>JARBWK010000020.1:13032806-13543414 GCA_030556195.1 Anolis apletophallus
AAAGGGAAGAGCAGAAAGGAAAGAGGGAACGTAAGGAAGGACAGAAGGGATGGATGGGAAGGAAAGAAAAAAAGGACGGGAACAAGGAAGGAAGGAAGCAAGGGGAGGGGAAGGATGGACAGAAATGAAGAAAGAAGGGGAAGGGCAAGAAGGAAAGAAGGGAAAAGACAGGACAGGAGGGAAAGGGAAGGAAGGAAGGAAGGAAGGAAGGGATGTACTGGAGGGAAGAACAAAGGAAGGAAGAAAGAAAGAGAAAGGAAGTAAAGGACAGGAAGGAAGGAAGGAAGGGGAAGGAAGGAAATAAAGGACAGGAAGGAAGGAAGGAAGGAAGGGGAAGGAAAGGAAGGACGGAAATACTGGAGGGAAGAACGAAGGGGAAGGAAAGGAAGGAAGGAAGAAGGGATGTACTGGAGGGAAGAACGAAGGAAGGAAGGGGAAGGAAAGGAAGGAAATAAAGGACAGGAAGGAAGGAAGGGGAAGGAAGGACGGAAGTACTGGAGGGAAGAACGAAGGGGAAGGAAAGGAAGGAAGGAAGGAAGGAAGGAAGGAAGAAGGGATGTACTGGAGAGAAGAATGAAGGAAGGAAAGGGAAGGAAGAAAATAAAGGACAGGAAGGAAGGAAGGAAGGAAGGACTGGAGGGAAGAACGAAGGAAGGAAGGGGAAGGAAAGTAGAGGCAGGAAGAAAAGAAAGGACAGGAGGAAGGAAGGAAGGAAGGAAGGAAGGGAAGAACGAAGGAAGGAAGGGGAAGGAAAGTAGAGGCAGGAAGAAAAGAAAGGACAGGAGGAAGGAAGGAAGGAAGGAAGGAAGGAAGGAAGGACTGGAGGGAAGAACGAAGGAAGGAAGGGGAAGGAAAGTAGAGGCAGGAAGAAAAGAAAGGACAGGAGGAAGGAAGGAAGGAAGGAAGGACTGGAGGGAAGAACGAAGGAAGGAAGGGGAAGGAAAGTAGAGGCAGGAAGAAAAGAAAGGACAGGAGGAAGGAAGGAAGGAAGGAAGGAAGGAAGGAAGGACTGGAGGGAAGAACGAAGAAGGAAGGAAGGGGAAGGAAAGTAGAGGCAGGAAGAAAAGAAAGGACAGGAGGAAGGAAGGAAGGAAGGAAGGAAGGAAGGACTGGAGGGAAGAACGAAGGAAGGAAGGAAAGTAGAGGCAGGAAGAAAAGAAAGGACAGGAAGGAAGGAAGGAAGGAAGGAAGGAAGGAAGGAAGGAAGGAAGGGGAAAACAGCAAAGCAATCGCTGGGCCATCCAAGTGCCATCGTTTGGGAAACCACGATGAAGAGGCTGCCCTTTGCCCCTTGACATGAACGGACTACAACTCCCATCGCTCCAGCCTCTCTAGCCATGGGGTGATCCAACCCAGGGCAGCTCAAGGGGGCGGGGAGGGGCTTGTAAGTGGGAAGTTCGTGACTTGGGGGGCCTGGAGGGAGGCTGGAGGTGGATGGGGGGCGGTGGGCGGGCTGACCTGGAGGATCAAGCGGTGCTTGAAGTTGGGGGTCTCCAGGTTGCACTTCTCGCAGCGGTAGAGGCCGTTCTGCTCGTCCACCAGCTTCTTGTTGCAGTCCGGGGAGGGGCAGGCCTTGTAGAGGCACTTCTCCTTCCGCAGGTAGATCACCGTCCCCACGCAGCTGTAGAAGTCCGCCTGCAACGGCAGAGGGAGAGAGAGGGGCACCGTCCTGCACATTGCCCTGCTTTGCACCACCCCACACGTGCACACTCTCCAGGGGTGCATCTCAGCAAAAGATCAAACATAACAACAACAATAATATAAATGGAAAAGTTGACACGATAGTTTATATTATTACTAGCTGTACCCGGCACGTGTTGCTGTGCCCTATTTTGGAGATGCGAGGAAGTCTGAGTATGTAAGGGTTGGAGTTGTTATTAGTTATGGTGTTGTTGGGGTCATGGCTGTGTTGTTGTGGGTTGTTCTGGTGGGTGGGATGTTGAAGTGCTGTGGAGTTGTCGGTGTGTGGTATTGCTGGCGTTCTGCATTGCTTGTGGATATACAATGTTTTTTGTCTTTCCGTCTGCTGTGTTGATGTAGAGGTTGATGCGTGTGTGGGTGGGGTACTTTGGAAGTGAGTGGTGGTACTTGAAATCCCATTATCCATAGTGTGTCCTCCTCTAATCTGCAGTCGGATGGAGTGTGGGTCATGGGGTGCATTGTTTGCCAAGTTTGGTCTTTATCGGTCTTGGTTCTGGGACACAGTGGTCTGTGGGGAATGATGGGTTTTGAAGTACTACAAATCCCATCATCCATGGAGGTACTTCAAGTCCCATCATCCATGGTCCACCCTCCTCCAAACTGTAGTAGAATGTAGCGTGGGTCATAGGGGCTCTGTGTGCCAAGGTAGGTTAATGTAAATTCAAGCCATACACAATGTTCCATGAGCTGAGGCCTAGTCAGGAACAGCAAGTTAATGAGGCCTTACTGTCAATTCAGGCCATACACAATGTGCAATGAGCTGAGGGCTAGTCGGGAGAATCAAGTTAATGAAGGCTTACTGTCAATTCAGAGCGTAAACAGCATTCCATTAAGTGAGGCCTAGTCAGGGAAATTAAGTTAATGAAGCCTTACTGTCAATTCAGGCCATACACAATGTCCAATGAGCTGAGGGCTAGTTGGGAGAATCAAGTTAATGAAGCCTTACTGTCAATTCAGAGCGTAAACAGCATCCCATTAAGTGAGGCCTAGTCAGGGAAATTAAGTTAATGAAGCCTTACTGTCAATTTTGGGTGTGGTCTGTGATTTGTAGGGGTGTAAATTTTCTGTGGGAAGTGAATTGGGTGTTTGTGTTTGTGCCTCAGCCCTTTGCCTTATCCTCCTCTGACAGTTTATTATGGGTCGGAATGTTCATGTTGGCTGGCCAGTACAGGAGTTATGCAAATCTGCCCTTATTGGCAGCCAATCATGTTGTCAGAAGGTAGAGGCTGGGAGAGTCGTTGGCAGCCCCGGAGGATGCTGGGAAATGTAGTTTTTACTCGTTGTTTTGGGGGCCTTTTAGGTTTGGGGGGGGGGAAGTTTCTTTGCTACAAACGTACCTTGTCTGAGGCCTATTTCTGTTGGCAAGTTTGGTGTCTCTGCGTTGTAAGGTTTCTCTGTTTGGGACGGTCTTTGCATGACGACTCTTCCTTTATATATATAGATTCAACAGAAACTAGGGGTCTCTGGTAGGCTCCATGAATGAAAATGTAACATTAATATTAATAATAAATCTGACACCAAAAGATAAAGGTATTATTATTACCTTTATTATTTCACTCTATTTATACTTACTTTTATTATTCTATTATTATACTCTATTATTACATTCATTATTTTACTCTATTCATTATTGTTATTATTACATTTATTATTTTACTCTATTATTACTGCTATTGCATTTCTATTATTTTATTTATTTATTATTAATTACATTTATTTTACTCTATTCATTATGGTTACATTTATTATTTTACTCTATTGTTACTTTTTATTATTTTTTACTATTTATTATTATTACCTTTATTATTTTACTCTATTATTATTACCTTTATTATTTTACTCTATTATTTTATTATTCTTTTACTCTATTATTATTACCTTTATTATTTTACTCTATTATTATATTTATTATTTTACTCTATTATTACCTTTATTATTTCTCTATTGTTACTTTTATTATTTTTTACTCTTTATTATTAATACCTTTATTATTTTACTCTATTATTATTACATTTATTATTTTACTCTATTCTTACTTTTATTATTTATTATTCTTTTACTCTATTATTATTAAAATTTATTTTACTCTATTTATTGTTATTGTTACATTTATTATTTACTCTATTCATTAGTTATTATGACATTTATTATTTTACTCTATTCTTACTTTTATTATTCTTTTACTCTATTATTATTACCTTTATTATTTTACTCTATTATTGTTATTATATTTATTATTTTACTTTATTATTACTGTTATTACATTTCTTTTATTTATTATTATTATTTAAATTTATTTTACTCTATTTATTATTGCTATTGTTACATTTATTATTTACTCTATTTATTATTATTATGACATTTAATATTTTACCCTATTCTTACTCTTATTATTCTATTATTTTACTCTATTTATTATTATTATTACCTATATTATTTTACTCTATTATTATTACTTTTATTATTTTACTCTTATTATTATTGTTATTATTACATGGCCATTATTTTACTCTATTTATTAGCAATTTTGAATTAATTCCCACACTATCAGCTGCTTTGGGCCTGGGAAAAGTGGGCTGTCAATCAAACGAAGACAACGAAGTGGACCAGGGACTGGGAACGACTGGGAACGGGTGAGATCCAGAGAAAGGACAGGACTTTATTACAGAGTTGACATTTCGGCGGCAAATCTGTCGGCCGGGGTTTCTGCTCTGCCGCACGCGGCGTTTACGTTGCTTCCAATCTGCCGCGTTTCCCCGTAATCATGGCCTGGGGCAAATTCAGCCTGCCATTTGGGGCAGAAAGAGGAGTGAATGGGTTCGTCCTTGTGGGGACTCTGCGAACGGAAACGCCGCCGAGGATGCCGCCTTTCTTGAGTATAGACTCAGGCGCAGAAGGATCGTCGGAGAACCCTCAAGGCCATCCAGTCTGACCCTTGACTGGGCAGGAAAAACACCACCTGATTCCCCCCCCCATCCAAAATGCTAAAATCAGGATAGTAAATAAACAACAACACTAAAAAAGGGGGAATTCCAGACATGAAACAATCAAGGCCAGCTAACACCACCTCCCAACAAAGGATTCCCCCCACAGGAAGGAAGCAGCCAGGCTTTGAAGCTGTAAGGCCGTTAAATGCTAATCAAGGTGGCCAAGAACAACAAAAGAAAACAAAAAAATAGGGTAAGTTCAGACAGGAAAGAATCAGGGCCAGCTAACACCACCTCCCAACAAAGGATCCCCCCCAAAGGCAGGCTTTGAAGCTGCAAGGCCATTTAATGCTAATCAAGCTGGCCAAGAACAACACTAAAATAAAAATGAAAACAATGGGAATTCCAGACAGGAAAGAATCAGGGCCGGCTAACACCTTCCAACAAAGGATTCCCCCCACAGGAAGGAAGCAGCCAGGGATATAAACTGCAATGCCATTTAATGCTAATCAAGCTGGCCAAGAACAACACGAAGGAAACAAAAAAACAGGGGAATTCCAGACAGGAAACAATCAGGGCCAGCTAACACCTCCTCCCAACAAAGGATCCCCCCCAAAGGCAGGAAGCGGCCAGGCTTTGAAGCTGCAAGGCCATTTAATGCTAATCAAGCTGGCCAAGAACAACACTAAAAAAAACCAAAACAAAACAGGGGAATTCGAGACAGGAAACAATCAGGGCCGGCTAACACCTCCCAACAAAGGATTCCCCCCAAATGAAGGAAGCAGCCAGGGTTATAAGCTGCAATGCCATTTAATGCTAATCAAGCCGGCCAAGAAAAACACGAAGGGAAAAAAAACAGGAATTCCAGACAGAAAAGAATCAGGGCCATTCATCTCCCAGACAGAAAAGAATCAATGCCATTTAATGCTAATCACCATCTCCCAGGACAGAAGAAAAGGGGCCATTAACACCATCTCCCAACAAAGGATTCCCCCCAAAGGCAGGAAGCGGCCAGGCTTTGAAGCTGCAATGCCATTTAATGCTAATCAAGCTGGCCAAGAACAACACTTAAAAAAAACCAGGGGAATTCTAGACAGAAAAGAATCAGGGCCAATGAACATATCCTCCCAAAAAAGGATTCCCTCACGGGCAGGAAGCAGCCAGGGTTTGAAGCTGCAAGGCTATTTAATGCTAATCAAGCTGGCCAAGAACAACACGGAAAAAAGGGGAAGGATTCCAGACAAGAAAGAATCAGGGCCAGCCAACACCTTCCAACAAAGGATCCCCCCCAGGCAGGGGAATTCCAGACAGGAAAGAATCAGGGCCAGCTAACACCACCTCCCAACAAAGGATTCCACCCAAAGGCAAGAAGCAGCCAGGCTTTGAAGCTGCAAGGCCCGCATACCTTCTCCCCTTGGCCCAGGTTCCCGGTCTTGGCCTCCCGCAGGGTCTTCCAGACGGGGGCCGCTCCTCCTCCTCCTCCGCCGATCTCCCGGCCGTTGGAGATGGACGGCGCCTCCTGGAACTTCCCTTCCGAGTCAAACCTGGGAAGAGACACACACACACCGTCAACGTTTCCGGGAAGCAGAGCCTCGGACTCGACTCCCTCGCCCTATTATTAGTTTTGTGTGTGTGTGTGTTTTTTTTCTCAATGGCGCAGGCAGGAAGCCATTAACAGCAGCGACTTGTGTACATTACTCACCGAAATAGCTTTCCGGGACTCGACTAATAACTCCGTTTTAATTAGGGCCGTATTTTACAATCCCGCCAAGAGCGGCCGCGGCCTTTCGCGGAAGGAAAGAAAGAGAGAGAGAAGGGGCGTCTGACAGGAAGCCGAAGGGCTTTGTTGATTTCTGGCATTTGGTGGGAAAGTGGAACACTGGTATACACACAAAGTGGGGATGCCAGGCTTCCCAAGGGTTCAAATGACGGGGAAGGAGATTCCAGTGGAACATGTTCAACAGTGGAACTCACTGCCTCGGAGTCTTTGCAACAGAGGCTGGACGGCCATCTGTTGGCGGTGCTTTAACGGGGCCTTTCCTGCCCAGGAGACTGGATAGCCAACTCTAGGAGTCAGTCAATGAGATAGAATTATTATTATGTATTATTAATTATTATTATTAATTATTAATAATAATAATAATTATTAATTGTTATTGTTATTATTAATTATTATTATTACTATTAGACTCATAGAGTTGACAGAGACCCCAAGGGCCATCCAGCCCATAATACTACTCCTACTAGGACTAAGCAGGGGCTGGATGGCTTTCTGTCAGGAGGGCTCGGAAGGAGGTTGGACTGGATGGCCCTTGGCATCTCTCCCAACTCTGTGAGTCGAATAATAATTCACTCGGCATTACTTCGCGAACGGAGATTCGTAGGAAGGACTCATCCCACGCTTTTTGCAAGCGCGTTGATGACTAAAAAGGCCAATCTGAGATAGGCAAGTCCGGTTGCAGAAAGCACAGCAGAAAGTCTCCTTGGGTGATGTCGTTTCCAAGTTGCGGTTCTTTCTGCGTTGTCGAGACCCGTTCGGCGTGTCTTCTCAAAAGAGGCCGCAGCATTGTGGATAGTGCGTCTCCATGCCTCCCGATGTGAGGCCAGGGTGGACCATTGTTGGGGATCAATCTGGCCGAGCCTGAGATGTTGTTTCAGGGAGTCCTTATATCTCTTTTTGGGGGCGCCTCTCTTGCGCTGGCGAGTTCACCATAGAGTAGTATCTTTGGGAGGCGGTGGTCCTCCATCCTAGAGACGTGCCCTGCCCAGCGCAGCTGTGTTTTCAATAGCATGGCCTCAATGCTGGTGACCCCTGCTTGCTCAAGGACAGCAACATTCGTCACATAGTCGGTCCAGTATACATTTAGGATTGTGTGAAGACAGCGCTGATGAAAGCGTTTGAGGAGTCGTAGGTGTTGGCGATAGGTGACCCATGTTTCAGAACCATAGAGGAGAATAGACAGTATGATAGCGCTGTACACACTGATTTTGGTGCTTTGCCTCAGGTGCTTGTTGCTCCAGACTCTTTTGTGAAGCCTTCCGAACGCACTCTATGCCTTTGCTAATCTGTGATCGATCTCTTCGTCAATCTTGGCGTCTAAGGAGATAATGATGCTTCCCAGGGAGGTGAGCTGCTGGACGGACTTAAGCACAGATGTGCCTATGCTGACGTGGGGATGATGGTGTTCTTCCTGTGGTGTGGGCTGGTAGAGGACTTCCTTTTCCTTCAGGCTGACTTCCAGCCCAAACAGCTCTGCAGCTGCTGCAAAGCAGGATGTGAGGCGCTGCAGGGCTGCTTCCGAATGGGCGACAAGGGCAGCATCGTCGGCAAAAAGCAGCTTACGGACCAGATACTTTAGAGTCTTAGTGCGAGCCCTCAGACGGCTTAAGTTGAACAAGCTGCCATCAGTACGATAGCGTATATAGATGCCGCCTCCTTCTTCTTCTTCGAGGTCTGCCGTAGCCCTTTGACCATCATGCTGAAGAAGATTGTAAATAGGGTTGGTGCAAGGACACAACCTTGTTTCACTCCCTTAGTTATGAGAAAGGGCTCCGAGAGAGCATCGCCGTATCTGACTTGACCGCGCTGGCCCTCGTGTAACAGGATAACCATTTTGATGAATTTGGGGGGACGTCTTAGACGTTCCAGGATCTGCCACAGACCTTTTCTGCTCACAGTGTCGAAGGCTTTGGTGAGGTCGACAAATAATATAATAATAATAATTCTATCTTGTTAGCTAGTAGAAGAGGGTTGGACTGGAAGGCCTTTGGGTGAGTCTAATAATAATAATAATAATAATATTACAAATAATATAATAGTAATTCCATCTTCCCGCCTAGCAGAACGGGGGTTGGACTGGATGGCCTCTGGGGGTCCCTTTCCAGCCTTCCTTGAAGCAAAGGAGGCGGAGGAGGGGAGGAACAGGGGGGGGAATGGGGGGGACACACATCCACTGCCGCCACCGCCTCCTCCCCTCCCGCCTCAGCCTTGAGGGTGCCAAGAGCACTTAAGAGGAACAATGCGCCTCTGCCGCCGCCGTGCGCTGCAGCATTAGAGTGCCTCCCTCGCTAATGGGTTCGTGACGAGGAGTAGGGAAAGTGGCCCTTTCCGAAAGTGGGGAGGGTCAAGGACTCTCCCCACTTTTGGGGACCCGTCATCACGACGACGAAGCCGCCACCCCGCCGCTTCCCCAACGACACGCGCGCCGACGCCCTTGCCCTTACCATCCGCGCAGTTTGAAAGCCTCGGGGCGGTCTGGGTTGACCACCAGGGTGCTGGAGGAGAGGACCGAGAGGCTCCGTCCCCCGTAGTCCGAGACTCGGGCCCCTTTGATGGCCACCACCGGCTGGCGGGAGCCGTCGAAATTCTCCGCCTGGAGGGAGAGAAAGGGAAGGCCAAAGGGGTCATTCCTTGCTCAGAGAGAGACAGAGTGTGTGTATACTTGGGGAGGGGGGGGGTTCGTCTATTCGCGTGCGGTGCGGTCCACTCGCCTCTATCCCCCAGATCGCGACGGTCACCGTCTTGCCCGAAGCGTCCACCAAGTGCACGTCCCTCTTGGACACTTCCCGGTTGGACTTCATGGTGAGCTTTACGGCCTCCTCGTAGCTCTTGCACACCCCGATGACATCTGGAAAAAGGAGAGAGAGAGTGGCCCTCTGTCGGGAGGGATCGGACTGTGTCCCAAACAATTACTGATGCATCCCCCTACCGACAACAACCGACCGGAACCAAACTTGCCACTATAACATTATACCGTAATATTATTAGTAATATTACATGTAATATAAAATATATAATTTTAATAACATATTATTATTATATTATATAAATAATATATTATTATTACTAGTATATATTATTAATAGTATATAATAATATATTATACTATTATATAAATAATATAATATTATTATTAATAGTATATAATATTATACTATTATATAAATAATATATTATTAATAGTATATAATATTATTATATTATATAAATATATTATTATTAATAGTATATAATAATATCATTATATTATATAAATAATACATTATTATTAATAATAGTATATAATAATATTATTATATTATAGAAATGATATTATATTATTAGTAGTATATAATAATATTATAATATTATTTAAATAATATAATAATATTATTAGTAGTAGTATATAATATTATTATAATATTATATACATAATAATATAATAATAATATGACCAATTGAACAGACTGCAGGGGCTTGTGGGAATAGATCTTGATTTTGGGAGTTGTAGTTCACCTGCATCCAGCGATACTGTGACCCCCACCGACAATGGTCCAGGACCACACTTGGCACAGAGAAGACCCATGACCAACTGAACATACTGCAGGGGCTTGTGGGAATGGACCTTGATTTTGGGAGTTGTAGTTCACCTGCATCTAATGATATCGTAACCCCCACCAACAATGGTCCAGGACCAAACTTGCCACAGAGAAGCCCCATGACCAACTGAACATATTGCAGGGGCTTGTGGGAATGGACCTTGATTTTGGGAGTTGTAGTTCACCTGCATCCAATGATATCGTAACCCCCACCAACAATGGTCCAGGACCAAACTTGCCACAGAGAAGCCCCATGACCAACTAAACATACTGCAGGGGCTTGTGGGAATGGACCTTGATTTTGGGAGTTGTAGTTCACCTGCATCCAATGATGTTGTAACCCTCACCGACAATGGATCTGGACCACACTTGGCACACAGACCCAACATGGCCACCTGTGCATACAGGCCTGGCTTTGGGGGAGAACGACCTTGAACCTCGGAGCTGTAATTTCCCCCGAAAGGCAGACTCACCCACGATGACGTCCCTGGCGGTGCTCTCCAGGTCGGCGATGGAGACGAAGTCGAACTGGACGGAGGGCAGGTGCTGGGCGTCCTCGCAAGGGATGACAGAGGTGTCGTGGCCGAAGGAGATCTCGTAGTCGTTCTTCACGGCCGTGTACTGCTTGTTGGCCACCTTCAGGTACCCCTTGGAGAAGTAGTACACCTGGACGGAGGCAACCGCGTCATGATGTCGTCGCCAATGTCGCCATTACGCCGGCCCTCCCGCCCCTACGCCCACCCTGCGCACCTTGTTCAGCTCAATGAGGGGAAAGTACTTGTCCACTTCGTTGTTGAAGGCCGTGGCTCGGATCTCGCCCTGAAGGAAGGGAAAGACAGGAGGTGGCCATCTGTTGGGAGGGATTGAATGGTGCCTTCCTACATGGGATGAATATTTTCCAGGGTGGGAGAAAGAACTCTTTGTCTGCCTGAGGCAGGTGTGAATGTTGACATTGGCCAGCCTGATTAGCAATGAATGGCCTTGCGGCTTCAAAGCCTGGCTGCTTCCTGACTGGAGTGGGATCCTTTGTTGGGCGGTAGGAGAAAGAACTTGTCTGTTGGAAGAAAGTGTGAATGTTGACATTGGCCAGCCTGATTAGCAATGAATGGCCTTGCAGCTTCAAAGCCTGGCTGCTTCCTGCCTGGGGGTGGGATCCTTTGTTGGGCGGTAGGAGAAATAACTCGTCTGTTGGAGGAAAGTGCGTTGAATTGTTGACATTTCAAAGCCTGGCTGCATCCTTTGTTGGGCGGTTGATTAGCAATGAATGGCCTTGCAGCCTTGCAAAGCCTGGCTGCTTCCTGCCTGGGGTGGGATCCTTTGTTGGGCGGTAGGAGAAATAACTCATCTGTTGGAGGAAAGTGCGAATGTTGACATTGGCCACCTTGATTAGCAATGAATGGCCTTGCAGCTTCAAAGCCTGGCTGCTTCCTGCCTGGGGGTGGGATACCTTTGTTGGGATACGGTAGGAGAAATAACTCGTCTGTTGGAGGAAAGTGCGAATGTTGACATTGGCCACGTTGATTAGCAATGAATGGCCTTGCAGCTTCAAAGCCTGGCTGCTTCCTGCCTGGGGGTGGGATCCTTTGTTGGGCGGTAGGAGAAATAACTCGTCTGTTGGAGGAAAGTGCGAATGTTGACATTGGCCACGTTGATTAGCAATGAATGGCCTTGCAGCTTCAAAGCCTGGCTGCTTCCTGCCTGGGGGTGGGATCCTTTGTTGGGCGGTAGGAGAAATAACTCGTCTGTTGGAGGAAAGTGCGAATGTTGACATTGGCCACCTTGATTAGCAATGAATGGCCTTGCAGCTTCAAAGCCTGGCTGCTTCCTGCCTGGGGGTGGGATACTTTGTTGGGCGGTAGGAGAAATAACTCGTCTGTTGGAGGAAAGTGCGAATGTTGACATTGGCCACGTTGATTAGCAATGAATGGCCTTGCAGCTTCAAAGCCTGGCTGCTTCCTGCCTGGGGGTGGGATACTTTGTTGGGCGGTAGGAGAAATAACTCGTCTGTTGGAGGAAAGTGCGAATGTTGACATTGGCCACGTTGATTAGCAATGAATGGCCTTGCAGCTTCAAAGCCTGGCTGCTTCCTGCCTGGGGTGGGATACTTTGTTGGGCGGTAGGAGAAATAACTCGTCTGTTGGAGGAAAGTGCGAATGTTGACATTGGCCACCTTGATTAGCAATGAATGGCCTTGCAGCTTCAAAGCCTGGCTGCTTCCTGCCTGGGGTGGGATCCTTTGTTGGGCGGTAGGAGAAATAACTCATCTGTTGGAGGAAAGTGCGAATGTTGACATTGGCCACCTTGATTAGCAATGAATGGCCTTGCAGCTTCAAAGCCTGGCTGCTTCCTGCCTGGGGGTGGGATCCTTTGTTGGGCGGTAGGAGAAATAACTCGTCTGTTGGAGGAAAGTGCGAATGTTGACATTGGCCACCTTGATTAGCATTGAATGGCCTTGCAGCTTCAAAGCCTGGCTGCTTCCTGCCTGGGGGTGGGATCCTTTGTTGGGCGGTAGGAGAAATAACTCGTCTGTTGGAGGAAAGTGCGAATGTTGACATTGGCCACCTTGATTAGCATTGAATGGCCTTGCAGCTTCAAAGCCTGGCTGCTTCCTGCCTGGGGATGGGATCCTGTCACGAACACCGACTTAGAACTGCCCCTTTAACACACACACGGAGACGTAGCAAAGGCTAACTAGTTTTATTGAATATAAAATAGTCCAAAAGGCAATTCTCATTGAGAGATTAAGAACAAGGCAATCAGCAAAGCTGTAGTCCAAATAAGAAGGCAAAGTTCCAAAGGATAGTTCCAAAAGCAATCGTGGCAAAGGGCTTGGCAAGGTTTCCGGATTCACTCGGATTGAAGCAAGGTATCCGCAGCAATGCGAATCAATAGCAAGGTCAGGACTTGGTCCAGGGCGAGCCAAACTAGGCTCCGTGGTTCACTCCGCTTTCACGCCCTTCAGATCAGACGTGGCCGGAGAACTGAGGATCAGTTCCCACGGGGCCGTTCTTAATCCTTCGGCCGGGCCCTCGACGATCTAGGGCCCGGCGTCTCCAGTCTCTACTTTCCGAACGGTGACGATCTAGGGACAGATGCCAGCTCCTCCTGCCCTGCTCTATGTCCCTGCGTCTGTTATGGGAACGGCCCCGCTCTTCCAGTTCAGTATCGCTATCTCCTTGAGAAGCAGCCTCCCCCCGAACTTTCCCAGCCGCTGGCCTCCATCTGCTGTTCGGCCAGGTCTTGGGAACCTCGGCCGTTTGGGAACTCATAACTATCTCCGCTATCTGCTTCGCTGCCTCCCATCTCCACCTGGTCCGCTCCTTCTCCGGGAGAATGCTCCCACTCGAAATCCCAGGCTAAGCTCTCTGCAGGTGGACTGGGCAATTGCACTGCTGTCCAGTCTTGGTCTGGGCCTTCCAACTCATCCTCCGAGTCCCCTTCAGCCTGTACGGGACCTAATGGCATCGGGACCCCGGTGCCTCGCCCCCCCATTGGCACGAACGGGCCCATGGGTGCTACACTATCCCCCCCCTCAGGGCCCCCCCTGGGCCGCCCCCGGGGCTTAGGCTTGTCAGGATACTTGCGATGGAAACGGGCCACCAACTCCGGCGCGTGGACGTCGCGAGCCTTGACCCAAGCACGCTCTTCGGGCCAAAACCTTTCCAGTCAATGAAATACTCCAACTTCCCGTACGGATGCGGGCATCCAAAATGTCCTGCACTTCGACCTCCTCCCGCCCTCCCGCATCACAGGGGAGGAGGCGGCTGCGTCACATCAGGCCGCACCCCCTTCGCCGGGGCGCGAGCAAGGAGCGATGAAACACCGGGTGGAGTTTCATGTCCGCAGGGAGCTGGAGCTTGAAGGAAACAGGCCCCACCCGCTCCAAAACTTTGTAGGGCCCCAAAACCGGGCATCCAACTTGCGGCTGGGGCGTTGCGTGGGCAGATTCTTGGTGGACAGCCAAACTTTATCCCCCACCAGAATCGCAGGACCCTCCTGGCGCCGCCGATCAGCCATCCGCTTGTAGTCGGCCTTCGCCTGGTCCAATTGAGTACGTAGCAAGTCTTGAAGCGCAGTGAGCTCCTGGAGCCAATCCTTAGCCTCCGAAACGTCCCCAGACGGGTCCACCGGAGGGTAGAACCGAGGGTGGTGTCCATAGTTGGCAAAGAAAGGAGTCTCTTTGATGGATTCCTGCGTCGCATTGTTGTAAGCAAACTCTGCCAAAGACAACAAGGACGCCCAGTTGGTTTGCTGATAGTTGACATAGCAGCGCAGATACTGCTCAAAGTGGCATTAACCCTTTCGGTTTGCCCATCGGTCTGCGGGTGGTGAGCCGTGGACATCCGCACATCAATCCCCAGCAGCTTCTGGACAGCCTTCCAGAACTGGGAAGTGAATTGGGTGCCCCGGTCCGTCACCAGGCTCTGTGGAAGTCCATGCAGCCGAAACACATGTTGCACAAACATATCAGCAGTCTCCTTGGCAGTAGGCACCCCCACACAGGGGATGAAGTGTCCCATCTTGGTGAAACAGTCCACCACGACCAGTATCGTGGTGAAGCCCTTGGACTTGGGAAGATCGGTGATGAAATCAGCCGAAATCATCTTCCAGGGAGCGGAAGGAGTCGGAAGAGGCTGGAGCAAGCCCGCCGGCTTGCCCCCCTGATTCTTTGCCCGGTGGCACACAGGGCAAGATCCCACATAGTCCTCCACATCCCTCCGCACTTTAAGCCACCAAAAATCCCGTAGGACCAGCTGCAGCGTCTTGAAGAGCCCAAAATGGCCCGCCGCCTTAGAGTCGTGGCAAAGCTTGAGGATATCCCCCCCGCTCAGGGCCCGGAGAAACGTAAACAGAGTCCCGATGATAGAGCACCCGTTCCGCACCTGAAACGGAGCCTGCACCCCCTTGGCCAACTGCTCACGCACCCAAGGGTCGTCCGTTGCGGGGCCTGGACCCGCACACTCAACGGCCGCTTATCCACGGGCCCGGCGGGGCCGCGGAGCCGCGCGGGGGCCGTTCGGGCGGCCGCAAAGTTCTCCGCTTTGAGCAGGGGCTGCTCGGCGAGGGCCTCCCGCCGCGGGACATACTCCGGCTTCGGGACAGGGCATCAGCTTGCTTGGTCTGCTTGGGGTCACATAGTGAATGCGGAAATTGAATCGCTCAAAGAACAGGGACCATCTCTGTTGCCTCTGGTTCAATTTGCGCTGGGACTTCAGATGCTCCAAGTTCCGGTGGTCGGTGTGAACCTCCACCGGGAACTTGGCCCCTTCCAGCAGGTGTCTCCAGACTTCAAACGCCACCTTGATGGCCAAAAGTTCCTTCTCCCAAATGGTGTAGTTCTTTTCCGGAGCCGTCAGCTGCCGGGAATAGTAGGCACAGGGCAACAAATCCGTCCCCTGAGGCTGAAGCAGGATCGCTCCCACCGCCACATCCGAAGCATCGGCCTGGACGATGAAAGGGGTGCGGGGGTTGGGGTGCTGCAAAAGCGGCTGAGTGGTGAACAGCTGCTTCAACTTGCGGAACCCCATCCGCCTCCGGCGTCCACGGAACGGCACCTTTCCCCGCAAACACTGGGTGATCGGATCAGCCCACTTGGCAAAGTCAGGAATGAACTTTCTGTAGTAGTTGGCAAAGCCCAGGAATCTTTGAATGTCTTTTTTGCTAGCAGGAGGTGCCCAGTCGACCACTGCTTGGACCTTGGTGTCATCCATGGCAATGCCCGTAGGAGAGATACGGTAGCCCAGAAAGTCCACTTCACGCAAGTCAAAAGCACATTTCTCCAGCTTGGCATAGAGTCCATGTGCCCGCAGTCGCAGGAGCACCTCTTTGACATGGCGATCATGGGTCGCCTGGTCTGGAGAAAAATCAACAGGTCATCAAGGTAGACCGCCAGATAGCGGTCCAAAAGGTCTCGGAAAATGTCATTCATGAAATGTTGGAAACACGCTGGGGCGTTGCACAAACCGAATCCCATCACCAGGTATTCGAAACTGCCCCACTTGGTCTGGAAGGCCGTCTTCCACTCGTCACCCTGACGAATCCGGACAAGGTTGTAAGCCCCCCTCAGGTCCAGTTTAGTGAACACCTTAGCGCCCCGCATCTTCTCCAAGAGCTCGGGGATCAAGGGCAGGGGATAGCGGTTCCGGATCGTGATCTTGTTGAGTTCCCTGTAGTCATTGCAAAGGCGCAACTCCCCCGATTTCTTCTTGACGAAAAGAATCGGAGCCCCGGCCGGGGATTGGGAGGGCGAATGAACCCCTTCCGCAGGTTCTCATCCAGGAAGTCTCGGAGAGCCTGTTGCTCTGGGTCCGAGAGCGGGTAGGCGCCCCGCGGAATGGGGGCCCCGGCTGCAAGTCAATGGCACAGTCATAGGGCCGGTGCGGAGGCAAACGTTCCGCCTCCTTCTCACTGAAAACATCCCAAAATCCGGCATACTTCTTGGGCAAGGTGGCCACATTCTCCACCTCTTGAGCCTGGCACGCCCGGGCCGTCATGCAGTGGCCCTGGCAATGATCGGACGAGAAAATTAACTGTCTCTTAGCCCAGGAGATCTGGGGGTCATGGAGCGCGAGCCACACAATGCCCAGAACAATGGGGAAATCGGGGAGCTTGGTCACAAGAAAAGAAATGTCCTCTTTATGGGAGCTAGTCCACATCCTGGTAGGAGCTGTATACTGAGTCACAGCCCCGGTTTTCAACACTCTCCCATCGATGGTCTGGACACCCTTGGGCTCTTGGAGGTCAAGAAATTTTAATCCCGCAGACTTGGCATAGTCTGCATCAATGACGTTATTGGTCGCTCCCGAGTCGATCATGGCATGGACCATCATCGGCCCCTTCTCGGGTGACCACAAGCTGACCATGACAAGGAACAATTGTCCAGTTTTGGGTTCAGGGGGAGGGGTGGCGACATCGGCCGAGTGAGCGAACCCTCTTACACTCGGCCGTACCCTTCCCCCGCCGCCTGGGGCTTCCTCAGGCTCCGGAGGGCTGGCCACCGCTGCGGAAGCCCGAGGGTCCTCCCACGCGGTTTCTGGGGGCAATCACGAGAAAAATGACCCGGGCCCCCGCAGTACCAACAAAGGTTGAGTCTTTGACGCCGAGCCTTCTCGGCAGCATCTACTTTGGGCCGCACCGTACCCAGTTGCATCGGTTCGGAGTCATCCACAACAGGAGTGGGGGCAGGGATCTGGCGGGGCACAAATTGGCCGGTCCCGGCCTCCCGCCTGGTCGGTGGTTTCTCGGCCGTGCCGACCCCCCACCTCCTCTTGTGTTGTATGGCCGCCTCCGCCCGCAAACTCGTGGCGATGGCCTCCTCCAGGTCGGCCGGCCGGGGCAATTGTAACATCTGTTGCTGAATCTCGGGCGAGAGTCCCGCTAGATACGTATAGCGCAGGGGTGGTCCTTCCCACTTGGTCTGGCTGGCCAGCACTCGGAAACGGGAAATATACTGAGACAAAGTCATGTCCTTCATGGTTAACCGTGCTAAATCCCGTTCCGCCAGGTCCTCATTGACGGGAGGTCCCCAAGTCGCCCGGATCGCATCTAGGAAAGCGTCCAAAGTCGCCGCATGCGGGGACGTGCCAGTGATGAGGGGAGTTGCCCACGTCGCCGCCATCCCTTCCATACAGTTGAACACGAAGCCCACCTGGGCCCGGGGGGTGGCAAATTCGTTGGGCCGCAACTCCAGGTATATTCGAACCTGGGCAAGGAAAACTTCCACCATCGCCGGTTTCCATTGAACCGAGCCGGGGCATTCACCGACGGGTGCCGCCCTGCTCGAGTTCGCAGCTCCGCCACCTCCTCTTGCAACGCCACCACTTGCGGGCCCGTCAAGTTCGCCATGGCGGCCGTGGAGACAAGGGGAGCCTTGATGCGCAGCCGGCGGTTTCTGGTACGTCCCGTGGTGCAAAAAAGGGGTTCGAGGAGTTCTCCGGCCAACTGTCACGAACACCGACTTAGAACTGCCCCTTTAACACACACACGGAGACGTAGCAAAGGCTAACTAGTTTTATTGAATATAAAATAGTCCAAAAGGCAATTCTCATTGAGAGATTAAGAACAAGGCAATCAGCAAAGCTGTAGTCCAAATAAGAAGGCAAAGTTCCAAAGGATAGTTCCAAAAGCAATCGTGGCAAAGGGCTTGGCAAGGTTTCCGGATTCACTCCGGATTGAAGCAAGGTATCCGCAGCAATGCGAATCAATAGCAAGGTCAGGACTTGGTCCAGGGCGAGCCAAACTAGGCTCCGTGGTTCACTCCGCTTTCACGCCCTTCAGATCAGACGTGGCCGGAGAACTGAGGATCAGTTCCCACGGGGCCGTTCTTAATCCTTCGGCCGGGCCCCTCGACGATCTAGGGCCCGGCGTCTCCAGTCTCTACTTTCCGAACGGTGACGATCTAGGGACAGATGCCAGCTCCTCCTGCCCTGCTCTATGTCCCTGCGTCTGTTATGGGAACGGCCCCGCTCTTCCAGTTCAGTATCGCTATCTCCTTGAGAAGCAGCCTCCCCCCGAACTTTCCCAGCCGCTGGCCTCCATCTGCTGTTCGGCCAGGTCTTGGGAACCTCGGCCGTTTGGGAACTCATAACTATCTCCGCTATCTGCTTCGCTGCCTCCCATCTCCACCTGGTCCGCTCCTTCTCCGGGAGAATGCTCCCACTCGAAATCCCAGGCTAAGCTCTCTGCAGGTGGACTGGGCAATTGCACTGCTGTCCAGTCTTGGTCTGGGCCTTCCAACTCATCCTCCGAGTCCCC
Source organism: Anolis apletophallus (assembly GCA_030556195.1). Lineage (NCBI taxonomy): Eukaryota > Metazoa > Chordata > Lepidosauria > Squamata > Anolidae > Anolis > Anolis apletophallus. Next base: position 13,051,547 of record JARBWK010000020.1, read on the forward strand.
TTCAGCCTGTACGGGACCTAATGGCATCGGGACCCCCGGTGCCTCGCCCCCTCCCATTGGCACGAACGGGCCCATGGGTGCTACAGATCCTTTGCTGGGCGGTAAGAGGAAAAACTCGTCTGTTGCAGGAAAATGTGAATGTTGACATTGGCCAGCTTGATTAGCATTGAATAGCCTCGCAGCTTCAAAGTCTGGCTGCTTCCTGCCTGGGGGTGGGATCCTTTGTTGGGCGGTAACAGGAAAAACTCATCTGTTGGAGGAAAGTGTGAATGTTGACATTGGCCAGCTTGATTAGCATTGAATGGCCTCGCAGCTTCAAAGCCTGGCTGCTTCCTGGACGAACGGACACAAAATTTGGACACAATACGTCTACTAGGCCCAACGAGTGACCATCACTCGTAAAAACACAGCAGAAAGTACTTTAAAAGCCCCAAAATTAAAAAATACATCATAACACATTTGCAAAACCACATATATATACATATAAACAAATATATACCCACACGTACACACATATATAGACAAAACGCATATACACAGACTGGGCCACAGCAACGCTATTATTGTGTTTCTAATAATAATAATAATAATAATAATAAATTAATATAATATCACACAGTCCTAGACACTTGGGAAGTGTCCGACGTGTGATCCCATACAACAGCCAGCATAGTGACCTTGTTTGCTGTGGACTCATCTTGTCGTGTTTCTAATAATAATAATAATAATATATTAATATAATAATATCACAGAGTCTTAAGACGCTTGGGAAGTGTCCGACATGTGATCCAATACAACAGCCAGCATAGTGACCTTGTTTGCTGTGGACTCATCTTGTCGTGTTTCTAATAATAATAATAATAGTAATAATAATAAATTAATATAATTATAATAATAAATAAATATTGCCACCCAACGGGATGCCGGCCTCTTCCTTGGCAACTGAGCGGGTGCCATAACGCCGGTGTGTGTGGTGACGGGCCCTTCCCAACGCAATTATAATTCAGGCACCATCGGCGGAGGAGGAAACGACGACGTTTTTGGCAAGAGGACGGGGAACGAAAGCCGTCAATCACGGCGCCAAGGCGAGGAGGGAGACCCCCGCAGAAGCCCACGGCGTTGTCACAAATCGGTCTCCAGCCGCACTCCATCCCGCAAAGGGCAGTGCTTTGACGGAGAGCCAAAACCCAAAGCAGAGGGTCTGACTAATCCAGCTGGGGGGAGGCCGCCTCCCCCCCCCCTCCTCCGATTACATGGGCCTTTTCTAATTAAAGCCCTTCCACGAAGTTCCCTCCCGCCTCCTTCTGGAGGGAGGTGAACTACAACTCCCAAACTCAAGGTCGACGCCCGCCACGCCCTCTTTTCCCCTCCACTTACGCTCTCGTCGACCAGCTCGATGGAGAAGAGCTTCCCTTCTCCGCGGGAGTTGCTCCACGTCCGGACCTGGCCCTTCTGCGTCACCCGGGCACAGATGGTCCACCTGGAGGGAGACACCCGGCCGGACAACCCTCAAAAATCGGCTTTGGGGACCATGGGGGGGGGGGGCGGCCCAGCAGGCTAGGAACAAGGCTGGTTCTGGAGGGTTGTTCATAATTTTGGATTTGTATGTAAGTCGGAACAGGGACATCCTTCAAGAGCAACTCCAGCCCATCTGCCAATCTCATCTATCTTCCATCCATCTCCTCTCTATCAGCCATCCATCCATCCATCTGCCTATCTCTCATCCATCCATCCATCCATCTCTCCTCTATCTATCTATCTATTTCCTTTCATCCATCTATCTTCTTTATCTACCATCCATCCATCTCTCTATGTACCTACCTTTCATCCATCCATACATATATCATCCATCCATCCATTCATCTGCCTGTCTCTCTCTCTCTATCTTTCATCCATCCATCCGTCTGCATATCTCTCTCTATCTTTCATCAATCAATCCATCCATCCATCCATCCAGCCATCTCCTCTACCTACCTGCCTTTCTTTCATTCATCCATCTCATCTATCTACCTATTATGACAGAAGAGGGTGGACTGGATGGCCTTTGTGGGCCCCTTCCAACTCTACTATATCTATCTATCTATCTATCCTTCCGTCCATCTCTTCGTTATCTATCTATCTACTTACCTACCTATCTTTCATCCATCCATCTCTCCTCTATCTCATCTCGTATCTGTCTTTCATCCATCCATCCATCCCCTCTATCATCCATCCATCCATCTCCCCTATCATCCATCCACTCTACCTACCTTCTTTTCTTTCTTTCTTTCATCCATCCATATATCCATCTCATCTATCTATCTATCTATCTATCTATCTATCTATTATGGCATAAGAGGGTGGACTGGATGGCCTTTGTGGGCCCCTTCCAACTCTACTATTCTATCTATCTATCTACAGTATCTATCTATCTATCTATCAATCTATCTATCCATCTTCCATTCATCCACCCATTTCTTCTATCATCCATCCACCCATCCATCCATATTATCCATCTATATCAGGGCTGTCCAACTTCTACCGGCCCAAGGGTGACTGGACACCTGGAGGGCCGCAGCGGGGGGCGGGGCCGCTCGCGGGGGGCGATTTCCCTGCTTCCGTCGCCCGGCATGACGCTGTAGGAGAGAAGGAGGAGCCAAGGGGAGCCCGCCATGGCTTCGCCCTCCCTCTTACAGCGTCATGCCGGGCGGCAGAAGCGGCGATTTCGCTGCTTCCGTCGCCCAGCGTGACGCTGTAGGAGAGAGGGAGGAGCCAAGGGGAGCAGAGCAAAGGAGGAGGTGGCCGTGGATGGCGCTTGCGCCGCCGTGCGCATGCGCACTTTTTTTGGGGGGGATTTTTTTTAAACAAAAAATTGGAATTTTTTTTATTGCAGGGGGGCCGGAACCAAGGGCCTGGCGGGCTGTGAGCGGCCCGTGGGCCGCCTGTTGGACAGGCCCGATCTATATCATCCATCCATCCATACTTCCATCCATCTCCTCTATCATCCATCCATCCATACTTCCATCCATCTCCTCTATCATCCATCCATCCATACTTCCATCTCTCCTCTATCTATCTGTCTATCTATCTATGTATATGTGTGTACGCACATGCGTATAGGGAGGGTGGTGTTTGTTTTTCTTCTCTGTGTTGCTGCTCCAAATCCTTCCCCACTTCCTGTCCTGGTGAGAATTGGATCTTGGGAAATGTGGCTTGTTGTGGGAAGAAGGATTGGCGAGGGAGCTCCAGCAGGGAGCCCTTTCGCCCGTGATAGGAACTCTTCCCGGAGTGGATTTCTCTTCCCAGGAGGAGATGGAGCTCACTTCGTATTGTCCCCTACCCTCGTTCTTAACTAGGAGCCATTTGCAAGTGGGATGTTTGTAACCCGGGGACTGCTTGTCTGCCCCAAGGGGAGCCAGTTCACGCCTCAGGGGTCGGCACTGCCACGGCTCCCTGGGAGGGGGAGGAGGCCCTCGGGGCGAGGAGCCACTTACTTGGACTGGTAGGGGTTCAAGCTGGCAATGGGCACCACTTTGGCCTGGGAGCCGCCCGGCGTGGTCGGGAACTGGGACCCGGGCCCTTTGCTGGGCATCTTGGGGGGAGGGGGCCCCCTGTTCTCCTCCTCCGCCACTGCTGCCGACGCCGCCCCTGCCCCTGAAAAAGAGAGGCATGACATAAAGACAGGCACCATCCGATCCCTCCCGACAGATGGACATCCAGCCTCATTGATAGTAGCAAAGATCCACAGAATCATAGTGTTGGAAGAGACCCCAAAGGCCATCCAGTCCAACCCCGTTCTGCCAGGCAGGAAAATAGTATTACTATATTTATATTTATTAATAATAATAATTAATTATTAGAGTCACAGAGTTGGGAGAGACCACAAAGACCATCCAGTCCTTGGCAGGAAGGAAAATAGCATTACCATTATATTATTATTGATTATTTATTTATTTATATTATATTTATTATATTTATTATTATTAGAGTCACAGAGTTGGGAGAGACCACAAGGGCCATCCAGTCCAACCCCTTTCTGGCAGGAAGGAAAATGGCATTAGTACTATATTATTATCTATTATTTATTTATATTATATTTATTATTATTATTAATTATTACAGTCACAGAGTTGGGAGAGACCACAAGGGCCATCCAGTCCAAACCCTTTCTGGCAGGAAGGAAAATAGGATTAATATTATATTATTATCTATTATTTATTTATATCAGTGTTTCCCAACCAGTGTGCCGTGGCACACTAGTGTGCCGTGAGTGATCATCAGGTGTGCCGTGGGAAATTGGAACCTCCAATACCCTTTTTCCCCCCCTCCTGCCCACAGTGCTCTCTGGGTGTAGGTGAACTACAACTTCCAAACTCAAGGTCAATTCCCAAGCAAACCCTTTCAGTACTTTCTGTTGGCAATGAGAGTTCAATATGCCAAGTTTGGTTCAATTCCATTGTTGCAAGAGTTCAGGATGCTCTTTGATTGTGTGTTCACTATAAATCCTAGAAACTGTAACTCCCAAATGCCAAGGTCTATTTTCCCCAAACTCCACCTATGTTCCCATTTGGGCATATTGAGTATTCATGCCAAGTTTGGTCCTGATCCAACGTTGTTTGAGTCCACAGTGCTCTCTGGATATAGGTGAACTACAACTCCAAAACCCAAGGACAATGCCCAGCAAACTCTTATAGCATTTTCTCTTGGTTATGGGAGTTCTGTGTGGGAACCTTCTGCCATTCCTGCCAGGATATCTATGTTGTGTTCATCGAAACAGGTTCAGGTTTCACACTGAGTGTATAAATACATTTTAAAACATATTAACTAGATGTATGACTGTGTTAGAGTGTCATTTTGTGTCATTTTGGTTGGTGGTGTGCCCCAGGATTTTGCACATGTAAAAAATGTGCCGCGGCTCAAAAAAGGTTGAAAAACACTGATTTATATTACATTTATTATTATTATTATTAATTATTAGAGTCGCAGAGTTGGGAGAGACCACAAGGGCCATCCAGTCGAACCCCTTCCTGGCAGGAAGGAAAATAGCATTACTATTATATTATCTATTATTTATTAATATTATATTTATTATTATTATTAATTATTAGAGTCACAGAGTTGGGAGAGACCACAAGGGCCATCCAGTCGAACCCCTTCCTGGCAGGAAGGAAAATAGCATTACTATTATATTATTATCTATTATTTATTTGTTATATTTATTATTATTATTATTAATTATTAGAGTCGCAGAGTTGGGAGAGACCACAAGGGCCATCCAGTCGAACCCCTTCCTGGCAGGAAGGAAAATAGCATTACTATTATAAAAAAAATTTTCCTATAATTTTTTTTTTATTTTATTTTTTTAATTAAAGAGGAAAAGCCCACCTCAACTTTTTTTTGGAAAAAAAATTTTTTTTAACCTTTATTTAATATTATTTTTTATAAAAATAGGTTTTGAAAAAATAATTTAAATTTAAAAATTTAATTTTAAATTTTTTTTTTTTTTGGGGGGGGGGCCCCGGGGGGGGCGGAAAAAATTAAAAATATTTATTTTTTTAATTTTTTTTTAAAAATTTAAAAGTTGGGAGAGACCCAAGGCCCCCAACCCCCTTTCCCCCGGGGGGGAAAAACCAAATTTTATTATTTTTTTTAAATTTATTTTTTTTTTTTTCCAATTGGGGCCCAAAGGGCCACCCCAGAATTTTAAAAGGAAAATTTTTTAATTTTACAAAATTTTTTTTTTAAAATTTTTTTTTAAAAAAAATAAAAATTAAAAAGGGGCCACCCCCCCTTTTGGGGGGGAAAAAACCCCCAAAAAAACACCGGGCGCCTCCGATCATGCCTGCCCGGCCGGAGAAATAGCAACTGCCATGAGCATTCATGGAGCTCTGCCGGGACCTGGCAGGGCCTGAATACGGCCTTCCGTTCCAATGGCAGGCTCCCTTGCAAGGTGCCCCTCGGCCTCGGAAGCTCTCCCCAATACCCAAAGGTCTTTCACGAGTCAGGATCCAAGGGCAGCCCATGCAGCACAATGGAGGTGACAGTCAAGGCCTACGGACAGGCCATCTTATAACGTCCTGGAGTTGGGAGAGACACCAAAGGCCATCCAGTCCAACCCCTTCCTGCCAGGCAGGAAAATAGCATTACTATTATTATCCATTATTATTATTATTATTATTATTATTATTATTACTAGCTGTACCCGGCACGCGTTGCTGTGCCCTATTTAGGAGATGCGAGAAAGTCTGAGTATGTAAGGGTTGGAATTGTTGTTAGTTATGGTGTTGTTGGGGCCCTGGCTGTGTTGTTGTGGGTTGTTCTGGTGGGTGGGATGTTGGAGTCCTGTGGAGTTGTCGGTGTGTGGTGTTGCTGGCGTTCTGCAGAGCTTGTGGATATACAATGTTTTTTGTCTTTCCGTCTGCTGTGTTGATGTAGAGGTTGATGCTTGTGTGGTTGGAAGTGAGTGGAGGTACTTGAAATCCCATTATCCATGGTGTGTCCTCCTCTGAACTGCAGTCGGATGGAGTGTGGGCCATGGAGGGCATTGTGTGCCAAGTTTGGTCTTTATCGGTCTTGGTTCTGGGACACAGTGGTCTGTGGGGAATGATGGGTTTTGAAGTACTACAAATCCCATTATCCATGGAGGTACTTCAAGTCCCATAATCCATGGTCCACCCTCCTCCAAACTGTAGTAGAATGTAGCGTGGGTCATAGGGGCTCTGTGTGCCAAGGTAGGTTACTGTCAATTCAGGCCATACACAATGTCCCATGAGCTGAGGCCTAGTCGGAACAATCAAGTTAATGAAACCTTACTGTCAATTCAGAGCGTAAACAGCATTCCATTAAGTGAGGCCTAGTCAGGGAAATTAAGTTAATGAAGCCTTTCTGTCAATTCAGAGCGTAAACAGCATTCCATTAAGTGAGGCCTAGTCAGGGAAATTAAGTTAATGAAGCCTTATTGTCAATTTTGGGCATGGTCTGTGATTTGTAGGGGTGTAAATTTTCTGTGGGAAGTGAATTGGGTGTTTGTGTTTGTGCCTCAGCCCTTTGCATTATCCTCCTCTGACAGTTTATTATGGGTTGGAATGTTCATGTTGGCTGGCCAGTACAGGAGTTATGCAAATCCGCCCTTATTGGCAGCCAATCATGTTGTCAGAATGTAGAGGCTGGGAGAGTCGTTGGCAGCCCCGGAAGATGCTGGGAAATGTAGTTTTTTTACTCGTTGTTTTTGGGGCCTTTTAGGTTTTGTGGGGAAAGTTTCTTTGCTACAAACCTACCTTGTCTGAGGTCTATTTCTGTTGGCAACTTTGGTGTCTCTGCGTTGTAAGGTTCCTCTGTTTGGGACGGTCTTTCCATGACGACTCTTCCTTTATATATATAGATTATTAGAGTCACAGAGTTGGGAGAGGCCCCAAGTACCATCCAGTCCAACCCCTTTCTGTCAGGAAAATAGTATTACTGCTATATTATATTATTTTCTATTCTCTATTATTATTATTAATTAATTATTAGAGTCACAGAGTCAAGTTTGGCTCCTTGTTGTCTGGATCTACCAATTGCCTTTGGGACTTCCTCCCTTTATTAACGTTTGGGTTTTTATTCCTAAAGGCTTTTGGGAAAGAATCCAAAGAGGTTTTTCGACCGTTTTTAATTTTACTGTTTTTTAAACGGCTCTTGATCACATTAACTGCTTTTCCGAAGTGCCCTTTAAATTAAATTGCTTTTAATGTTTCGGGCAGTTTAATTCCATGTTAATGTTGTCCTTTCGACTGTATCTTATTTACTCGTAAGCCACTCTTAAGGGTAGGGAGAGCTATAATTATTATTCATAGTAACGAAATAGGAAAAATATATTATAATAATATTAATATATAATAATTATTATTATTAATATATTATAATTATTAATCAATAGTAATAAAATAGGGGGAAATATGGAATATGCCTATATCTGTAAGGATTAAAGAAAATTATTTTAAAATAATATGGAAATAATCATCATCATCTTTATTTTGAAAGATTAGAAATCTCTATATATTTATTATTTATTTTATATTTTATTAACGACATTTTTATGGTGCCCTTTCTCACCCCGAACTGTGAGGTGCTTATAATAAAATATATAATAAATAAAATAATAAAATAAGACTGTGCTTATAATAAAATATAATATACATATATATATACACACATAATATAATATACTGTGCTTATAATAAAATAAAATATAATACACATACATACATAAATATATACATACACATGATATAATATAATATACTGTGCTTATAATAAAATAAAATTTATATATATATATACACATAATATAATAATATAAAATACTCTGCTGATTATTTATGTATATAATAAAAGTCAGTGTTTGCAGCGGGAGGTGCGGAGAGCGGGAGGTGCGGAGGAATATGTGGCAGCTTTTCAATTGGTTGCCACTGTGGGATTATTTGCATAAAGGACTCTCATTGGCCAGCCTCAGAACTACAACACTCTAAGGCACCAGACAGTTTTTCCGTTGGAAATGGAATGTTCATTTCCTAATAGGGTTTCACTACAGAGAGAGGGTTTCCTGATGAACTGAGAGCATTACTAGCATTACAAGCTAGGCCCAAAAATAGACATACATCCTTCCAGCCAAAGGTGAAAACACCACTTTTCCCAACAGGCCTCAGCCTGAATTGACAGTAAAGCTTCCTAGGCCTCAGCCTGCATTGACAGTAAGGCTTCCTAGGCCTCAGCCTGAATGGACAGTAAGGCTTCCTAGGCCTCAGCCTGAATTGACAGTAAAGCTTCCAAGGCCTCAGCCTGAATTGACAGTAAGTCTTCCTAGGCCTCAGCCTGCATTGACAGTAAGGCTTCCTAGGCCTCAGCCTGAATGGACAGTAAGGCTTCCTAGGCCTCAGCCTGAATGGACAGTAAGGCTTCCTAGGCCTCAGCCTGAATTGACAGTAAAGGCTTCCTAGGCCTCAGCCTGCATTGACAGTAAGGCTTCCTAGGCCTCAGCCTGAATGGACAGTAAGGCTCCCAAGGCCTCAGCCTGAATTGACAGTAAAGCTTCCTAGGCCTCAGCCTGCATTGACAGTAAGGCTTCCTAGGCCTCAGCCTGAATGGACAGTAAGGCTTCCTAGGCCTCAGCCTGAATTGACAGTAAAGCTTCCAAGGCCTCAGCCTGAATTGACAGTAAGTCTTCCTAGGCCACAGCCTGCATTGACAGTAAGGCTTCCTAGGCCTCAGCCTGAATGGACAGTAAGGCTTCCTAGGCCTCAGCCTGAATGGACAGTAAGGCTTCCTAGGCCTCAGCCTGAATTGACAGTAAAGCTTCCTAGGCCTCAGCCTGAATTGACAGTAAGTCTTCCTAGGCCACAGCCTGCATTGACAGTAAGGCTTCCTAGGCCTCAGCCTGAATGGACAGTACGGCTTCCTAGGCCTCAGCCTGAATTGACAGTAAGTCTTCCTAGGCCACAGCCTGCATTGACAGTAAGGCTTCCTAGGCCTCAGCCTGAATGGACAGTAAGGCTTCCTAGGCCTCAGCCTGAATGGACAGTAAGGCTTCAGCCTGAGGCCTCAGCAGTAAGTCTGGCCACAGCCTGCATTGACAGTAAGGCTTCCTAGGCCTCAGCCTGCCTAGGGTTCCTAGGCCTCAGCCTGAATTGACAGTGGCTTCCTAGTCCTCATTGACAGTAAGTCTTCCTAGGCCAGTACAGCCTCAGCCTGCATTGACAGTAAGGCTTCCCTCAGGCCTCAGCCTGCCTGCATTGACAGTAAGGCCTCAGCCTTCCTAGGCCTCAGCCTGAATTGACAGTAAGGCCTCAGCCTTGGACAGTAAGTCTTCCTAGGCCTCCCTCAGCCTGAGCCTGAATTGACAGCCTAAGGACAGTAAGGCTTCCTAGGCCTCAGCCTGAGCCTGGCATTGACAGTAAGGCTTCCTAGGCCTCAGCCTGAATGGACAGTAAGGCTTCCTAGGCCTCAGCCTGAATGGACAGTAAGGCTTCCTCAGCCTGAATTGACAGTAAGGCTCAGCCTCAGCCTGAATTGACAGTAAGTCTTCCTAGGCCTCAGCCTGGCCTCAGCCTGCATGACAGTAAGGCCTCAGCCTGCCAGTAGGCCCTCAGCCTGACATTGACAGCCTAATTGACAGCTTCCTAGGCTACAGCCTGAATTGACAGTAAGGCTTCCTAGGCCACAGCCTGAATTGACAGAAAAGCTTCCTAGGCCTCAGCCTGAATGGACAGTAAGTCTTCCTAGGCCACAGCCTGCATTGACAGTAAGGCTTCCTAGGCCTCAGCCTGAATGGACAGTAAGGCTTCCTAGGCCTCAGCCTGAATGGACTGTAAGGCTTCCTAGGCCTCAGCCTACATTGACAGTAAGGCTTCCTAGGCCTCAGCCTACATTGACAGTAAGGCTTCCTAGGCCTCAGCCTGCATAGACAGTAAGGCTTCCTAGGCCTCTGCCGGAATGGGCATTAAAGCTTCCTAGGCCTCAGCCTGCATAGACAGTAAGGCTTCAAAGGCCTCAGCCTCAATTGACAGTAAGGGTTCCTAGGCCTCAGCCTGAATGGACATTAAGGCTTTCTAGGTCTCAGCCCATTTCAAATAACCCGGGCACCGCCAGGTCCCAAAGCTAGTACATAATATAATATACTGTGTATATATATATACACACACACACACACATATATAATATAATATACTGTGCTGATAATATAATATATAGTACATATACAGTATATATATATGTGTGTATATATATATATACATAACATAATAATATAATATACACACACATGAAAGGAGTGTTTCAACTGTCAAATGCAAAATGACTTCATGGTACTGTACCTTTGCCATAAACAATTTATGAAAAATTAAATTATTATTTCTTAAAGTAACGATGGCAATGATCCTCCCGGAGGGACCCTTACCTTCCACGTACGGAACCGGATTCCCAATCTTAGGGGCCGAGGCATCCCCGGGTTTGAGCACCGTTATGTCCATCACAATCACCACTTTCCTAAGAGAGGGAATAACAACGAAACTAAACGTATTGGGTGGCTGTGAGTTTCCCAGGCGGTCTGGCCACGTTCCAGAAGCATTCTCTCCTGACGTCTCGCCTGCTTGTGTAGGAGGCACCCCCAGAGGTTGTGAGGTCTCTTGGAAACTAGGAAAATCAAGCAGACACGAGTTCTTTCTCCCGCCCTGGACATTATTCCACAGACATACAGTATAAGCCCCATTTTCCTAGTTTCCAAACCTCTGAGGATGGCTGCCATAGATGCAGGCGAAACGTCAGGAGAGAATGCTGCTTCTGGAACATGGCCATACAGCCCGGAAAACGCACAGCAACCCAGTGATTCCGGCCAGGAAAGCCTTCGACAATATAATACATGTATTGCCCGCCTCTCCCTGCGGCTCCCGTGGCCTCTCGAGGGCCCCAATCTGCAAAAGCCCAACAAGAACCAACCGCTGACCGACCTCTGTGGCGTCAATATGAACACTTACCTTCCGTCTTTCAAAGTGTTGACGATGAAGCGGTTAATTTGGCAGACAGCGTTGACCGCCAGGCTCTGGTTGTCCACCATCGAGTTCAGTTGCGTCGCCAACATGAAGGCTACAAGGCGGAAATGGCAAGAGGTGGGGTTCGAAAGGAAAAATACGGTAAATCCAACAGGTCAATAAAATATATGCGAGCAAAAACTCGGGACTTTTTGTGTTCAAATAACTAGACAGACCAGGATAAGTTTGAATTTTGTGAGTAAACTGTCATGTTTCTATTATTATTATGTTTATTTACTGTATATACTCAAGTATAAACCTCGTTTTTCAACCCCTTTTTAAAGCTGAAAATGCTCTCCTCCGCTTATACTTGAGTCAAGCTTATTTATTATTTTACACTGTTATCAGTATTATTTTATTACATTTATTATGTTTATTATTATTACATTATTTTACTCCATTATTTTTTCTGTATTTATTGTTTTATTACATTTATTATTTTACGCTCATTATGATTACATTTATTATGTTACTCTATTTATTATTATTATATTTACATTATTTCTCTATTAGTATTATTTTTCTGTATTTATTACCATTATTATTTTACTCTCATTATTACATTATTATATTTACATTATTTTACTCTATATTATTTTCTGTATTTATTATTGTTTTATTACGTTTATTGTTTTACTCTCATTATGATTACATTACGTTACTATATTTACATTATTTTACTCTATTATTATTTTTCTGTATTTGTTTTATTACATTTCTTATTTTACTCTCATGATTACATTTATTATGTTACTCTATTTATTATTATATTTACATTATTTCTCTATTAGTATTATTTTTCTGTATTTATTACCATTATTATTTTACTCTCATTATTACATTATGTTACTCTATTTATTATTATATTTACATTATTTTACTCTATATTATTTTCTGTATTTATTATTGTTTTATTACGTTTATTGTTTTACTCTCATTATGATTACATTACGTTACTATATTTACATTATTTTACTCTATTATTATTTTTCTGTATTTGTTTTATTACATTTCTTATTTTACTCTCATGATTACATTTATTATGTTACTCTATTTATTATATTTACATTATTTTACTCTATTATTATTATTTTAATCTATTATTATTATTTTTCTGTTTAATATTTACTCTCATTATGATTACATTTATTATGTTACTCTATTTATTATTATAATATTTGCATTATTTTAGTCTATTATTATTTTTCTGTATTTATTATTGTTTTATTAAGTTTAATATTTTACTATTATGATTACATTTATTATGTTACTCTATTTATTATTATTATTATATTTACATTATTTTACTCTATTATTATTATTTTTCTGCTTATTATTATTACGTTTATTATTTTACTCTTATTATGATTACATTTATTAGTTTATTATTATTGGACATTTACATAAACACATTTACATTCAAGGTGAGAATGTTTTCATCAGAGTTGGACAGTCTTATCTTAAATTACAATTTTATGTAAATATTCAAAAGCATTTAACCTACTGATGCCTTCGAAAAATATTCCAAAAAATAATATAATTTTATTGGTATCTGTTTTTATTTTGGTGGCGATGTTGTCAGCACCAATTGTTTTTAAGTGCAGGCCAAGGTCTTGAGGCACTGCGCCCAGTGTGCCGATCACCACTGGGACCCCCTTGACTGGCTTGTGCCAGAGTCTAATTATTATTATTATTATTACACGAAAGCGTGTTCACTCCGTCGCTCATCAGCATCCGGTAACGCGGAGGGCCACTTCCGCTAGAGATGGGTCGGATATTCTGGGGAGAAAACACAGCATTAATTAATTAAAATTAATTAAACTTAAAATTGATTTAAAAAAACTAACATTGACACAGAGCATATAATAAATCAGTTAAACAATTAATTCAATATTTTGGCCCACAACTCCTAGAGATCCCAGCCAGTTTACCAGCTCTGATCTGCATCCCACTTAAAATTATTAGTAGCAGTATCCTGCCTAATATATTTTTTTGCATCCCTGTAAAAAATTAGTAATAGTACCGTAGTAGTATCCTGCCTAAAATAATTATTATTATTTGTATCCCATTTAAAATTATTATGTTTAAATAAATTTTTCTTAAATACTTTTTTAGTATTATTGTCTCCTGCATATTATTAGTAGTATTAGTAGTACCCTGCCTAATCGTTGTTGTTATTATTATTTGTATCCCATTTAAAATTATTGTTGTTATGTTTACTTAAAATTTGATTCAATTATTTTTTGTGTTCTTCCCAAAAGACGGCAAAGCTCGCCACCTTGAGGCCAATCCCAGCTCTGCTCCTGTTCACAAAACAAAAAAATCCAGTAATCTTCCAATATACAGTCCCAGCAACATAACAGGAGATGTATAGATTAGATTAGATTAGATAGATACTCACAATGAGCTGGAGGACAGCTTTCACAACGTTATCTCCTTGCATGATACTCTGCAAAAGGAGAGCAAAACAATAGGGTTTTTCCCCATTCCTTGAATCCTTCCATCACTGCTTTACAAATAATAATAAATAGTTGGCTGGTGAGTAGTGTTATTATTATTATTTGATATGTTATTATTACTAGCTGAGGACCCGGCGGTGCCCAGGTTTTTTGAGGAAGGCATTGCGTGCCAAGGTTGGTTCCTATGAGATGTGTATGTGGCTTGCAGTGGTCTCAGGAACTTGGTGAAGGTACTGCGAGTCCCATTGGCCATGGCCCACCCCCCTCCAAACAGCACCAGGATGTAGAGTGGGTCATGGGGGCTGTGTGTGTCACATTTGGTCTTGATTATTTGCTGGATGAGGGTTGCAGCGGTCTCTGGAAGTGAGGGAAGGTACTGGAAGTCCCATCATCCATGGTCCCCCGTTCTCCAAACTGCACCAGGATGTAGAGTGGGTCATGGGGGCTCCGTGTGCCAAGTGTGGTCTTGATCAGTCATTGGATGAGGGTGGCAGTGGTCTCAGAAAGTGAGTGAAGGTACTGCAACTCCCATCATCCGTGGTCCATCCCACACAAAACTGCACCAGGATGTAGAGTGGGTCATGGGGGCTGTGTGTGTCACATTTGGTCTTGATCATTCGCTGGATGAGGGTTGCAGCGGTCTCTGGAAGTGAGGGAAGGTACTGGAAGTCCCATCATCCATGGTCCCCCGTTCTCCAAACTGCACCAGGGTGTAGAGTGGGTCATGGGGGCTCTGTGTGCCAAGTGTGGTCTTGATCAGTAATTGGATGAGGGTGGCAGTGGTCTCAGAAAGTGAGTGAAGTTACTGCAACTCCCATCATCCGTGGTCCATCCCACACAAAACTGCACCAGGGTGTAGAGTGGGTCATGGGGGCTCCGTGTGCCAAGTGTGGTCTTGATCAGTCATTGGATGAGGGTGGCAGTGGTCTCAGAAAGTGAGTGAAGGTACTGCAACTCCCATCATCCGTGGTCCATCCCACACAAAACTGCACCAGGGTGTAGAGTGGGTCATGGGTACTCTGTGTGCCAAGTTTGGGCCTGGTCTCTGATTTGTAGGGGCTGCAATGTTCTGTGGGGAATGAATTGGGTGAAGGTACTGCAAATCCCATCATACGTGGGCCATCCTGCCGTAAACCGCGGCAGGTTTGTAAAGTGGGCCATTGGGCCTCTGTGTGCCAAGTTTGGTCCTGATTCGTCATTGGTGTGAGCCTCTAAACGGCAGTACATGGGATAGAAAAGGTAAATAAAGAAAAAATATTTTCTCTGTCACAAAACACTAGGACTAGGGGGCACTCCCTGAAGCTCCAAGGTAGGAAAATTAGGACTAATAAAGGGAAATATTTCTTCACCCAGAGGGCCATTGGGTTATGGAACTCACTTCCAGAAGAGGTTGTGACAGCGGTCAGCCTGGACAGCTTCAAGGCAGGATTAGACAGATTCATGGATACCAAGTGTATCGGTAGTTACTGAAAAGGACATCCAAGAGCCACCTCGGAGTTGGTTGAGGTAGGCAGGATTTCCCCGGGTACTGGTTGTGGGGGTCGGGAGCAGGTCAGGGTTTTGCCCTCCCTTCTGCTCGAGATCCCCGTGTACAACTGGGGGCCACTGTGTGACACAGAATGCTGGACTAGATGGGCTGAGGCCCGATTCAGCATGGCTCTTCTTATGTTCTTATATATATTTGTGTATTTCTGTATTTATGTGTGTGTGTATATATAAATATTGTGTATCTGTGTAGTATATATGTGTGTATATATTTGTGTATTTCTGTATTTATGTGTGTGTATGTATATATATTGTGTATCTGTGTAGTATATATGTGTGTATATATTTGTGTATTTCTGTATTTGTGTGTGTATGTATATATATTGTGTATCTGTGTAGTATATATGTGTGTATATATTTGTGTATTTCTGTATTTATGTGTGTGTGTATGTATATATATTGTGTATCTGTGTAGTATATATGTGTGTATATATTTGTGTATTTCTGTATTTATGTGTGTGTGTATGTATATATATTGTGTATCTGTGTAGTATATGTGTGTATGTGTATTTCTGTATTTATATGTATATATATTGTGTATCTGTGTAGTATATATGTGTGTATATATTTGTGTATTTCTGTATTTATGTGTGTGTGTATGTATATATATTGTGTATCTGTGTATATATATGTGTGTATATTTTGTGTATTTCTGTATTTATGTGTGTATGTATATATATTGTGTATCTGTGTAGTATATATGTGTGTATATATTTGTGTATTTCTGTATTTATGTGTGTGTGTATGTATATATATTGTGTATCTGTGTAGTATATATGTGTGTATATATTTGTGTATTTGTGTATTTATGTGTGTATGTATATATATTGTGTATCTGTGTAGTATATATGTGTGTATATATTTGTGTATTTCTGTATTTATGTGTGTGTGTATGTATATATATTGTGTATCTGTGTAGTATATGTGTGTGTATATATTTGTGTATTTCTGTATTTATGTGTGTATGTATATATATTGTGTATCTGTGTAGTATATATGTGTGTATATATTTGTGTATTTCTGTATTTATGTGTGTGTGTATGTATATATATTGTGTATCTGTGTAGTATATATGTGTATATATATTTGTGTATTTCTGTATTTATGTGTGTATGTATATATATTGTGTATCTGTGTAGTATATATGTGTGTATATATTTGTGTATTTCTGTATTTATGTGTGTGTGTATGTATATATATTGTGTATCTGTGTAGTATATATGTGTGTATATATTTGTGTATTTCTGTATTTATGTGTGTGTGTATGTATATATATTGTGTATCTGTGTAGTATATGTGTGTGTGTATATTTGTGTATTTCTGTATTTATGTGTGTATGTATATATATTGTGTATCTGTGTAGTATATATGTGTGTATATATTTGTGTATTTCTGTATTTATGTGTGTGTATGTATATATATTGTGTAACTGTGTAGTATATGTGTATATATTTGTGTATTTCTGTATTTATGTGTGTGTGTGTATGTATATATATTGTGTATCTGTGTAGTATATGTGTGTGTATATATTTGTGTATTTCTGTATTTATATTTGTGTGTGTATATATATAAAAATATTGTGCGTATGTGTGTAGGTGTATATTTGTGTGTGTCTATGTCTGTGCTTGTGTATATGTGTGTGTTTGTGTCTGTATGTATGTGTTTATGTGTATATGTCTGTGAATGTATGCGTATATGTATATATGGTTTGTTTTGGAGATAAAACTCTAAAACCAAGACACTCCATAAAGAGCAACACTCAGAAAACAGGGGAATGCCAGGCAGGAAACAATCAGGGCCAGCTAACACCTCCCAGCAAAGGATCCCACCCCCAGGCAGGAAGCAGCCAGGCTTTGAAGCTGCAAGGCCATTCAATGCTCAACAAAAGTTCCTTCTCCCACCCAGGGCATTACTATTCCAGGCATCTATGTACAGCTATAGGGCAGACACAAGTAGAGATACTGGAGCAGGGCCTCACCGCCACGGCGCCCTCGCTCAAGCGCAGCGCCATCCTGAGCCGCCGCCTCCTCGCTCGCTTTCCCGCCACGGACTGAGCCACTCTCTGCCTCTGGAGGGGCGCGCATGCGCAGAGGGGGGGTCCCGCTTGTGAGGGGCACGCATGCGCAGAGGTAGCCCTCTCTCGCGCCTTCGAAAGCGAGCTGCCATTGGACGCCGCTCCAACCTCCTCGAGCCTGATTGGCCAAGACGCGCAAGCGAGCAAAGCCGGGCGGAAGTGCTCCTGCCCGGCCGTGTTTCGGCCTCACCGCTAGCGCCGCCTCGCCCGATCCGCTAGGCCTCGGGCGCTTCTGAGGGGGGAAACGGGCCTCTCTTTGGCGGGCTCTCCCCTCGGCCGCCGGCTCCTGGTGCCTCCTCTCCCGAGGCCTCTCTTCCAGCCCCCGGCTTGGTCTTTTAATCCCCGCACAACAACCCCGCCAGGTAGGACTATTTTTATTATTATTTATTATTATTTATTATTATTATTATTTATATATTATTATTATGTTATATTATTATAGTATTTAGTCTTGTTATATTGTTATTTATTTTTAATTAATTTATTGTCATATTATATTTATTATTATGTTATTATAGTATTATTTATTATTATTATCATTATTTTATTCTATTTTATTATGATTTTATTTATTATTATTTATTGTATTATAGTGTTTTAATTTTTATGTCGTTATTATTTTATATATCCTATTCATTATTATTTTATTATTATTACTATTATTTAATTATATGTTTATTATTTATTAGTAATTTTTATAGTAATTTTATTAATATTTTATTTTATTATTACTATTATTTAATTATATTTCATTTATTATTTTATAGTATTTTAATTTTTATGTTAATAATAATAATAATACTTTAATATTTGTGAGTCGCCCTCCACCACCGGTGCTCCGGGCGACTTACATCATTTAAAAACCCCAAAATACATCAATGTACAGCAATTTAAAAACATAGATACAGACGGCGAGGAAAGGCTCAGTCATTCAAAGGTACCGATCAGGCCCCAAACGCTAGGCGGAAGAGCCAGGTTTTTAGGTCTGACCGGAATCTAGTTTGGGTCAAAGTGGCTCTGAGGGCAGGTGGCAGTGAGTTCCAGATCATGGGGGCCGCCACGGAGAAGGCTCTCCGCCGGGTCTCCACCAGCCGAGCCTCTCGCACCCCAGGGATGGTCATACGATCGCCATTTATGGCACGTGCTGGCCTCTCGCTGTGTTGGACCGTCAGCCGGGCGCTCAGGTAGGCTGGCCCAATATTATGCCGAGCTTTAAAAGTGAGCACCAAGAGTTTGTGGAGCACTCTGAACTCTAGGGGCAGCCAGTGGAGATCTTTTAAAATAGGAGAAATGTGGTCCCTCACTGATGACCCAGAGATGAGTCTGGCCGCTGCGTTGTGGATGAGTTTCAGCCTCTTAGTTGTGGACAGGGGCAGGCCCACATATAGGGCGTTGCAATAATCAAGACGCGAGACAACGGTGGCATGTACCACGGTTCTCAGCGCCTCAGGTGGTAAGTAGGGGGCCAGCCGTCGGGCCCTACGGAGATGGAAAAAGGCGCCTTTGGCTGCAGCCTGGATCTGGGCCTCCATCGTTAGTTTTTCGTCCAGGATCACTCCCAGGCTTTTCACTGCCGGAGCCGGGGATAGGGACTCGCCCTCAAAGAGTGGCAGTGATGGGTGAGAGGCGGGTCGGCCAGGCCAGAGGATCTCCGTTTTTGCCGGGTTGATTTTGAGTCTATGTGCTCTGAGCCAGCTCGTCACCGCTCTCAATCCTTGGCTGAAACTGTCCGGCACCGACGATGACCCTGGGTCAAGCTTCAGGAGCAGCTGTGTATCGTCCGCATATTGGTAGCAGGAGAACCCATGGCTCCTAGCAATGCTGGCCAGGGGCTGGACGTAGATGTTGAAGAGGGTGGGAGATAGGATGGCACCCTGGGGGACTCCACACTCCAATTCGCTTTTCCTAGAGACTTGGCCCTGCCACTCGACCCGCTGCGAGCGGCCTCGTAGGAACGATTCCAGCCAGGTCAAAGCCTTGTCTTGGATCCCAGAGGCAGCCAGGCGGTAGAGGAGCAAGTCATGATCAACGGTGTCAAAGGCCGCAGTTAGGTCCAGAAGGACTAGGACTGCCGAGCCTCCCCGGTCCAGTTGACGGCGGATGTCGTCTGTGATCGCTACGAGGACGGATTCCACTCCGTGACCTGCGCGGAAACCCGACTGGGACGGGTCTAAGCCCCCGGATCGATCTAGGAAGTCCCGTGGTGGCTTTCTACCGCTCGCTCTAGGAGCTTACCCAGGAAGGGTAGGTTGGCAACCGGGCGGTAGTTTGCTGGGTCATCGGGGTCAAGGTTCGTCTTTTTCAAGAGGGGGCTGACTCTGGCCTCTTTCAGGGAGTCCGGAAAGGCGCCTGTCTCTAGGGAGAGATTCACCAAGTCCCTCAGAGCACCCGACATGATGTCAATACTGGACTTAATTAGATGTGATGGGCAGGGGTCCGTTGGGCAGGTCGTCGCTCTTGCCCCGGTCACCAGCCTTCTCACCTCTTCCGTTGTTAGTGGGCTGAATTCTGAGAGACGGTGTTCATTTGTCCGGGTGGGGTACTGGGTCCTCGTGTCCCCTTCCTCGGGAATCAGCGGCAAGTCATGTCGAAGTGCCGCGATTTTTCCGATGAAGTACTTTTGGAGGTCATCTGCTGTTATCGCCGAGTTGTTGGATTCACTCTGTGGGGACGTGAGGAGACTCCGGACTACCTTAAAGATCTGTGCCGTATGGGAGCCCGCGGCTGTGATCTGGGCCGCATTATAGGATCTCTTAGCCTTTTTGATCTCGTGTTCGTATAGCCTATGCTGTTCTCTGTAGGCTGCTCTGGTTTCCTCGCTAGGCTTTCGTCGCCAGGTGCTCTCGAGTTGCTTCCTTGTTATATATTCTATTTATTATTATTTTATTATTACTTTTATTTAATTATATTTTTGTTATTTATTAGTAATTATTATTATAGTAATTTTTATTATTATTTTATTATTTATTATTTTTATTACTATTATTTTATTATATTTCATTTATTATTTTATAGTATTTAATATTTGTTATTATTATTTTATATGTACTATTTATTATTTTTTATTACTATTATTATTTAATTATAGTTTTATTATTTATTAGTACCTTATTATTATACTATTTTTATTATTATTTAATTTTATTTTTTTCATTTATTATTTTATAGTATTTTATTTTTTATGTTATTGTTACATACTATTTATTATTTTATTATTATTACTATTATTTAATTATATTTTATTATTTATTAGTACTTTATTTATCATTATAGTAATATTATTATATTTTTATTATTTATTATTTATTATTTTATAGTATTTTAATTTTTATGTTATTATTATTTTATATGAACTATTTATTATTATTTTATTATTATTAATATTATTATTTTATTATATTTTATTAGTAGTACTTTATTTATTATTATAGTAATTTTTATTATTATTTTATTATTTATTATTTTTATTACTATTATTTTATTATATTTCATTTATTATTTTATAGTATTTTAATCTTTGTTATTATTATTTTATATGTTCTATTTATTATTATTTTATTATTACTATTATTATTTAATTATATTTTTATTATTTATTAGTACTTTAGTTATTATTATAGTAATTTTTATTATTATTTTATTATATTTCATTTATTTATTATTTTCATTATTTTATTATTATTACTATGATTTTATTATATTTCATTTATTATTTTTATTATTTATTTGTATTTATTTTTATTTATTCGTACTTTCTTTCTTTATTCCTATATTATATTAATTATTTTATTATTATACTATTCTTATATCTATTTTATTATTATTTTATATTTTATTATTATTTTATTATTGTATTATTATTATTAAATGGAAAAGAAAGAAAAATACCAGGATTAAAGTTTGCTTTTTTAGTATTTTGAAACAGGTTGATTTTTTCATACCTAATGTGATGTTTTTTAAATGTTTAATATGTTGAATTTTAATTTAAATGTTCATTGGAATTGTGTGTTGCCTATATATATAAACCACCTTGAGTCCCCTTCGGGGTTGAGAAAGGCAGGGTATAAATAAGGTAAATACATCTGTATATATAATAAAAGTCAATGTTTGTACGTGTGTGTATGTGTCTCGAGGGCGGAAGGATATGTGGCAGCTTTCTGATTGGCTCCCACAGTGGGACTATTTGCATAAAAGACGCTGATTGGCCAGCACCACCAACATTCCGACACTCAGTCAGGCAGTCAGGCATGGTGGGAGTTTCAGGCCAAAACACTTTGCGGCCCCCAACAATGAGAGAACAAGACCTTGGCACACAGCACACCCAAGACCCACTCTACATCCTGGTGCAGTTTGGAGAATGGGGGACCATGGATGATGGGACTTGAAGTACCTTCACTCACATTCCAAGACTGCTGCAAACCTAATCCAATGACTGATCAGGACCAAATTTGGCACACAGAGCCCCCATGACCCACTCTAGGTCCTGGTGCAGTTTGGAGAATGGGGGACCATGGATGATGGGACTTGAAGTACCTTCACTCACATTCCAAGACTGCTGCAAACCTAATCCAATGACTGATCAGGACCAAACTTGGCACACAGAGCCCCCATGACCCACTCTACATCCTGGTGCAGTTTGGAGGATGGGGACCATGGATGATGGGACTTGAAGTACCTTCACTCACATTCCAAGACTGCTGCAAACCTAATCCAATGACTGATCAGGACCAAACTTGGCACACAGAGCCCCCATGACCCACTCTACATCCTGGTGCAGTTTGGAGAATGGGGGACCATGGATGATGGGACTTGAAGTACCTTCACTCACATTCCAAGACTGCTGCAAACCTAATCCAATGACTGATCAGGACCAAACTTGGCACACAGAGCCCCCATGACCCACTCTAAATCCTGGTGCAGGTCGGAGAATGGGGGACCATGGATGATGGGACTTCAAGAACCTTCACTCACTTCCTGAGACCCCTGCGAGCCAAATAAACAAATGATAAGGACCCACCTTGGCACACAATGCCTTTTTCAAATATCCCGGGCAGGGCTGGGTCCACAAGCTAGTAAATAATAAATAAAGATTGGCCCTGAGCGTGGATTATGTAGTATAGCGTGTTGGGTGTAGACATCCTATGATAATACGGCATCTCTCATTAATTACTTTATTTCTTTATCTTATTTACGACCTTTATATGCCACCCTTCTCACCCTGAAGGGGACTCAGAGCATATATATATATATATATATATATATATATATATATATATATATAGGGAGTGGTCGTGCGTCCCGGCAAATAGGTGCAAAAACTACATGTCCCAGACACACGAAAATCACCAGGCCACTAATCCATACCCTAAGGTCCCTATAGGGCCCACAAAAACACCCCAAAACACAACGCAACACCCCCAAAAACACCCCCGTGCCACAGCATTACCACGCCTGCGCGAACGGCGGCATATATATATACACACACACACAATATATTATATTATTAGCATAGTACAATATCAGTATTATATATTACTATATTGTACAATACCATTATACTGTAATATTATTAGTAATATTACTTATAATATAAAATATATAATTATAATATCGTAGTAGTAGTAGTAGTAGTAGTAGTAGTAGTAGTAGTGTTACTCTGAGCCACTCTGAGCCTTCCAGGAATGGCGGAATATAAATTGAAGTAATACATAAATAAATAAATAAATAATGTATTACATTATAATACTATATAGTATTTAAGAGCCACATCCACTGTGTTAACGTGGTGAGATGTATACTAAAAGTATCTAATGCTTTGTAGAGCTTCTGTTCAACCATTTCAAAACTCCCTGCTTGAGCAGTGATGGCACCATCGTCAGCGTAGATCAGTGTTTTTCAACCTTTTTTGAGTTGCGGCACATATTTTCCATTTCCAAAATCCTGGGGCACACCACCAACCAAATTGACACTCTAACACAGTCATACATATAGTTAATACGTTTTTAAATGTATTTATACGCTCAGTGTGAAACCTGGGCCTGTTTTGATGAACTCAACATAGATATCCTGGCAGGAATGGAAGAAAGACACAAATTTCCCACACAGAACTCCCATAACCAAGAGAAAATGCTATAAGAGTTTGGTGGGCATTGACCTTGGGTTTTGGAGTTGTAGTTCACCTATATCCGGAGACCACTGTGGACTCAAACAATGTTGGATCAGGACCAAACTTGGCATGAATACTCAATATGCCCAAATGTGAAC
Source organism: Anolis apletophallus (assembly GCA_030556195.1). NCBI lineage: Eukaryota > Metazoa > Chordata > Lepidosauria > Squamata > Anolidae > Anolis > Anolis apletophallus. The sequence goes on from JARBWK010000020.1 coordinate 13,075,429, forward strand.
ACAGATGGAGTTTGGGGAAAAATAGACCTTGACATTTGGGAGTTACAGTTTCTGGGATTTATAGTTAACACACAAACAAAGAGCATCCTGAACTCTTGCAACAATGGAATTGAGCCAAACTTGGCATATTGAACTCTCATTACCAACAGAAAGTACTGAAAGGCTTTGCTTGGGAATTGACCTTGAGTTTGGAAGTTGTAGTTCGCCTACACCCAGAGCACTGTGGGCAGGAGGGGCAAAAAAGGGTATTGGAGGTTCAAATTTCCCACGGCACACCTGATGATCACTCACGGCACACTAGTGTGCCATGGCACACTGGTTGGGAAATACTGGCGTAGATGAAACATTCACACCTACCTCCAACAGGCAATAATAAAGAGCTCTTTCTCCCACCCGGGACATTTCACAGGTCCCTTGACTGGCTTGTGCCAAAGTCTTTGCAATAATAATAATAATAATAATAATAATGTATGCAGGTGGAGGATGGACCTTCCAGTGGAAAAATGGCAGATGCACGTCAGACAGAAATGGTCTTCCTTGGAGCCTTTCCTGAAGGAGAAGCTGAGCCACCCCTCGTCTCTCCGGGCCGCCTTCCTCCTCTCTTCCTCCCTCCTTCGGTAAGTCTTTTCACAAATTATTATTATTATGACAATTATTTTATGATGTTCATTTATTATTATATTATTTATTCACAAATGCAGGAGAAACCAAACTAGAAGCTCTTGCATTAGTCCTCAGCTTTCCCCTTCCCTTTGTATTATTATTATTATTGTTGTTATTGTTATTATTATTTAATTAGACCTGAAGATGAGGAACGTTTGCTCAGCCTCTCCAAGGACTTCTCTGTGAACAAGGATCCTGGCCTGGTTCTCTCCTGCAAAGAGGAAGGGAATGCAAGATTTCAGAGAAAGGAATACCAATCTGCCATAGCGCTATATTCCAAGGTAATAATGATGGTGGTGATAATAATAATAATAATTATTATTATTATTTGGAAAAAGAGAGTAAGAATCTGCCGCACTGAATTCCAAGGTTGTTGTTGTTGCTGCTGCTATTATTATTATTATAACTTTGGTGAAAGAAGTATGAATGCCGCAGCACTGTATTACCTCATAATAATAATAATAATAATAATAATAATAATAATAATAAAACATTGGGAAAAGGAGTACGAATTGATTATAATAATTTTTTGCAAAAGGAGAGTACGAATCTGGTGCACTGTATTCGAAGGTTGTTGTTGTTGTTGCTATTACTATTATTCTTATTACTTTGGGGAAAGGAGTATGAATACCTCAGCTCTGTATTCCAGCATCATCATCATCATACATTGGGAAAAGGAGTTTGAATCTGCCGCATGATGATAATAATTTTTTGGAAAAGGAGAGTATGTATTCCAAGGTTATTGTTGTTGTTGTTACTGCTATTACTATTATTACTTTGAGCAAAAGAGTATGAATGCCGCAGCACTGTATTCCAGCATAATAATAATAATAATAATAATAATAAACATTGGGAAAAGGAGAGTACAAATCTGGTTCACTCTATTCCAAGGTTACTGTTGTTGCTGTTGCTATTACTATTATTACTTTGGGGAAAGGAGTATGACTGCCGTAGCATTGTTGTTGTTGCTGTCGTTGCTATTACTATTATTATTAGTTTGGGGAAAGGAGTATGAATGCCGCAGCACTGTACTACAGCATAATAATAATAATAATAATAATAATGGTGATTGAGCATGGTCTGCTCCATGAGGTATTCCAGCATAATAATAATAATAATAATAATAATAATAATGGTGATTGAGCGTGGTGTGCTGCATTAGGTATTCCAGCATTATTATTATTAATTATTATTATTATGGCGATTGAGCATGGTCTGCTCCATGAGGTATTCCAGCATAATAATAATAATAATAATAATGGTGATTGAGCGTGGTGTGCTGCATTAGGTATTCCAGCATTATTATTATTAATTATTATTATTATTATGGCGATTGAGCATGGTCTGCTCCATGAGGTATTCCAGCATAATAATAATAATAATAATAATAATGGTGATTGAGCGTGGTGTGCTGCATTAGGTATTCCAGCATTATTATTATTAATTATTATTATTATTATGGCGATTGAGCATGGTCTGCTCCATGAGGTATTCCAGCATAATAATAATAATAATAATAATAATAATAATAAACATTGGGAATAGGAGTATGAATCTGCCGCAGCACTGTTTTCTAGGGTAATGGTGATGATGGGTGATGATGATAATAATTATTATTTTGGGGAACGGAGGGTACAAATCTTCTGCAGCACTGCATTCCAAGGTAGTAATAATAATATTGGACCTTCCTAGGCTCTGTCTCACGCGGAAATCGGCAGCCCCGAAATGGCCATTTGTTACGCCAACCGCTCTGCGGCACTTTTCCATCTGGGACAGTTTGAGGTGCGTGTACTTTTTTCTGCAAATTATGTATTAAAATCCACAATATATTATCATTATTTTATATTATTGTCGTTTGTTTGTTTCTCCTGACAAGGGGGTGATTCCGTTCATTGGTTCTTTTGTTTACTTTGGCCTAACCACGACATCTCCCTTTTTATATATATAGACTAGCTTGGGGACCCGGCGGTGCCCGGGTCATTTGAGAAGTGCAGCAGGATGTAGAGTGGGTCATTGGGGGGTCCTTTGTGCCAAGTTTGGTCTTGATCCATCAGTATAGAGAGTTACAGTGGTATCATGAAATTACTGAAGGTACTGGAAGTCCCATCATCTGTGGTCCAACCTCCCGCAAATTGCAGTAGGATGTATATTGGGTCATGGGGGCTCTGTGCGCCAAGTTTGATCTGTATTGGTGAATGGATGAGGGTTGTATTGTTTTTAGGAAGTGAGTGAAGGTACTTCAAGTCCCATCATCCGTGGTCCATCTCACACAGAACTGCATCAGGATGTTGAGTGGGTCATGAGGGCTCTGTGTGCCAGGTTTGGTGTTGATCAGTGATTGGATTAGGTTTAGAGCAGTCTTGGAAAGTGTGGGAAGGTACTGCAAATTCCATCATCCATGGTCTGCCCTCCTCCAAACTGCAGCAGGATGTAGAGTGGGTCATGGGGGCTCTGTGTGCCAAGTTTGAAATTTATCGGTCTTTGTTAGGGGCCACAATGGTCTTTGGGAAGCAAAGCGCTTGGAAGTACTACAAATCCCATAATCCGTGGTCCATCTTTCCCAAACTGCACCAGGACGTAAAGGGCATCATGGGGGTTATGTGTGCCAAGTTTGGTTGAGGTCCGGCTGAGGCCTAGTCAGGAGAATCAAGTTGAGGGAACCTTACTGTCAATTCATCTTCGGTGTTGAGTATTTATGTCACAGCGGATAGGCAACAAAAATATAGAAGTTTAATTCCCCATCGGCCCAAAAACTCCAGTCTCTGTTCGAGTGAATAATGAAACTCTCATTCAATTCACAAGGTAAATATATAACTTTGTATTGAATTGTATTTAACAATAACTGGCAAAACATCGAAAAACAACAGCCATCACAGCTACCTTTCTAAATATCCTTTCCTCACAGATATCAAATCCCAACTGACAAATCCCAACTGTCACTTTGTAACTGACATTCCTCAAGGTTCCATTTAGCAGTCTTGAGACAGCGCCATCTGGTGTCAAACATGTCACACTGCAGGTCATCTCAAACTGCGAAAATATATCTTGTGCTGACTCATGAATTGCTATTCAAAATGCAATAATCTGACAATTCAGGCTGAGGCCTAGTTTGTAAAATCAGCTGAAGGAAGCCTTTTTGTAAAGAACTCTGTCTGGCACCTTTGAGATTTGGGATGTTGGACTGCTGGCCTATCCATGGCCCAGCCTCCCTCAAACTGCACCAAGACGTAAAGTGGGTCTTGGGGGTTCTGTGTGCCAAGTTTGGTTTTGTTGTCTCATTGTTGGGGGCTACAAAGTGTTTTGGACCGAAACTCCCACCATGCCTGACTGGCTCAGGCCTTTTCCTTACTCCCCTCTGGCACTTTTGTGTCTCGGAATGTTCGCGTTGGCTGGCCAATGGGAGTTGTTTATGCAAATAACCCCACAGTGGGAGCCAATCCGAAAGCTGCCACGTGTCCTTCCGCCCTCCGGAAACATACAAACATTCCGCTTTATTAAGGTATACAGAAGATTGTGATTGTTCTGCTTCTCCTTCCAAGGGGAAGATCTCGCCAGCCAACGAGCTCTCCCTCGCCTTTGCCGGCCATCGTGATGCTTTTGCCTTTTGCCTTCCTGTTCCCCGTCCAGGTTTGCTTGGCGGACATTGGGAGGGCGCAGGAAGGGGGCTACCCGGAGAAGCTGTCCCCCAAACTCTTCCTGCGCCGCGAAGAGTGCCTCCAAAAAGTGTCCGAAAGGGGAAATGGCCCGCTTCCTGAGATGGACGTCGAAGCCTGGGAGGAAAACGGCCTCGTCTCGTGCGCTTCCGCGTCTGTGCGCTTGGCCTTTTCCGAAGACAAAGGGCGCCACTGCGTCGCGGAGACAGATATCGTTCCCGGGGAGGTTTTGATCAAAGAGGAGGCCTTTGTCAGCGTCCTGCGCCCGGGGAGCGAAGACGCCCATTGCCATCGCTGCCTGCGCCCACTCGTCGCCTGCGTCCCTTGCCGCGGGTGCAGCTACGCCAAGTACTGCGGTTCTGCGTGCGCCCGCGCGGCGTGGCAGAGCTACCACCAAAAGGAGTGTCCGTTCGGGGGGTTGCTCCTAGCGATGGGGGTCTTTTGCCACGTTGCCTTGCGGGCCGTCCTTGTGGCCGGATTGGCGGAGGTCGCGCGTTGGGCAGAGGCGGACGAGGAGCGGACGACGGGAATTTCCATCCCGGGCTGCGATGCCGACGGCCGGTACCGGAGTTCCTATCAGGCCGTCTTTGGGCTTTTGCCTCACGTCGAGAAACAGAGCCCCGAGTTCAAGTTCCTCTGCGGATTCAGCGTCGCAACCTTGTGCCGGGTCATGGGAAAGGAGCCGCTTGCGGGGAAAGATGGAGTAAGCCTGGACCGCGACATCCTCGGGGAAGCCGTTCTGAAGCATGTGCTGCAGCTGCAGTGCAACGCACAAGCCGTGACCGCCCTCCGCGTCTCAGGTGAGAGCCACAAGAGGGCAGTGTAGAGATGGAAAGGATTAGCTCCTTACCTGTAGGAGTGAACGTCTGTAATGCTCGGATGCTGCCACGAGAGGGCAGTGTAGAGATAGAAAGGATTAGCTCCTTCCCTCTAGGAGTGAGCTGCTGCCACAAGAGGGCTGTAGAGATGGAAAGGATTAGCTCCTTACCTGTAGGAGTGAACGTCTGTAATGCTCGGATGCTGCCACAAGAGGGCAGTGTAGAGATGGAAAGGATTAGCTCCTTACCTGTAGGAGTGAACGTCTGTAGTGCTCGGATGCTGCCACAAGAGGGCAGTGTAGAGATAGAAAGGATTAGCTCCTTACCTGTAGGAGTGAACGTCTGTAGTGCTCGGATGCTGCCACAAGAGGGCAGTGTAGAGATGGAAAGGATTAGCTCCTTACCTGTAGGAGTGAACGTCTGTAGTGCTCGGATGCTGCCACAAGGGGGCAGTGTAGAGATGGAAAGGATTAGCTCCTTACCTGTAGGAGTGAACGTCTGTAGTGCTCGGATGCTGCCACAAGGGGGCAGTGTAGAGATAGAAAGGATTAGCTCCTTACCTGTAGGAGTGAACGTCTGTAGTGCTCGGATGCTGCCACAAGGGGGCAGTGTAGAGATGGAAAGGATTAGCTCCTTACCTGTAGGAGTGAACGTCTGTAGTGCTCGGATGCTGCCACAAGAGGGCAGTGTAGAGATGGAAAGGATTAGCTCCTTACCTGTAGGAGTGAACGTCTGTAGTGCTCGGATGCTGCCACAAGAGGGCAGTGTAGAGATGGAAAGGATTAGCTCCTTACCTGTAGGAGTGAACGTCTGTAGTGCTCGGATGCTGCCACAAGGGGCAGTGTAGAGATAGAAAGGATTAGCTCCTTACCTGTAGGAGTGAACGTCTGTAGTGCTCGGATGCTGCCACAAGGGGCAGTGTAGAGATGGAAAGGATTAGCTCCTTACCTGTAGGAGTGAACGTCTGTAGTGCTCGGATGCTGCCACAAGAGGGCAGTGTAGAGATAGAAAGGATTAGCTCCTTACCTGTAGGAGTGAACGTCTGTAGTGCTCGGATGCTGCCACAAGGGGGCAGTGTAGAGATAGAAAAGGATTAGCTCCTTACCTGTAGGAGCGAACGTCTGTAGTGCTCGGATGCTGCCACAAGAGGGCAGTGTAGAGATGGAAAGGATTAGCTCCTTACCTGTAGGAGTGAACGTCTGTAATGCTCGGATGCTGCCACAAGAGGGCAGTGTAGAGATGGAAAGGATTAGCTCCTTACCTGTAGGAGTGAACGTCTGTAATGCTCGGATGCTGCCACAAGAGGGCAGTGTAGAGATTGAAAGGATTAGCTCCTTACCTGTAGGAGTGAACGTCTGTAATGTTTCGGATGCTGCCACAAGGGGGCAGTGTAGAGATGGAAAGGATTAGCTCCTTACCTGTAGGAGTGAACGTCTGTAGTGCTCGGATGCTGCCACAAGGGGGCAGTGTAGAGATGGAAAGGATTAGCTCCTTACCTGTAGGAGTGAACGTCTGTAATGCTCGGATGCTGCCACAAGAGGCAGTGTAGAGATAGAAAGGATTAGCTCTTACCTGTAGGAGTGAACGTCTGTAGTGCTCGGATGCTGCCACAAGAGGGCAGTGTAGAGATGGAAAGGATTAGCTCCTTACCTGTAGGAGTGAACGTCTGTAGTGCTCGGATGCTGCCACAAGGGGGCAGTGTAGAGATAGAAAGGATTAGCTCCTTACCTGTAGGAGTGAACGTCTGCAATGCTCGGATGCTGCCACAAGAGGGCAGTGTAGAGATAGAAAGGATTAGCTCCTTACCTGTAGGAGTGAACGTCTGCAATGCTCGGATGCTGCCACAAGAGGGCAGTGTAGAGATAGAAAGGATTAGCTCCTTACCTGTAGGAGTGAACGTCTGCAATGCTCGGATGCTGCCACAAGAGGGCAGTGTAGAGATAGAAAGGATTAGCTCCTTACCTGTAGGAGTGAACGTCTGCAATGCTCGGATGCTGCCACAAGAGGGCAGTGTAGAGATAGAAAGGATTAGCTCCTTACCTGTAGGAGTGAACGTCTGCAATGCTCGGATGCTGCCACAAGAGGGCAGTGTAGAGATAGAAAGGATTAGCTCCTACCTGTAGGAGTGAACGTCTGCAATGCTCGGATGCTGCCACAAGGGGCAGTGTAGAGATAGAAAGGATTAGCTCTTTACCTGTAGGAGTGAACGTCTGCAATGCTCGGATGCTGCCACAAGAGGGCAGTGTAGAGATAGAAAGAAAGGATTAGCTCACTTACCTGTAGGAGTGAACGTCTGCAATGCTCGGATGCTGCCACAAGAGGGCAGTGTAGAGATAGAAAGGATTAGCTCCTTACCTGTAGGAGTGAACGTCTGCAATGCTCGGATGCTGCCACAAGAGGGCAGTGTAGAGATAGAAAGGATTAGCTCTTTACCTGTAGGAGTGAACGTCTGCAATGCTCGGATGCTGCCACAAGAGGGCAGTGTAGAGATAGAAAGGATTAGCTCCTTACCTGTAGGAGTGAACGTCTGCAATGCTCGGATGCTGCCACAAGAGGGCAGTGTAGAGATAGAAAGGATTAGCTCCTTACCTGTAGGAGTGAACGTCTGCAATGCTCGGATGCTGCCACAAGAGGGCAGTGTAGAGATAGAAAGGATTAGCTCCTTACCTGTAGGAGTGAACGTCTGCAATGCTCGGATGCTGCCACAAGGGGGCAGTGTAGAGATAGAAAGGATTAGCTCCTTACCTGTAGGAGTGAACGTCTGCAATGCTCGGGATGCTGCCACAAGGGGCAGTGTAGAGATAGAAAGGATTAGCTCCTTACCTGTAGGAGTGAACGTCTGCAATGCTCGGATGCTGCCACAAGTGGGCAGTGTAGAGATAGAAAGGATTAGCTCCTTACCTGTAGGAGTGAACGTCTGCAATGCTTTCGGATGCTGCCACAAGAGGGCAGTGTAGAGATAGAAAGGATTAGCTCCTTACCTGTAGGAGTGAACGTCTGCAATGCTCGGATGCTGCCACAAGGGGGCAGTGTAGAGATAGAAAGGATTAGCTCCTTACCTGTAGGAGTGAACGTCTGCAATGCTCGGATGCTGCCACAAGAGGGCAGTGTAGAGATAGAAAGGATTAGCTCTTTACCTGTAGGAGTGAACGTCTGCAATGCTCGGATGCTGCCACAAGAGGGCAGTGTAGAGATAGAAAGGATTAGCTCCTTACCTGTAGGAGTGAACGTCTGCAATGCTCGGATGCTGCCACAAGAGGCCCTTTGAGGTAGCTCGCAGCCGGATGAAGTGATTCTGTGCACGGGGCGCGCACTCCCTCCGCCTTCCACCTGCGCAGGACTTCTTTCACCAAAATTAGGCTTTAGTGGGCGGGCCCTGGCCACGCATGGTGTGGTGACGTGACCGCCCATTGGTTGCTGCTGGGGGAGGGGAGCAAGGCGAAGGCACGCGCAGGGATAGGCTGAGGGAGGGAGTGTGTGTGTGTGTGAGAGAGAGAAGGCCTCACCGGAGGATAGTCCCCGCGGTGGGGCTGCAGCTGACGAGCGCGCCCTCGCAAGGATATGAGCCGGTGAGTGAAGCCTGGACGGGGCCCTGCCTGGTGCTCTGCCCTGTTTCTCACTCACCTCGGCGCTGAGCGCGCACCGCCGAGGCCCGAGGCGAGTGACAGACAGGGCGGAGTGCGAGGCTTCACTCACCGGCCCATCCTATCCCTACGAGGGCGCGCCCCACTGCGGGGACCATCCTCCTCCAGTGAGGCCTTCTCTCTCTCACACACACACACACTCCCTCCCTCCCCTAGCCTCGCAACCTATCCCTGCGTGCGCCTTTGCCTTGCTCCCCCCCCCCCAGCAGCAACCAATGGGCGGTCACGTCACCCCACCGTACGTGGCCAGGGCCCGGCCACTAAAGCCTAATTTTGGCGAAAGAAGCCCCGTGCAGGCAGAAGGCGGTGGGGGGAGTGCGCGTCGCGTGCGCGCGTGCAGAATCGCTTCATCCGGCTGCGAGCTACGTCAAAGGGCCTTGGGATCGACTGATCAATCGCGATCGACCTCCTGAGCACCCCTGGTCTAGGGATTAATGTCTGTAATGCCCAGATGTTGCCACAAGAGGGCATTGTATAGATAGAAAGGATTAGCTCCTTCCCTGTAGGAGTAAGTGTATGTAATGCTCACCTGCAGCCACAAGAGGGCAGTGTGTAAATAGAAAGGAATAGCCATTAGCCTCTGGGAAGAATGTATGCAGTGCTCGGATGCTGCCACAAGGAGGCAGTGTATAGATAGAAAGGATTAGCTCCTTCCCTCTAGGAGTAAATGTACATAATGCTCAGCTGCAGCCACAAGAGGGCAGTGTGTAAATAGAAAGGATTAGCTATTAGCCTCTAAGGATGAATGTATTAGCTCCTTTCCTCTAGGGATTAATGTTTGTAATGCTCAGATGCAGCAACAAGAGGGCTGCATATAGATAGAAAGGATTAGCAGATGGAGAGGCCAATGAGAGAAGAGCTTTGCCCTGTCAACGAACCCATCTGCCTATCTGTGTCCTTGATGAGGACTAGGGACTTGTGTGGGTTGGGTTCCTGCATAAAGGCGCCTCCTCTTTTCCCTCAGGGTCCGAAGCCGTGGCTCGCTATGAGGAAGTGACCCTTGCCACGGCCCTCTTCCCAGTGCTCAGCCTCCTGAACCACTCCTGCGACCCCAACACCAGCGTGGCTTTCGATGGACGGACGGTGGCGGTCAGGGCCTCGCGGGCCATCCCCAGCGGGCAGGAGATCCTCCATTGCTACGGTGAGCTGCCCTGCTGCTCTCATCGAATGGTAGAGTTGGGAGGGTCCCCCAAAGGCCATCCAGTCCAACCTCCAGGAAGGAAAGGCACCATTAAAGCCCTCCTGACAGATGCCCACCCAGCCTCCGCTTAATAGAATTAGTAATAATAGAATCCTAGGATTGGGGGGGCCAAATGTGCATGTGCGCTGTGTTGTTATGTACACCTAATAATAATATATAATAATATAATGATATAATAATAATAAATATAATAAAATATAGTAATGATATGAATAATATAATATTATAATAATAAATATAATAATATATAATAATATAATGATATAATAATAATTAATATTATAAAAATATGGTAATGATATAATAATAATATACTATAATAATAAATATAATAATATGATATAATAATAATTAATATTATAATAAAAATATAGTAATGATATAATAATAATATAATATAATAATAATAAATATAATAATATATAATAATATAATGATATAATAATAATAAATATAATAATAAAATATAGTAATGATATAATAATATAATATAATAATAATAAATATAATAAGATATAATAATAATATACTATAATAATAATAAATATAATAATATGATATAATAATAATTAATATTATAATAAAAATATAGTAATGATATAATAATAATATAATAATAATAATAAATATATAATATATAATAATATAATGATATAATAATACAGCTCTAATATCCTAGGCCCTTGGAAAGAACCCAATATTCAGAGATGTATCCCAGACACTTGGAGCTAATGTGCATGTGTGTTGCGTTGTTATGTACATGTAAATATAATAGTAATATATAGTAATAATAAATATAATCATGTAAAATATAATAAATATAGTAAGATATAATAATGAATAGAATAATAGAATAGTAATAAATATAATAATAGAATATAAAGTAATAAATAGAATAATAATAATAATACCCTTGGAATAGCCCAATATCTAGAGACGAATCCCAGACACTTGGAGCTAATGTGCATGTGTACTGTGTTGTTATGTGAATGTAAAAATAATCATAATATATAATAATAATAATAAATATAATAATATAATGATACTAGCTGTACCCGGCCACGCGTTGCTGTGGCATAGCCTGCCCCGCGCACCTCTCGCTGCTCTTCGAGGCTTCCACCAAATGGAGGTACAGGCCTTGCTGAGGGGACGTGGCCTCCTCCTCTTCTTCTCCTCCTTGCTGCCAGATTCACCTCCCCGTCGGGCCTTGGCCCTCCTGCGTTGCCCCCAGGGGCCCTGCAGCCATTACAGGGAGGGGGAGGGGCCAAAGGAGGTGGCGTTGCGAGCCCTCGGAAAAGTTACGCACCCCACCTCCGTCCCTGTACACTTATGCAGTGGATTTTTAGGATTTGTAAGTTATGTTTAGTTGGGTTTTTTGGGGTTTTTTTATTATTGTTGGTCACACCTTGCATTGTGAGATGTTATGTTGCCAGATTTAGTGTGATTCCATTCATTGGTTTTTTTGTTTACTTCAGACTAACTACGACAGCTCCTTTTTTATATATATAGATAATAATACAGCTGTAATATCCTATACCCTTGGGAAGAGCCCAATATTCAGAAATGTATCCCAGACACTTCTGCATGCGTGTTACGTTGTTATGTACATGCAGATATATTAGTAAAATAGATTAATAATAAATATAAATATAATCATGTAAAATATAATATATATAATATAAAAATAATAGATAGAATAATATAATAGTAATAAATATAATACTAATATAATATATAGTAATAAATAGAATAGAAGAATAATAAACCCTAGGCCCTTTGGAATAATAAAAATAACAATAACAACAATGTATAATAAATATATCTATATATATAAAGGAAGAGTCGTCATGGAAAGACCGTCCCAAACAGAGAAACCTTACAATGCAGAAACACCAAACTTGCCAACAGAAATAGGCCTCAAGCAAGGTATGTTTGTAGCAAAGAAACTTTCCCACCCAAAACCTAAAAGGCCCCCAAAACAACGAGTAAAAAAAACCCTACATTTCCCAGCATCCTCCGGGGCTGCCAACGACTCTCCCAGCCTCTACATTCTGACAACATGATTGGCTGACAATAAGGGCGGATTTGCATAACTCCTGTACTGGCCAGCCAACATGAACCTTCCGACCCATAATAAACTGTCAGAGGAGGATAAGGCAAAGGGCTGGGGCACAAACCCAAACACCCAATTCACTTCCCACAGAAAATTTACACCCCTACAAATCACAGACCAAGCCCAAAATTGACAGTAAGGCTTCATTAACTTAATTTCCCTGACTAGGCCTCACTTAATGGAATGCTGTTTACACTCTGAATTGACAGTAAGGCTTCATTAACTTGATTCTCCCGACTACGCCTCAGCTCATTCCCCTTTATGTATGGCCTGAATTGACAGTAAGGCTTCATTAACTTGCAGTTCCTGACTAGGCCTCAGCTCATGGGACATTGTGTATGGCCTGAATTTACAGTAACCTACCTTGGCACACAGAGCCCCTATGACCCACGCTACATTCTACTACAGTTTGGAGGAGGGTGGACCATGGATTATGGGACTTGAAGTACCTCCATGGATAATGGGATTTGTACTACTTCACAACCCATCATTCCCCACAGACCACTGTGTCTCAGAACCAAGACCGATAAAGACCAAACTTGGCACACAATGCCCCCATGACCCACACTCCCTCCGACTGCAGTTCAGAGGAGGACACACCATGGATAATGGGATTTCAAGTACCTCCACTCACTTCCAAAGTTAACTTCCAAGCATCAACCTCTACATCAACACAGCAGACGGAAAGACAAAAAACATTGTATATCCACAAGCAATGCAGAACGCCAGCAACACCACACAACAACAACTCCACAGAACTCCAACATCCCACCCACCAGAACAACCCACAACGACACAGCCATGGCCCCAACAACACCATAACTAACAATTCCAACCCTTACATACTCAGACTTCCTCGCATCTCCAAAATAGGGCACAGCAACGCGTGCCGGGTACAGCTAGTAATAATAATAATAATAATATAATACCTCTAATATTCTAGGCCCTTGGGAAGAGCCCAATATTCAGAGATGAATCCCAGACACTTGGACCTATTATTATTATTATTACTACTATTATGTAGATGTATAATAATAATAATAATACCATAGGATCCTAGACTTAGGAGGGAGCCACAACCACTTCCACAGCCTCCTGGCGCTCACGCACGAGGCTTACTTCTTGCTTGACTTCTTTGGCCTTCCGCCGCCCGGCCAAGTGTGAAGCGAGGAATCAATTTTTAAACAGTTGCCGGCTGTCGCGTTTTTGGTTGACCAGACAGATGGGGGGGTTATTTTCCAGCTCAAGGAGCCTGAATCGAAAGGGAAAAAGGCCGCTTCCCGCTCACCTTGGCACCTTATCTCACACCTTATAGACCAGGCATGGGCTTCACTGCTGCCCTGTGACCGTAATAATAACATGCATGCATTCCGGCTCTCGGCAGGGCCCCACCGGTGCAGGATGAAGCCTGCGGAGAGGCGGCAGAGGCTCCTGGCCCAGTATTTCTTCGAATGCCATTGCCCTGCTTGCGCGGAGGATGCAGGCCCCAAGTCAGCCTTCGGTTCAAGCCTCTTCTGCTGCCCCACCTGCCGGGCGCCCATGCAGGTAATCCTCACTGGTTTACAATAGTATTGCAAATAGCAACCTGCTCAAACCTCCAGGAGTTGTTTGTGATGTATGTCATTCAGATTGTTTCCTGCAGTGTTTCCCAACCAGTGTGCCGTGGCACAGTAGTGCGCCGTGAGCGATCACCAGGTGTGCCGTGGGAAATGGGAACCTCCAATACCCTTTCTTCCCCCTCCTGCCGAACACGTTTCCTTCTCCACTCGGGCTCCCTTCTTCCCAGCCTCGCTCTGCTCGCTTTGCCTCGCTTTGCTCACGCTGCCGCCATTTTGATCCGAGGGAGCAGCGTGAACGTGTTCAGGAGGGGAAGGGGGAGGAAGGAAGACGTGAGGCGAGTCTGCGCAGTAGCGCCCGCACGGGTCACGCCTTCCTCCCTCCCCCCTCCCCTCCTGAACATGCTCATGCTGCCCCCTCGGATCAAAATGGCGGCAGAAGCGGCAGTGTAGAAGGAAAAGTGAGGGTTGGGCAGGAGGGGGAAGGAAGGGCGGGGAAGGGGGAGGAAGAGGTCTCTGTCGAAAGCTGGCATGGGCAAACTTGGACCTTCCAGGTGTTTTGGACTCCAACTCCCACCATTCCCAGCAGCCTCAGGCCCTTCTCCTCCCCCCCCCCCCCCCAGCCATTTAAGCAGGAAAGGGCCTGAGGCTGCTAGGAATGGTGGGAGTTGGAGTCCAAAACACCCAGAGGGCCGAAGTTTTCCCATGTCTGTTTTAGGGACCTTAAAGTGGTGAGCCTCTTTCCAACATTGTGATTCTGGATAGAAAACACACAACAACATAACATAACATTGTTTGAGTCCACAGTGCTCTCTGGGTGTAGGTGAACTACAACTTCCAAACTCAAGGTCAATTCCCAAGCAAACCCTTTCAGTACTTTCTGTTGGTAGTGAGAGTTCAATAGGCCAAGTTTGGTTCAATTCCATTGTTGCAAGAGTTCAGGATGCTCTTTGATTGTGTGTTAACTATAAATCCCAGAAACTGTAACTCCCAAAGGTCAAGGTCTATTTTCCCCAAACTCCATCTGTGTTCACATTTGGGCATATTGAGTATTCATGCCAAGTTTGGTCCTGATCCAACATTGTTTGAGTCCACAATGCTCTCTGGAACTCTTATAGTATTTTCTGTTCATTATGGGAGTTCTGTGTGAGACGTTTGTGTCTTTCTGCCATTCCTGCCAGGATATCTATGTTGTGTTCATCGAAACAGGCCCAGGTTTCACACTGAGTGTATAAATACATTTAAAACATATTAACTATATGTATTACTGTGTTAGAGTGTCATTTTGTGTCATTTTTGTTGGTGGTGTGCCCCAGGATTTTGTCAATGTAAAAAATGTGCCGCGACTCAAAGAAGGTTGAAAAACACTGGCTTACTGTATTGTGTATGCATGTGCTGGTTTGCAGTTGTTCTTTGAGTCTTGGGTTGTTCAGGACTCAGACACCATTGATCATGTGATCAGGTCTGGGCTTGTTCAGGACTCAGACGCCATTGATCATGTGATCAGATCTGGGCTTGTTCAGGACTCAGACACCATTGATCATGTGATCAGGTCTGGGCTTGTTCAGGACTCAGATCGCCATTGATCATGTGATCAGGTCTGGGGGCTTGTTCAGGACTCAGACACCATTGATCATGTGATCAGGTCTGGGCTTGTTCAGGACTCAGACGCCATTGATCATGTGATCAGGTCTGGGCTTGTTCAGGACTCAGACGCCATTGATCATGTGATCAGGTCTGGGCTTGTTCAGGACTCAGACGCCATTGATCATGTGATCAGGTCTGGGCTTGTTCAGGACTCAGACGCCATTGATCATGTGATCAGGTCTGGGCTTGTTCAGGACTCAGACGCCATTGATCATGTGATCAGGTCTGGGCTTGTTCAGGACTCAGACGCCATTGATCATGTCTGATCAGGTCTGGGCTTTGGACTCAGACACCATTGATCATGTGATCAGGTCTGGGCTTGTTCAGGACTCAGACGCCATTGATCATGTGATCAGGTGTGGGCTTGTTCAGGACTCAGACGCCATTGACCATGATCTGGGCTTGTTCAGGACTCAGACACCATTGATCAGGTCAGGTCTGGGCTTGTTCAGGACTCAGACGCCATTGATCATGTGATCAGGTCTGGGCTTGTTCAGGACTCAGACGCCATTGATCATGTGATCAGGTCTGGGCTTGTTCAGGACTCAGACGCCATTGATCATGTGATCAGGTCTGGGCTTGTTCAGGACTCAGACGCCATTGATCATGTGATCAGGTCTGGGCTTGTTCAGGACTCAGACGCCATTGATCATGTGATCAGGTCTGGGCTTGTTCAGGACTCAGACGCCATTGATCATGTGATCAGGTCTGGGCTTGTTCAGGACTCCGACGCCATTGATCATGTGATCAGGTCTGGGCTTGTTCAGGACTCAGACGCCATTGATCATGTGATCAGGTCTGGGCTTGTTCAGGACTCAGACGCCATTGATCATGTGATCAGGTCTGGGCTTGTTCAGGACTCAGACGCCATTGATCATGTGATCAGGTCTGGGCTTGTTCAGGACTCAGACACCATTGATCATGTGATCAGGTCTGGGCTTGTTCAGGACTCAGACGCCATTGATCATGTGATCAGGTCTGGGCTTGTTCAGGACTCAGACGCCATTGATCATGTGATCAGGTCTGGGCTTGTTCAGGACTCAGACGCCATTGATCATGTGATCAGGTCTGGGCTTGTTCAGGACTCAGACGCCATTGATCATGTGATCAGGTCTGGGCTTGTTCAGGACTCAGACGCCATTGATCATGTGATCAGGTCTGGGCTTGTTCAGGACTCAGACGCCATTGATCATGTGATCAGGTCTGGGCTTGTTCAGGACTCAGACGCCATTGATCATGTGATCAGGTCTGGGCTTGTTCAGGACTCCGTGATCAGGTCTGGGCTTGTTCAGGACTCAGGACTCAGCCATTGATGATCATGTGATCAGGTCTGGGCTTGTTCAGGACTCAGACGCCATTGATCATGTGATCAGGTCTGGGCTTGTTCAGGACTCAGACGCCATTGATCATGTGATCAGGTCTGGGCTTGTTCAGGACTCAGACGCCATTGATCATGTGATCAGGTCTGATCATGGGCTTGTTCAGGACTCATCATGTGATCACCATTGATCATGTGATCAGGTCTGGGCTTGTTCAGGACTCAGACGCCATTGATCATGTGATCAGGTCTGGGCTTGTTCAGGACTCAGGACGCCATTGATCATGTGATCAGGTCTGGGCTTGTTCAGGACTCAGACGCCATTGATCATGTGATCAGGTCTGGGCTTGTTCAGGACTCAGACGCCATTGATCATGTGATCAGGTCTGGGCTTGTTCAGGACTCAGACACCATTGATCATGTGATCAGGTCTGGGCTTGTTCAGGACTCAGACGCCATTGAAAATCATGTGATCAGGTCTGGGCTTGTTCAGGACTCAGACGCCATTGATCATGTGATCAGGTCTGGGCTTGTTCAGGACTCAGACGCCATTGATCATGTGATCAGGTCTGGGCTTGTTCAGGACTCAGACGCCATTGATCATGTGATCAGGTCTGGGCTTGTTCAGGACTCAGACGCCATTGATCATGTGATCAGGTCTGGGCTTGTTCAGGACTCCGACGCCATTGATCATGTGATCAGGTCTGGGCTTGTTCAGGACTCCGACGCCATCGATCATGTGATCAGGTCTGGGCTTGTTCAGGACTCAGACTCCATTGATCATGTGATCAGGTCTGGGCTTGTTCAGGACTCAGACTCCATTGATCATGTGATCAGGTCTGGGCTTGTCCATTTTAGAAACAGTATGCTTTAGACCAGCGTTTCTCAACCTGGGGGTTGCGACCCCTGGAGGAGTCGCTAGGTGTTTTCGAAGGGGTCACCATCAATGCTCAAGGTCAATCCCAACTAAACCCCTTCCATTGTGTGTTTTGTACATTGGCATATCTTACCCCCTAAGAGATATTTAGGATATTATCCGTTCCAGGGGGAAGGCCCGCTCCTCTCTTGCTCCAGCGCTTCTTGCAAAGCCGCGCTCCCGAAAGAAGGCTTCCAAGATCAGCTGCGCGAACTCAGGCAGCGCATGGAGGCCGCCATGGATCTTCTCGCAAGGGGCCAAGCAGGTGAGGGGCCTGGCTCGCTCACACCCGTCCCAAATAGGAAAGGGGAGCCTCGACCACAATATGGATTCTCAGGCTGCGTTTGCCTTTCCTTTTCTCTCCAGATCAGTCCGCAGAGCAGCTCCGGAATTGCCACCGGGAAGCCCAGCGGCTCCTCTCTCCAGGACATTTGGTGACGGGAGAGATCGAGGACCACCTGGCGCAGGTGCATGCCACGCAAGGTGAGGGGCCTGCCTCAGGATGCGCCCAGCGTCGGGCCTTCACTACCATACTCCAGAACCATGTTGTTGTTGTTGATGACGATGATAATAATAATTATTATTATTCAATGTGGCAGCATTTCCATTATGTGGGAAGGGATGGCACATAGATCCAGTGGTTGAGACCCTTCCCCAGAGCCTTGTGGTTGTTGTTGTTGATGATAATAATAATAATTATTATTATTCAATGTGGCAGCATTTCCATTATATGGGAAGGGATGGCACACAGATCCAGTGGTTGAGACCCTTCCCCAGAGCCTTGTTGTTGTTGTTGTTGATGATGATTATGATTATTATTATTCAATGTGGCAGCATTTCCGTTATGTGGGAAGGGATGGCACACAGATCCAGTGGTTGTGACCCTTCCCCAGAGCCTTCTTGTTGTTGTTGATAATGATGTTAATAATAATTATTATTATTCAATGTGGCAGCATTTCCGCTATGTGGGAAGGGATGGCACACATCTCCAGTGCTTGTGACCCTTCCCCAGATTGTTGTTGTTGTTGTTGATGATCATAATAATTATTATTATTATTAGTTTGGCAGCATTTCCGTTATGTGGGAATGGATGGCACACAGATCCAGTGGTTGCGAACCTTCCCCAGAGCCTTGTTGTTTTTGTTGATGATAATAATTATTATTATTATTATTATTATTCAGTGTGGGAGCATTTCTGTTATGTGGGAAGGGATGACTCATAGATTCAGTGGGAGACCCTTTCCCAGAGCCTTGTTGTTGTTGATTATTATAATAATAGTTATTCAGTGTGGCAGCATTTCTGTTATGTGGGAAGGGATGACACATAGATCCAAACCTTCCCCAGAGCCTTGTGGTTGTTGATAATAATAATTATTATTATTATTCAGTGTGGCAGCATTTCTGTTATGTGGGAAGGGATGACACATAGATCCAAACCTTCCCCAGAGCCTTGTTGTTGTTGTTGATAATAATAATAATAATTATTATTATTATTCAGTGTGGCAGCATTTCTGTTATGTGGGAAGGGATGACACATAGATCCAAACCTTCCCCAGAGCCTTGTTGTTGTTGATGATGATAATAATAATAATTATTATTATTATTCAGTGTGGCAGCATTTCTGTTATGTGGGAAGGGATGACACATAGATCCAAACCTTCCCCAGAGCCTTGTTGTTGTTGATGATGATAATAATAATTATTATTATTCAGTGTGGCAGCATTTCTGTTATGTGGGAAGGGATGACACATAGATCCAAACCTTCCCCAGAGCCTTGTGGTTGTTGATGATGATGATAATAATAATAATTATTATTATTATTCAGTGTGGCAGCATTTCTGTTATGTGGGAAGGGATGACACATAGATCCAAACCTTCCCCAGAGCCTTGTTGTTGATGATGATGATAATAATAATAATAGTTATTAAGTGTGGCAGCATTTCTGTTATGTGGGAAGGGATGGCACACACATCCAGTCGTTAGGATCCTTCCCCAGAGCCTTGTAGTAGTAGCAGCAGCAGCATCAGTAGTAGTAGTTGTTATTCAGTGTGGCTGCATTTCCTTCATGTGGGAAAGGATCCACTGGTTCTGACCTATCCCCAGAGCCATGTTGTTGTTGTTGTTGTTACTTAATTCGGCAGCATTTTCTTCATGTGGGAACCTTTCATCTGGCACATGGATCCACTGGTTCTGACCCATTGCCTTGTTGTTTATGTTGTTGTTGTTCTTCAGTGCGGGAAAGGATGGCACATATATTTATTTATTTACTATGTTTCTATACCGCCCCTCTCAGCCTGAAGATTACGACACTTACCCTGAGCCTTGTTGTTGTTGATTATTATTATTATTATTCAGCGTGGCAGCATGTTTCAGGCGGACGAAAGTCACGGAGCCTGCTTTGTCACCGATGCGCCTCATCTCTCCTTCTCTCTCTTTGCAGGGAATTGGCTCGAAGCAGCAGCACACCTGCGCAGGAGCATCGAGGTTGTGGAGGCCCATTATGGGGCCGGCAGCATTGAAGTGGGGCAGGAGCTCTTCAAGCTGGCCCAGGTCCTCTTCAACGGGTGAGTCTTTCGTTACACAGGCATTTGGGCTCTGAGGATTTGCCCCAAAGCCCCGAGTGGAGAGGGGAGGCTGTCTCTGTGTCCTCGGTATGCGCTCAGATCTCCCATTATTATTATTATTACTACTATTATTATTTACATAACAACTCAGCACACATGGACATGAGGTCCAAGTGTCCGGGATTAATCACTAAATACTGGGCTCTTTCCAAGGGCCTAGGATATTAATTTGTTATTATATATTATTATTATATTATATTATATATTATTATTATATTTACATGTACATAACGTCCAGCACATATGCACATGAGGTCCGAGTGTCTGGGATGCATCACTGAACATTGGGCCTAGGATATTATTATATTATTATTATTATATTTACATGTACATAACGTCCAGCACATATGCACTTGAGGTCCGAGTGTCTGGGATGCATCACTGAACATTGGGCCTAGGATATTATTATATTATTATTATTATATTTACATGTACATAACGTCCAGCACATATGCACTTGAGGTCCGAGAGTCTGGGATTCATCACTGAACATTGGGCCTAGGATATTATTATATTATTATTATTATATTTACATGTACATAACGTCCAGCACATATGCACTTGAGGTCCGAGTGTCTGGGATGCATCACTGAACATTGGGCCTAGGATATTATTATTATATTATTATTATTATTATTATTATTTTTACATGTACATAACGTCCAGCACATATGCACATGAGGTCCGAGTGTCTGGGATTCATCACTGAGCATTGGGCCTAGGATATTATGTTATTATATTATTATTATTATATTTACATGTACATAACGTCCAGCACATATGCACATGAGGTCCAAGTGTCTGGGATTCATCACTGAGCATTGGGCCTAGGATATTATTATGTTATTATATTATTATTATTATTATATTTACATGTACATAACGTCCAACACATACGCACATGAGGTCCAAGTGTCTGGGATTCATCACTGAGCATTGGGCCTAGGATATTATTATGTTATTATAATATTATTATTATTATATTTACATGTACATAACGTCCAGCACATATGCACATGAGGTCCGAGTGTCTGGGATTCATCACTGAACATTGGGCCTGGGATACTATTATGTTATTATTATTATAATATTTACATTTACTAATAACAGTAATTATTGTAGTAATAATAATATTAATAAGTGGTATTTATAATGCTAAGGACTACTAAGGCTAAGTAGTGATAGTAATGATACATACATTAGTAATATAATAATAAATATATAATATATAATATATAAATGATATTAATAATACTAATATTACTAATAATGGCTCCTGCCAACCTAGCAGTTCGTAAAACATGCAAATGGGAGTAGATCAACAGGTACCGCTCCGGCAGAAAAGTAACGGTGCTACTTGCGGTCATGCAGGCCACATAACCTTGGAGGTATCTATGGACAATGCTGGCTCTTCGACTTCGATTAATAATAATATTAATAAGTGGTATTTATAATGCTAAGGACTAGTAAGGCTAAGTAGTGATAGTAATGATACATACATTAGTAATAATAATAAAAATATATAATATATAATACATAAATAATACTAATAATACTAATATTACTAATAATGGCTCCTGCCAACCTAGCAGTTCGTAAAACATGCAAATGGGAGTAAATCAATAGGTACCGCTCCGGCAGAAAAGTAACGGTGCTACATGCAGTCATGCAGGCCACATGGAGGTGTCTATGGACAATGCCAGCTCTTCGACTTAGATGAGCACTTACCGCCCAGAGTCGGACACAACTGGACTTAACGTCAAGGGAAAAAATCTTTACCTTACCCGAGTGGCCCTTTATAGCTGTGCTTGGAAACTATAGTTTCTCCTCCACTGACCTTGCTATGCCTTGTTCGCCAGGCGTTTTGTCCCGGAGGCGCTTCAGGCGGCAGAGAAGGCCGAGGCGGCACTGTCAGTGCAAACGGGGCCCCGGAGCCCCGAGGTCCAAGAGCTGCGGGAGATGAAGGCCTGCCTGGAGGAGCTGCTCCGAGGCCCAAGACGCAAGGTTGGAAGTGGGCATCCGGAGAAGCCGACCAATATGTAAACACTTGGACTCTCGGCATTGACCTTGAATTTGGGAGTTGTAGTTCACCTACATCCAGAGAGCACTGTGGGCTCAAGCAATGACCAAACTTGGCACTCGATACACCTAAATGGGAACACTGGTGGACTTTGGGGAAAATAGACCTTGACATTTGGGAGTTGTCGTTGCTGGGATTTATAGTTCACCTACAATCAAAGAGCATTCTGAGCCCCACCAATGATAAAATTGGACCAAACTTCACACACGGAACCCACAAGACCAACAGATGGTGTTTGACGACCTCTCTAACATGCAGCAGTAGTAGTAATGTTGCTATTATTGTTATTGTTATTATTTAAAGTTGCCATGGCTCAATGATCTCAATGCTATGGCAGGTGAAGCCTTAATGACCATTCCCTTTGCCGCCCTCTTGTGGACACAGGAATATTTGCCCTTGCCTTGAGATTCAGATCTCTAATCCTTTGCTGCCATCCAGTGGCCAGGTATGGAAGTGCATGTAATGTCCTTGTGTGGTGGCTCAATGACAATAAAGCTATTCCATTCCAACCCTTTGATTCCATGATAGGGATTTTTAGCAGACGCTGGATGGCCATCTGTTGGGAGGAATTAGATTGTGCCTTAATATCTTTATTATGTTCATTAATACCCAGGTGGCTGGATGGCTTTTGGAGACCCAATACTAATACTACTACTAATAATAATAATATAAGACTATGACCCTATGATTCTAAGAGAACTGTGATTTATTATTATTATTATCTTATGTTCATTAATTCCCAGGTGGCTGGGTGGCTTTTGGGGACCCCTTCCAATACTATAATAATAATAATAATAATAATAATAATAATAATAATAAGACTATGACCCTATGATTCTAAGAGAGCTATGATTTATTATTATTATTATCTTATGTTCATTAATACCCAGGTGGCTGGGTGGCTTTTGGGGACCACTTCCAATACTATAATAATAATATAATATAATAATAATAATATAATAAGACTATGACCCTATGATTCTAAGAGAACTGTGATTTATTATTATTATCTTATGTTCATTAATTCCCAGGTGGCTGGGTGGCTTTTGGGGACCCCTTCCAATACTATCATAATAATACTAATACTAATAATAATATAAGACTATGACCCTATGATTCTAACAGAGCTATGATTTATTATTATTATTATTATGTTCATTAATACCCAGGTGGCTGGGTGGCTTTTGGGGACCCATTTCAATAATATAATAATAATATAATATAATAATAATATAATAAGACTATGACCCTATGATTCTAAGAGAGCTGTGATTTATTATTATTATCTTACGTTCATTAATACCCAGGTGGCTGGGTGGCTTTTGGGGACCACTTCCAATACTATAATAATAATAATAAGACTATGACCCTATGATTCTAAGAGAGCTGTGATTTATTATTATTATCTTATGTTCATTAATTCCCAGGTAGTTGGGTGGCTTTTGGGGACCACTTCCAATACTATAATAATAATATAATAATAATATAATAAGACTATGACCCTATGATTCTAAGAGAGCTGTGATTTATTATTATTATTATCTTTATTATGTTCATTAATACCCAGGTGGCTGGGTGGCTTTTGGGGACCCCTTCCAATACTATAATAATAATAATAATAATAATAAGACTATGACCCTATGATTCTAAGAGCTATGATTTATTATTATTATTATCATTGGACACCCTAGTGGTGCAGCGGGTTTTGGGGACCCCTTCCAATACTATAATAATAATAATAATAAGACTATGACCCTATGATTCTAAGAGAGCTATGGTTTATTATTATTATTATTATTATTATGGTTATCATTGGACACCCTGGTGGTGCAGTGGGTTTTGGGGACCCCTTCCAATACTATAATAATAATAATAATATAAGACTATGACCCTATGATTCTAAGAGAGCTATGATTTATTATTATCTTTATTATGTTCATTAATACCCAGGTGTCTGGGTGGCTTTTGGGGACCCCTTCCAATACTATAAGAAGAAGAAGAAGAAGAAGAAGAAGACTATGACCCTATGATTCTAAGAGCTATGATTTATTATTATTATTATTATTATCATTGGACACCCTAGTGGTGCAGCGGGTTTTGGGGACCCCTTCCAATACTATAATAATACTAATACTAATAATAATAATATAAGACTATGACCCTATGATTCTAAGAGAGCTATGATTTATTATTATTATCTTTGTTATGTTCATTAATACCCAGGTGGCTGGGTGGCTTTTGGGGACCCATTTCAATAATATAATAATAATAATATAAGACTATGACCCTATGATTCTAAGAGAGCTGTGATTTATTATTATTATTACCTTTATTATGTTCATTAATACCCAGGTGGCTGGGTGGCTTTTGGGGACCCCTTCCAATACAATAATAATAATCATAATAATAATATAAATATAAGACTATGACCCTATGATTCTGAGAGAGCTATGATTTATTATTATTATTATTATTATAGTTATCATTGGGCACCCTGGTGGTGCAGTGGGTTAAACTGCTGAACTTGCTGACCGAAAGGTTAGCGGTTTGAATCCGGAGTGAGCTCCCGCTGTTAGCTCCAGCTCCTGCCAACCTAGCAGTTCAAAAACATGCAAGTGTGAGTAAATAGGTGAATATAACAGCAGTCATGCTGGCCAAATGACCTTGGAGGCATCTATGGACAACGCCGGCTTTTCGGTTTGGAAATGGAGATGAGCACCAACCCTCAAAGTCGGGCACGACTAGGGAAAACCTTTACTTCTGATTATCATTATGTTTATTTATACCCGGCGTCTTCCGGGTGGCTTTTGGGGACCCCTTCCGACACCATATTATAATTTCCAGGCAGAAGCATGTTTATTGTGGCACGGCTACACAACACGGCAGGAGGGTAGGGGTGGCCGCCCATGTCTCCCATCAGCAGGCGGCCACGCTTTAAGCGCTCCGGGGGTCCAGGACCTTCCCGATGAAGAGCAGGGCGCCGGTGTCTGTGTCCCGGAGCACGAAGAGGAAGGGCCGGTCCAGGTGGTACTCAATGGGGAAGTCCAGGCGGGCGGCCTCCGTGCCTGGCGGAAAGGCGTCCCCGGCCCCCTCCTCCCCCAGGTCCAGGGCCACTTTGTGCAGGACGTGGGTCACCTTCAGGGCCTTGGGGGCGATCTTGCTGAAGTCGGGGGTCGAGAAGAGGCCCTGCAGCCCTGCCGGGAGGAAGACTTGGTCAAAGTGAGGGATAGACAGAGAGGGGGACAGAGAGAGGGGTGGGTCTGGGGAGGTGAGTGGGTAGGTAGGTAGGTGGAGGGAAGGAGGGAGAGAGAGAGGGATGGATAGATAGATAGATGATAGATAGATAGAGGGATAGATAGATGGATAGATAGACAGATAGATAGATAGATAGATAGATAGATAGATAGATAGATAGATAGATAGATAGATAGATAGATAGATAGATAGATAGATAGATAGATAGATAGATAGATGATAGATAGATAGATAGATAGATAGATAGATAGAGGGATAGATAGATAGATAGATAGATAGATAGATAGATAGAGGGAAGATTAGATAGATAGATAGATAGATAGATAGATAGATAGATAGATATAGATAGATAGATAGATAGATAGATAGATAGATAGATAGATAGATAGATAGATAGATAGATAGAGGGATAGATAGATAGATAGATAGATAGATAGAGGGATAGATAGATAGATAGATAGAGGGATAGATAGATAGATAGATAGACAGATAGATGATAGATAGATAGATAGATAGATAGATTAGATAGATAGATAGATAGATAGATAGATGATAGATAGATAGATAGATAGATAGATAGATAGATAGATAGATAGATAGATAGAGGGATAGATAGATGATAGATAGATAGATAGATAGATAGATAGATAGATAGATAGATAGATAGATAGAGGGATAGATAGATAGATAGATAGATAGATAGATAGATAGATAGATAGATAGATAGATAGATAGATAGATAGATAGATAGATAGAGGGATGGATAGATAGATAGATAGATAGATAGATAGATAGATAGATAGAGGGATGGATAGATTGATAGATAGAGATAGATAGAGGGATAGATAGATAGATAGATAGATAGATAGATAGATAGATAGAGGGATAGATAGATAGATAGATAGATAGATAGATAGATAGATAGATAGATAGATAGATTGATAGATAGACAGATAGAGGGATGGATAGATAGAGGGATAGATAGATAGATAGATAGATAGATAGATAGATAGATAGATAGATAGATAGATGGATGGATGATAGCACATTTTTTACATTGACAAACTCCCGGGGCACACCACCAACCAAAATGACACCAAATGACACTCTTAACACAGTCATACATATAGTTAATATGTTTTTGAATGTATTTATACACTGTGTGAAACCTGCGCCTGTTCCTGGACACAAATGGCATCCTGGCAGGAATGGCAGAAAGACACAAAACTCCCATCACCAAGAGAAAATGCTATAAGAGTTTGGTGGGCATTGACCTTGAGTTTTGGAGTTGTAGTTCACCTATATCCAGAGAGCACTGTGGACTCAAACAATGTTGGATCAGGACCAAACTTGGCATGAATACTCAATATGCCCAAATGTGAACACAATGGAGTTGGGGGGAAATAGACCTTGACATTTGGGAGTTACAGTTTCTAGGATTTATAGTTAACACACAATCAAAGAGCATCCTGAACTCTTGCAACAATGGAATTGAACCAAACTTGGCATATTGAACTCTCATTACCAACAGAAAGAACTGAAAGACCTTGAGTTTGCTTGTAGTTCACCTTGACCCAGAGTTTGGACAATTGCAGTTCACCTACACCAATGTTGGAAGAGCACTGTGGACTCAAACAACGTCATGTTATGTTGCTGTTTGTTTTCTATTCAGAATCACAATGTTGGAAGGAAGGCTCACCACTTTAAGAGACCTAAAACTGGCATGGGAAAATGGATGGATGGATGGATGGATGGATTTGGATGGATAGATCCCATAGATTCCTCATTGAGCCTGGATGGCCCTTTCCTAGATAGATAGATAGATAGGCGGGGATGGATGGATAGGAATATAGCCTGATAGGCTGCTAGGAATGGATGGGGAGATGGATGGATAGAAAACACCTGGAAGGTCCAAGTTTGCCCATGCCAGCTTTCGACAGAGACCTCTTCCTCCCCCTGAGATAGATGGATGGATGGATGGATGGATAGATAGATAGATAGATAGAGGGATTGATGGATGGATGGATGGATAGAGGGATAGTAGTTAAGTTGGGCTCTCTGTGCAACTTCTCTCGAGGCCCGGATCAGATACCTACGCATTTCCTGCAGGGTCCCGGCGAGGGGGGTCTCGGCCACCATCTTGAGCCGGGGGAGGCTCAGCACCGCGTGCACCATCTTGAGCTGCTTGTCCACGTCGTGGGCGAACTCGGAGGTGAGGCTCTCCTCGATCAGGGTCAAGTTCTGGGTCACACTTTGGGGCAGGAAGAACATGGCGCTCAGGCCGCCGGCCAAGGGCAGCTGCGCGATCTGGCGGGGGCGAAGAGATAGGCAGAGGAATACTATTATTATTATTATTATTACTATTATTATTACTCTAGGATTGTATAGTAGGGAAGTTTCCCTCCCTTGTCCTTCTGACCCACCTTGCAGTTGAGCTCTGAGTCGAAGCCGTACTTTAGGATGGCCTGCGGGGCCGACATCATGGGCAGCCGCACGGACCTCTCCTCGTCCAGGTTGAAGGTCTGCAGCTTGGTCAGCTTGGGGTCGAAGCGGGTGGCCCACTGCCCTGCAGTTGCAGGTGGATTTTTTTTATTATGATATTAAAATATTTTTGGTTAATTATGCCTACATTCATCCCTAGAGGCTAATGTCTAATCCCTTCTATTTAAACACCACCCTCTTGTGGCTGCATCTGAGCTCTGCATTCATTAATCCAGAGGCTAGTAGCTAATCCTTTCTATCTCTATCCTGCCCCCATGTGGCTGCATCTGACCACTGCATATTCACCCCTAGAGGAAAGGAGCTAATCCTTTCTATCTCTACACTGCCCTCTCGTGGCTGGATCTGAGCACTTCATACACAGAGGACAGGAGCTAATCCTTTCTATATCTACGCTGCCCTCTTGTGGCTGCATCTGAGCTCTGCATACACAGAGCTAATTCTTTCTATGTATACACTGCCCTCTTGTGGCTGCATCTGAGTTCTACATACACAGAGCTAATCCTTTCTATATCTACGCTGCCCTCTTGTGGCTGCATCTGAGCTCTGCATACACAGAGCTAATCCTTTCTATATCTACGCTGCCCTCTTGTGGCTGCATCTGAGCTCTGCATACACAGAGCTAATCCTTTCTATATCTACGCTGCCCTCTTGTGGCTGCATCTGAGTTCTACATACACAGAGCTAATCCTTTCTATATCTACGCTGCCCTCTTGTGGCTGCACCTGAGCACTTCATACACCGAGGCCTGGAGCTAATCCTTTCTATATGTACACTGCCCTCTTGTGGCTGCATCTGAGCACTGCATACTTAGAGGCCTGGAGCTAATCCTTTCTATATGTACACTGCCCTCTTGTGGCTGCATCTGAGCACTTCATACACAGAGGACTGGAGCTAATCCTTTCTATATCTACGCTGCCCTCTTGTGGCTGCATCTGAGCACTTCATACACAGAGGCCTGGAGCTAATCCTTTCTATATGTACACTGCCCTCTTGTGGCTGCATCTGAGCACTTCATACACAGAGGACTGGAGCTAATCCTTTCTATATCTACGCTGCCCTCTTGTGGCTGCATCTGAGCACTGCATACACAGAGCTAATCCTTTCTATATGGAGCTAATCCTTTCTACTGCTGCCTTCTTGTGGCTGCATCTCAGCACTTCATACACCGAGGCCTGGAGCTAATCCTTTCTATATCTACGCTGCCCTCTTGTGGCTGCATCTGAGCACTTCATACACAGAGGCCTGGAGCTAATCCTTTCTATATCTACGCTGCCCTCTTGTGGCTGCACCTGAGCACTTCATACACCGAGGCCTGGAGCTAATCCTTTCTATATGTACACTGCCCTCTTGTGGCTGCATCTCAGCACTTCATACACTGCTAGCTAATCCTTTCTATATGTACACTGCCCTCTTGTGGCTGCATCTCAGCACTTCATACACCGAGGCCTGGAGCTAATCCTTTCTATATCTACGCTGCCCTCTTGTGGCTGCATCTGAGCACTACATACACAGAGCTAAGCCTGGAGGCCTGGAGCTAATCTTTTCTATCTATACACTGCCCCCTTGTGGCTGGCTGCATCTGAGCACTTCATACACAGAGGCCTGGCTCAGCTAATCCTTTCTATCTATACACTGCCCTCTTGTGGCTGCATCTGAGCACTTCATACACAGAGGACTGGAGCTAATCCTTTCTATGTATACACTGCCCTCTTGTGGCTGCATCCGAGCACTGCATACACAGAGCTAATCCTTTTTCTGTATACACTGCCCTCTTGTGGCTGTATCCTCTGCATACACAGAGCAATCTTTCTATACACTGCCCTCTTGTGGCTGGATCTGAGCACTTCATACACAGAGGCCTGGAGCTAATCCTTTCTATGTATACACTGCCCTCTTGTGGCTGTATCTGCGCTCTGCATACACAGAGCTAATCCTTTCTATCTATACACTGCCCTCTTGTGGCTGTATCTGAGCACTGCATACACAGAGGCCTGGAGCTAATCCTTTCTATGTATACACTGCCCTCTTGTGGCTGTATCTGCGCTCTGCATACACAGAGCTAATCCTGCCCTCTTGTGGCTGTATACACAGAGCTAATCCTTTCTATCTATACACTGCCCTCTTGTGGCTGTATCTGAGCACTGCATACACAGAGGCCTGGAGCTAATCCTTTCTATCTATACACTGCCCTCTTGTGGCTGCATCTGAGTTCTACATACACCGAGGCCTGGAGCTAATCCTTTCTATCTATACACTGCCCTCTTGTGGCTGCATCTGAGCACTGCATGCATTCATCCCTAGAGGCTAATAGCTAATCCTTTCTATCTATACACTGCCCTCTTGTGGCCGCATCTGGGCACTGCATATATACATCCCTAAGGGTCTACAGTTCGTGACACCCCACCCCACCCCCCAAACTTGCCTTTGAAATATGCTGCTCCGAGGAGGAGGATGCTGAGTCCAGTTGGGGTCTCGGTCAGGATTCTGGTCACCTTCCCTCCGGTCCTCTGCTGCACCCAGTTGTTGATCTCTTGGAGGTCAGCCCTGGCGTTGCCACTCAGGACCCTCGGCCGGACCCCGTAGGACTTATCCAGCTCATTCACGAAGCCCACTTTCATCCGCAGCCCTGAGTACAAGACCCAAAGAGACCCCTGTCAGGCCAAGAGTTTACATGCGGACTGAACGAATGCGAAGAAGGGTGGCGAATTAACGTCTGCGGAGCGACATGTCTCCGAACGTGCCGGATGCAATCCCATCCCGCTCAAAACGGATTACGGAGCATTTTTAAGGCTCGGAAAGTATTTGCGACCTACTTCTCTCCATGACGAGTCGCGAGGCCGACTTGAAGCCTTTGGCCGGAGTCGCAAGGCTGCCCAGGAGTTCTTTGTACA
Organism: Anolis apletophallus; assembly: GCA_030556195.1. Lineage (NCBI taxonomy): Eukaryota > Metazoa > Chordata > Lepidosauria > Squamata > Anolidae > Anolis > Anolis apletophallus. The sequence continues at coordinate 13,106,310 of JARBWK010000020.1, forward strand.
CGCCATGGACCTGGGTCTTGTCCAGCAGGTCGTAGAAGAGCGCCCGCTGGATGACGCCCTCCGTCCGCTCCCCGGCACCTGCCGATGACAATGCGTAGCGGTCAAGCCTGGCGGCACCTATTTCCCATCCCATTAAGCCCTATCCGTCTTGTGTCTCTCACCCAAGGAGAGGCCAGAGAGGGCGGTGGCCAGGCTGAAGGGCGAGAGCAGCACGTTGCCGGCGGGCGTCTGGCCGGACTTCTGGCGGAAGAGCTCGTAACCAAAGTTGGAAACGGAGGCAGCCAGCTTGTTCTTGGGGCTCTGGAAGAAGGGGTCTTCCTCCTCCTCTTCCGCATTGCCCTCCTATGAGAGACAAGACAGAAACAACTTTGGGGTAAATCTATTATATAAATGGGTTCACGTCATGTGATGTATACCTCAAACAAAGAAACCTTACAACGCAGAAACACAATACTTGCCAACAGAAATAGGCCTCAAGCAAGGTACGTTTGTAGCAAAGAAACTTCCCCCAAAAAAACCTAAAAGGCCCCCAAAACAATGAGTAAAAATAAAACTGCATTTACCAGCATCCTCCAGGGCAGCCAAAGACTCACCCAGCCTCTACATTCTGAACAACATAATTGGCTGCCAATAAGGGCGGATTTGCATAACTGCTGCACTGGCCAGCCAACATGAAAATTCCGATCCATACTAAACTGCCAAAACAGAATAAGGAAAAGGCCTGAGCCAAGCCCCAACACAAACCCAAATCACTTGCAACCGACAATTTACACCCCAAAAAATCACAGACCACGCCCAAAATTGACAGTAAGGCTTCATTAACTTGATTCTCCTGACTAGGCCTCAGCTCATGGGACATTGTGTATAGCCTGAATTGACAGTAAGACTTCATTAACTTGTTTTTCCTGACAAGGCCTCAGCTCATGGGACATTTTGTATAGCCTGAATTGACAGTAAGGCTTCATTAACTTGCTGTTCCTAACTAGGCCTCAGCTCATGGGACATTGTGTATGGCCTGAATTGACAGTAAGGCTTCATTAACTTGCTGTTCCTAACTAGGCCTCAGCTCATGGGACATTGTGTATGGCCTGAATTTACAGTAACCTACCTTGGCACACAGAGCCCCGACCATGCATGATGGGACTTGAAGTACCACCATGGAAAATGGGGTTTGTAGTACCTCAAAACCCATCATTCCCCACAGACCACTGTGGCCCAGAACCAAGACCAATAAAGACCCAACTTGGCACACCATGCCCCCCATGACCCACACTCCTTCCAACTGCAGTTTAGAGGAGGGCACACCGTGGATGATTGGACTTCCTCGCATCTCCTAAAACAGGGCTGTCCAACTGGCGCGCCAAGAGCAGCGCGTCACAGGCCTGGCGTGACGCTGCTCCCTTGGCACCGCCTACTCCTCCTTTTCGCTGCCCCCCACCCGTCCTAGGGCGGAGGGGGGGCAGGAGGAGTAGGCGGCGCCAAGAGCAGCGCGTCACAGGCCTGGCGTGACGCGCTGCTCCTGGCACCGCCTACTCCTCCTTTTTCGGCGCCCCCCCTACCTAGGGCTGGGAGCCGCGAAAAAGGGCAGAGAGGCGGCGTCAAGAGCAGCGCGTCCACAGGCCTGGCGTGACGCGCTGCCCCTGGCGCTGCCTACTCCTCCCCTTTCGGCGCCCCCTCCGCCCTAGGAAGGGAGGCGCCCGAAAAAGGAGAGGAGTAGGCGGTGCCAAGGGGCAGCGTGTCACGCCAGGCCTGTGACGCGCCTGCTCTTGACGCCGCCTGCCCTTTTTCGGCCGTTTTAGGAGGGGCGGGGCCTGGGGTTGGGGGCGGGGCCTGGTGGCGGGGCCGGGCGGCCCCCTTGGTCAACAGTGACCTTTTATCCGGCCCTGGACCCCGTAGAAGTTGGACAGCACTGTCCTAAAAAGGGCACAGCAACGCATGCCGGGTACAGCTAGTAGTTCTATATGAAGAGACGCTTATCTTTTGGGAAAGTGTGCCGTATTTATGAGGAATGCAGGGCCCGAACACCCGCCTCCTCCCAAGATGGATTTAATGAAGAAGGACAGTGAGTATGAATGGTGAATAGTATCAATATTAATATTAATAAATATTAATAAATATTAATATCAATAAATATAATAAATAATAATTAATAATATCAATATTAATATTTATTAATATACTAGCTGAGGACCCGACGCTGCCCGGGTTATTTGAGGAAGGCACTGTGTGCCAAGGTTGGTTCCTATTAGATGTTTATGTGGCTTGCAGTGGTCTCAGGAACTTAGTGAAGGTACTGCGAGTCCCATTGGCCGTGGACCATCCTCCTCCAAACTGCACCAGGATGTAGAGTGGGTCATGGGGGCTCTGTGTGCCAAGTGTGGTCTTGATCAGTCATTGGATGAGGGTCACAGCGGTCTCAGAAAGTGAGTGAAGGTACTTCGACTCCCATCATCCGTGGTCCGTCCCACTCAAAACTGCACCAGGATGTAGAGTGGGGCATGGGTACTCTGTCTGCCAAGTTTGGGCCTAGTCTCTGATTTGTGGGGGCTGCAATGTTCTGTGGGGAATTAATTGGGTGAAGGTACTGCCATTGGGCCTCTGTGTGCCAAGTTTGGTGTGGGCCACTGTGCTCTAAGGACGTGAATTGAAGTAATGCAAGTCCCATCATCCATGGCCCACCCTCCCTCAAACCGCACCAGGATGTATTGTGCAACTTAAGGGGTCTGTGTGCCAAGTTTGGTCTTGTTCTGTCATTGTTGGGGGCCTAGTCAGGAAAATCAAGTTGAGGAAGCCTTGCTGTCAATTTTGGGCCTGGTCTGTGATTTATAAGGGCTACAGTGTTGTTTGGGAAGTGAATGAGGTGAAGGTACTGCAAATCCCATCATTCCACTTTGCTGGAAGGATGCCTGTCTATTTTGGGGCCTAGCTTGTAATGCTAGTAATGATCTCAGTACATCACGAAATCCTCTCACTGTAGTGAAATCCTCTCAGAAAAAGAATATTCTATTGCCAACGGAAAAAAAACTGTCAACTCTGTCGCCATTCTGAGGCGATATGCACGGCTCGCAAGCATTCAGTTGCATTCTTTTTTTTCTGGCCAATCGGAGTCATTTATGCAAATTGTCTCTCTGTGGCAACCAATGGCCTCTGTTTGGTGTCGGAGTTCTGAGGCTAGCCAATCGGTGTCCTTTATGCAAATAATCCCACAGTTGCAGCCAATCGAAACGCTGGCACATATTCCTCCGGCCGCACCACCACACCACCGCCCGCAAACACTGACTTTTATTATATACATAGATTAATAGTATTAATCTATTATATAAATGGGTTCACGTCATGTGATGTATACCTCAAACAAAGAAACCATACAGCGCAAAAACACAATACTTGCCAACAGAAATAGGCCTCAAGCAAGGTACGTTTGTAGCAAAGAAACTTTCCCCCCCAAAAAAACCTAAAAGGCCCCCAAAACAACGAGTAAAAATAAAACTACATTTACCAGCATCCTCCGGGGCAGCCAAAGACTCACCCAGCCTCTACATTCTGAACAACATGATTGGCTGCCAATAAGGGCGGATTTGCATAACTGCTGTAACCATAGCAACGCTGGCAAGAGCCACCCAAGGCTAGGATAGAATGCTGAGAGATTTCAGTTGGTGTTTGAGGGTTAAACTGCCAAAACCAAACTCTGAGGGAGCAATTCCCCAGCAAATTCCTACCCACACAACACAACACAACTTCCAATCACAACTCATCCCACCAACCTTACGGGACCCCGTACACACAACACCTACAAACACCACAAACTAAAACCAATCCTTCCTTCCACACAGACAGAAACTGACCCAAAAGACAAGCCATGCCTTCTAAAAATGACAGCATCGGACGACACACTCACAACGCTACATACATCAAACAAAAAAGGGCAGAACAAACGCCAGAAGAGAAACACACTGCGCAGCAGAGACACAGACAACAGGTCACTGCACGACGCACAGCTGAGAACCAAATGCAAAGAACTGCACGACAAGAAGAAGCGCGCAGCCAGGAACAACAAAGACGCAGAAATGCAACACAACAGCAGCGCGCAAGGAGCGCAGAAACACGACGTCGCAACACAGAAAACAAACTTCAAAAACACCACAACCAATTCCACCGCCTAGCCTTCAGATACAACGCTGCAGAAGACTACAGCATGGCGCCAGAGGCCGACATTGGCACCCTAACGCACATCTGCACACACTGCAAAGCCCTGAAATACCCAGCAGAAACACCAGGAATGTGTTGCCTAGTCGGTAAAGTCTCTCTACTTGCCACTCCTCCACAACCACTACAGACTTTGCTGAGTGGACACACTCCAGAATCAAAACACTTCCTCCGCTATAGAAGACAATACCACTCATGCTTCCAGATGACATCATTTGGAGCACACATAGAAAGGGCGCAATTCATGCCTACATGACCCCACCAAGACCGTAAGTCACATCATTTCCAACCCTTACATCTCGCATCTCCTAAATAGGGCACAGCAACGCGTGCCGGGTACAGCTAGTATCCATATAATAGAGAAGGAAGTGGAATAATAAGAGGAGGCCTTCCTCGCTTCCGAGCTTGGCTTCTACCTTCTACATCTCCCAGGATTTCTCCCGGGAGTCCTTCAAGAGTGAACACGGCCTCTCGAACGGGGAAGACTCGGAGACTCGGCCCTTGAGACTCACCTGCTGGTTGGCGCCTGAATCCTGGCTCCTGCAGGGGAGAACTAGAAGTCCCAGACACAGCAGGATCCCCAGATGTCGCATGGCGGGTCCTGGGGGGGGGGGGAGAAGAAGGCACGCGCGTCACACTCGGACCCGGCATGCCCGACCTAGAGCTCCGCAAAGGCCTCATAGGGGGCAAGGAGTAGGCATGTGTCCAATCTGTAGTACGGACAACTGAATGGAGCTAGTATGACACCCTTTTATTTATTAAAATCAGCATACTTACTTAGGCGATTCCTCATAACCCGAGGATGATGGTCCTCCAAGTGCAGTATCTTAGGCGTGGGTCCATAGGTGACTGTGGAGCACTATTCTTGACCCGCATGTTGTCCCGTAGTGAGGACATCGGTTTTCAAGTGGAAGGTGGACTTGATGTACCTTCTTCCTCTTGGCACCTTTCTCCCTTTCACCCTCCATTTGTGCCTCTACGAATTCCGCAGCACTGCTGGTCACAGCTGACCTCCAGCTAAAGCACTCAAGGGCCAAGGCTTCCCCGTTCTCGGTGTCTATAGCAACTCCCCCCATCCCTTTGTGGCCTTGACCCCTGGCTGGCTTTTATGGAAGGAGGGTATTATCCCGAGTCTTGGCGCCACACGGGCTGCTCGGCTGCATCCCTGGAAGCCTGCAATTACGGGGAGACGGAGAGACGCGAAAGCATCCTCCAAGCAGGCCAGAGCAGAGGGGTTATTTGGGGTAAACAAAGGGAGCCTAGTTGGGAGCCATGTCATGGAGGAGGAAAGGCCTTGGAGAGACAGGGTGGCGTGGGTTGGGGTGAATCACCAACCCCGCCTTGCGCCAAACCGCTTTTGGTGCCGTCCCCAACAACATCTGGCTTCGATTACGACAGGGACGGGCGGCCAAGAGGAGAAACAGGGAGGACCCGCTGCTCCGGCCAAAAGTTCTGGGGATGTTTCCCCTTCTGCGCAGGAAGATGGGAAAGGCTTTGCGGAGGAGTCTGGAACCCGGTGGATGGCCCACCAGGTCTCTTCCAACTCTATGATTCTATGACATGACACTAAAGGAGACTGGATGGCCTACCAGGTCTCTTCCAACTCTATGATTCTATGACATGACACTAAAGGAGACTGGATGGCCTACCAGGTCTCTTCCAACTCTATGATTCTATGACATGGCTCCTAAGGAGACTGGATGGCCTACCAGGTCTCTTCCAACTCTATGATTCTATGACATGACACTAAAGGAGACTGGATGGCCTACCAGGTCTCTTCCAACTCTATGATTCTATGACATGACACTAAAGGAGACTGGATGGCCTACCAGGTCTCTTCCAACTCTATGATTCTATGACATGGCTCCTAAGGAGACTGGATGGCCTACCAGACATGACACTAAAGTGGTCTCTTCCAACTCTAGGATTCTATGACATGGCTCCTAAGGAGACTGGATGGCCTACCAGGTCTCTTCCAACTCTATGATTCTATGACATGACACTAAAGGAGACTGGATGGCCTACCAGGTCTCTTCCAACTCTAGGATTCAATAACGTGGCTCCTAAGGAGACTGGATGGCCCACCAGGTCTCTTCCAACTCTATGATTCTATGACATGACACTAAAGGAGACTGGATGGCCTACCAGGTCTCTTCCAACTCTAGGATTCTATGACGTGGCTCCTAAGGAGACTGGATGGCCTACCAGGTCTCTTCCAACTCTATGATTCTATGACATGGCTCCTAAGGAGACTGGATGGCCTACCAGGTCTCTTCCAACTCTAGGATTCAATAACGTGGCTCCTAAGGAGACTGGATGGCCTACCAGGTCTCTTCCAACTCTATGATTCTATGACATGACACTAAAGGAGACTGGATGGCCTACCAGGTCTCTTCCAACTCTAGGATTCAATAACGTGGCTCCTAAGGAGACTGGATGGCCTACCAGGTCTCTTCCAACTCTATGATTCTATGACATGACACTAAAGGAGACTGGATGGCCTACCAGGTCTCTTCCAACTCTATGATTCTATGACATGGCTCCTAAGGAGACTGGATGGCCTACCAGGTCTCTTCCAACTCTATGATTCTATGACATGGCTCCTAAGGAGACTGGATGGCCTACCAGGTCTCTTCCAACTCTATCTAAGGAGACTGGATGGCCTACCAGGTCTCTTCCAACTCTAGGATTCAATAACGTGGCTCCTAAGGAGACTGGATGGCCTACCAGGTCTCTTCCAACTCTATGATTCTATGACGTGGCTCCTAAGGAGACTGGATGGCCTACCAGGTCTCTTCCAACTCTATGATTCAATAACGTGGCTCCTAAGGAGACTGGATGGCCTACCAGGTCTCTTCCAACTCTATGATTCTATGATGTGGCTCCAAGGAGACTGGATGGCCTACCAGGTCTCTTCCAACTCTATGATTCTATGACGTGGCTCCTAAGGAGACTGGATGGCCTACCAGGTCTCTTCCAACTCTATGATTCTATGACAGGAGACTGGATGGCCTACCAGGTCTCTTCCAACTCTATGATTCAATAACGTGGCTCCTAAGGAGACTGGATGGCCTACCAGGTCTCTTCCAACTCTATGATTCAATAACGTGGCTCTTAATGAGACTGGGTGGCCTACCAGGTCCCTTCCGACTCTATGAGACATGATGGCCCATGAGGTATCTTCCTACTCTATGATTCTATGACGTGGCTCTTTAGGAGTCTGATTGGCCCACCAGGTCACTTCCAACGCTATGAGCCTGGATGGTCCACAGGGTCTTTTCCAACTCTATGATTCTATGACGTGGCTATTAATGAGACTGGGTGACCTACCAGGTCCCTTCCGACTCTATGAGACATGATGGCTCATGAGGTATCTTCCAACTCTATGATTCTATGACGTGGCTCTTTAGGAGTCTGATTGGCCCACCAGGTCACTTCCAACTCTATGAGACTGGCTGGTCCACGAGGTCTCTTCCAACTCTTGGATTCTACTATGTGGCTCTTCATGAGACTGGATGGCCACCCAGGTCTCTTCGAACTCTATGATTCCATGATGTGTCTCTTCATGAGACTGGATGGCCCACCAGGTCTTCTCCAACTCTACGATTCTTTCAATGAGATATGCCACATTATCACAGGATGGCTACGCCTGTTTTTTTCTATACGTTATACCTGTAGTCTCCACTCGCTTCTGATGCAATAAATAAATAAATATACTTGTCGGGGTCCCATCCCATTCTGACTTTGGGGCAAGCTTCTTACCTTAGTTGGTGGGTTGGTCTGCCTCTCGCCTGCTTCTCCTTCTTCGTCTGCGCCTGTGTGGGAAGAAGGCTGGGCCAGGGACCGTCCCGGGACTTCTGGTGGGGCCGCCTGGCTTCGGGTTACAGCCGGGCTCTGCAAGGGGGGGCTCTTAAAGAAGCCTTGGCCTGTTTCTGCCACCCACCCCTTGAGCCCTAGGCAGTCAAGGCTTCCCCACTTATGTGTGTTTCGTGTTCAAGCCGATGCTTGTTATTGTCTTGTCTGCACACCACGCTGTCATTTATTTATTGTGCCAGAAGCTAATTGAGAATACACATATACCTACATGCATGCAGATACATATATACATACACACAAATACATTCATGTGTATACATGCACATACACACACATGCATACAGATACAGATACATATATACATATACACACACATATACACAAATACATTCATGTGTATACATGCACATACATATACACATATGTACATGCATAGATACATATATACATACACGCATACATACATATACATGTATATACACAAATACATTCATGCGTATACATGCAGATGCATACATATACACATATGTACATGCATACAGATACATATATACACACATATACACAAATACATTAATGCGTATACATGCACAAACATATACAAATACTTCATACAGATACATATATACATATGCACAAATACATTAATGCGTATACATACACATACATACTTATTCACATACATACATGCATACAGATACATATATACATACACACGCATATTCACATATACATACATGCTGCTCAGAATCCCCTTCGGGGGAGATAAAGCAGGGTATAAATAAAAATAATATAACTATAATACATGCACGCGCACACACACACATATATACACAGACCTACAGTATATGTACATACAGTACATACGCACATTCACACATATATCCATAATAATTTTAACATGTACATATTAAAACATACCTCCATAAAATACGTTATCAAAATACACAAACATACAGTGGAGAATAATACATATACACACATCTATCTATCTATTGACATACTGTATATGTACATATATATGCACATTCACACATTATGTGTGGACGACCACCTCACCTACTTCATAGGAAACCTGCTACCGAACAGGAGCTTTTTTGTTGAGTTCCCAGGCCAGAGAAGCAGATGGCAGAAACAGAAGAACGGCTGGCCTCAAGGGAGCGTCCTTGCTCCATCCATGTTTGACATCTACACAAACGACCAGCCACGGCCAGAAGGGACAGAGAGTTTAATCTACGCTGACGATCATGCCATCACCACTCAAGAAATGGGGCTACAAAGAGGAGTCCAAAGATGCGAGTGTGGTGAAGAGCAAACCACAGACCGTTGACTACAATGCACAATGGAGGACCTTCTCACAGTGACACCAAAGGCGCTCCAAGCGGTCAATTCGCTTCTGACACGATAAATAAAAAGCGGGCCGTACAGATAAGACAATAACAATTGATTACAACGAGCTGTATCGTCGTAATCGATACGGGTCAGGCTTCCAACGAACAGAGCTTGTGGATAGAATTTAGTGAGCGTTTCCATCCCAAAAAGAAGACCTAGAAAGTTATGACTATGTGTGCACGTCAACCAATAGGATCGCAACCAAACGTTTAGGGTTTAGAGTCGATGATGTGACATAGAGATTTATCGTCAGACCAAACTGGAAGCTTTGCCTTTATTCCGAACGGGTTTCGCGTCCAGTACGCAAGATCCCCTTCTTCCTTCCTCTCCCTTCCCAAATATCCCAAAGCATTTCCATGATTTTGTGGTGCAGAATCGTCCCAACCACAGGAAGGCTAGTGAGGACCCTCGGTCGGAAGACCCCTGAGCAACGGTGGTCTCCGTCCGCTCCAAAGGCCCCTCAGGGCTCCGCGTCCCCACCCCGGGGGTCCCGAAGGCAGCCCAGCAAGAGCGGGAGGCCCAAGCGGTCATCGAAGAGCGCAAAGAGGAAGGGCCGGTTGAGGTGGAAGGCCGAGCGAGAGCGGGACGTGGCCAGACCCGTGGCTGCCGAGGCCTCCAGGCCGGACTCTGAGAGGTCAAGGGCCGCCTGGTGCTGGGCGCTTGAGACCCGCAAGGGACCCTCCGCAATGCCAGGAAGCCACGGGGAAGAGAAGAGCTCCCCAAGACCTGTGGGAGGGATGGAGGGAAGGAGGAAGAAGAGAGGAAGAAGGGAATTAGGGAGGGAGGGAAGAAGGAAGGAAAGAGAAATGGATGGAGGGAGGAAAGGAAGGAAAGGAGGAGGAAGAGAGGGAGGGAAGGGGGAAGAAAGGAAGGGAATTAGGAAGGGAGGGAAGAATGGAGAGAGGGAAGAAGGAAGGAAAGAGAAAGCCATGGAGGGAGGAAAGGAAGGAAAGGAGGAGGGAAAGGAAGGGAAGGGAAGAAAGAATGGAGGGGAATGGAGGAAGCAAAGGGAGGAAAAGGAGGAAAGGAAGGAGGAAGCAAAGGGAGGAAGGAGGAAGAAGGCACGGGAAATAGGAAGGGAGGGAAGAATTGAGGAAGGGAAGAAGGAAGGAAAGAGAAAGGGATAGAGGGAGGGAGGAAAGGAAGGAAAAGAGGAGGGGGAGAGGAAGAAGAGAAGGGAATTAGGGGGAGGGAAGAATGAAGAGAGGGAAGAAGGAAGGAAAGAGAAAGGGATAGAGGGAGGGAGGAAAGGAGGAAGAAGGAGGTAAGGAATGAGGAAGCAAAGGGGGAAGGAGGAAGAAGAGAGGAAGAAGGGAAGGGAATTGGGGAGGGAGGGAAGAATGGAGAGAAGGGGAAAAGGAAGGAAAGAAAGGGATTGAGGGAGGAAGGATAGGAGGAAGAAGAGAGGAAGAAGGGAAGGGAATTAGGGAGGGAGGGAGGAATGGAGAGAGGGAAGAAGGAAGGAAAGGGGGATAGAGGGAGGGAGGAAAAGAAAGGAGGAAGAGAGGAAGGGAATGAGGAAGCAAAGGGGGAAGGAGGAAGAGGAGGGAGGGAAGGAAGGAAGGAGAAAGGGGAGGGAGGGAGGAAAGAGAGAGGAAAGAAAGAGGAGGGGAGAGAGGGAGAAAGGAAATGAGGTAGGGAATTAGGAAGGAAAGGGAGGAAGGAGGAAGAAGAGGGGGAGCAAGGAAAGAGGAAGTGAATTAGGAAGGGAAGGAAAAAGGAAGGAAGGGAAGAGGGAGAGAGGGAAGAAGGGAGGAAATGAGGAAAGAAAAGGGGGGAAGGGGGAAGGGAATTAGGAACGAAGAAAAAGAGGAGGAAAGGAAGGGAAAAAAGGAAGAAGAGAGAGGGGAAGGGAATTAGGAAGGAAGGGCAGGAAAGGAATGGACAGAGGGGGAGAGGGAGAGAAAGGAAGGGGAGAAGAAATGAGGAAGGAGGGAATAAGGAAGGGAGAGAGGTAAGGAGGAAGGAAAGAATGGGAGCAAGGAGGAAAGGGAATTAGGAAGGGAGGGAAGGGAAATGAATGGGGGAGGCAGGAGGGAAGGGAATTAGGAAGAGATGAAGGAAGGAAAGGAGGAAGGGAGAATGGGAGGAGGAAGAAAGGAATCAGGAAAAGGAGGGAAGGGAGAAATCAAGGAAGGAAATAAGAGGGAGGACAGAAGTGAGGACGGAAGGAAGGAATAAAAGAAAGCAGGGAAGGAAGGAGAAAGGAAGGATGGGAATTAAGAAAAGAGGGATGGAAAGAAGAGGAAGGAGGGAATGAAGGAAAGCAAGGAAGAAGGGAGGAGGGAGGGAAGAAGAGAAGAAGGAAGGAGGGAAGGAATAAAGAAGGGAAAGAGGAAGGAAGGAAGAAAGACACATTGTCGCATCAGATTCATATTTCTTTCCCCAAAATATTTGGATCCAAAAGGCAGGAAAAGGGACTCCACCTAAAGGGTAATATCTATTTGGCAATGCAATGCAAAATCTAGTGGAGGCTATAGTAATTCTATAGTAATCTATTATATAAAGGAGGTCCCGTCATCGAACGACTGACAGAGACAGAGAAACCCTCCAAGGCAGAGACACCAAACTTGCCAACACAAATAGGCCTCAGGCAAGGAAGGTTTTTAGCAAAGAAACTCTCCCCCCCTCCAAAACCTAGAAGGCCCCCAAAACAACGATACAAAAAAAACCAACATTTCCCGGCATCCTCTGTGGCAGCCAGCGAAACCCATTGGCCAACATTGGCCCACACAAAATGCAGGGAGGCTGAGTAACCATAGTAACGCTGGGCACAGCCAGCCAAGGCTAGGATAGAATGCCGAGTGATTTGAGTTCAGTCAGTTGGTGTTTGAGGGTTAAACTGACAAAACCAAACTCTATGAGGGAGCAATTCTCCAGCAATTCCTACCCACACAACACAACACAACTTCCTATCACAACCCATCCCCCCAACCTTACGGGACCCCGCACACACAACACCTACCACCACCACAAACAAAACCAACTCCACCTATACTCCAAACACAACACAACACAACACTGCACTGATACTCTACAAACACACACAAACACCCAAAACACTCCACCCACACAAGCATTCCACAACATACTACCACCACATCCCACCCACCAGAACAACCCACAACGACACAGCCATGACCCCACCAAGACCATAAGTAACATAAATTCCAACCCTTACATACTCAGACTTTCTCGCATCTCCTACATAGGGCACAGCAACGCGTGCCGGGTACAGCTAGTTCTACTATATTGAAGGCTAGTTTCAGGCTCGGATCTGGAACATGACCCAGGGGGCCTTAGTTTTTGACCCACCCTCGTGTCATATAAGGCGCTGCCTTGCTCACCGAGATGCCCGAGGGTCTCCTTGAGGTCAGCCCGGTGCTGGAGGGCCACCTTGGGCATCTGGACTGCGGTGGGCCGCTCTTTGGGGAACGGGCCGCGCAGCCGGGCCGGCCCGAGTGCAGACAGCAGCTGGGAGAAGTTGCCCTCAAAGTAATTGGGAAGGACGGCCACGAGGCTGGCATTGCCCTCGAAGGGGAAGCGGGCCACCTGGGAGGAGAAGAGAGAGGAGAGGTCCTCAGGGAAAGGAGTAAGGCCCACATCGAGACCCTTGGTGCCACCCGGGTGGAGGGGCTCACCTGGACGTCCAGCTCCTCCACCGTGAACCAGCTGAGCGGGTAGGCCTTGGCCTTCATCATGGGCACCCCGGTGGAGACCTCCTCCTCCACGTAGAAGGGGCTCGACTCCGTCATCTGCAGGTCAAACCTGGTCGCCCACAATCCTAGGAGAAGGTGGCCATGGTCAGAAGAGAATGGCCATTGAGTCACACTAAGAATGTGTGATTGGATGGTCCACCAGGTCCCTCCCAACTCTAGGATTCGATGATGTGGCTCTCAATGAGAATGGATGGTCCACCAGGTCCCTCCCAACTCTAGGATTCGGTGATGTGGCTCTCAATGAGACTGGATGGCCCACCAGGTCCCTCCCAACTCTAGGATTTGGTGATGTGGCTCTCAATGAGACTGGATGGCCCACCAGGTCCCTCCCAACTCTAGGATTCTATGATGTGGCTCTCAATGAGACTGGATGGTCCACCAGGTCCCTCCCAACTCTAGGATTCTGTGATATGGCTCTCAATGAGACTGGATGGTCCACCAGGTCCCTCCCAACTCTAGGATTCTATGATGTGGCTCTCAATGAGACTGGATAGTCCACCAGGTCCCTCCCAACTCTAGGATTCTATGATGTGGCTCTCAATGAGACTGGATGGTCCACCAGGTCCCTCCCAACTCTAGGATTCTGTGATGTGGCTCTCAATGAGACTGGATGGTCCACCAGGTCCCTCCCAACTCTAGGATTCTATGATGTGGCTCTCAATGAGACTGGATAGTCCACCAGGTCCCTCCCAACTCTAGGATTCTATGATGTGGCTCTCAATGAGACTGGATGGTCCACCAGGTCCCTCCCAAGGATCTAGGTGGCTCTCATTGGATGGTCTCCCTCCCAACTCTAGTGATGTGGCTCTCAATGAGACTGGATAGGTCCACCAGGTCCCTCCCAACTCTAGGATTCTATGATGTGGCTCTCAATGAGACTGGATGGTCCACCAGGTCCCTCCCAACTCTAGGATTCGATGATGTGGCTCTCAATGAGACTGGATGGTCCACCAGGTCCCTCCCAACTCTAGGATTGGCTCTATGATGTGGCTGTGGCTCAATGAGACTGGATGGTCCACCAGGTCCCTCCCAACTCTAGGATTCTATGATGTGGCTCTCAATGAGACGGACTGGATGGTCCACCAGGTCCCTCCCAACTCTAGGATTCTATGATGTGGCTCTCAATGAGACTGGATGGTCCACCAGGTCCCTCCCAACTCTAGGATTCTATGATGTGGCTCTCAATGAGACTGGATGGTCCACCAGGTCCCTCCCAACTCTGAGACTGGATGGTCCACCAGGTCCCTCCCAACTCTAGGATTCTATGATGTGGCTCTCAATGAGACTGGATGGTCCACCAGGTCCCTCCCAACTCTAGGATTCGATGATGTGGCTCTCAATGAGACTGGATGGGATTCTATGATGTGGCTCTCAATGAGACTGGATGGTCCACCAGGTCCCTCCCAACTCTAGGATTCTATGATGTGGCTCTCAATGAGACTGGATCCCTCCCAACTCTAGGTCCACCAGGTCCCTCCCAACTCTAGGATTCTCTGATGATGTGGCCACCAGGTCCTTCCCAACTGATGGATGGTCCACCAGGTCCCTCCCAACTCTAGGATTCTATGATGTGGCTCTCAATGAGACTGGATGGTCCACCAGGTCCCCTCCCAACTCTAGGAATTCTATGATGTGGCTCTCAATGAGACTGGATGGTCCACCAGGTCCCCCAACTCTAGGATTCCAACTCTAGAGACTTGGTCCACCAGGTCCCTCCCAACTCTAGGATGATGTGGCTCTCAATGAGACTGGATGGTCCACCATGTCCATCCCAACTCTAGAGACTGGACTGGTGGTCCACCAGGTCCCTCCCCAAACTCTAGGATTCTATGATGTGGCTCTCAATGAGACTGGATGGTCCACCAGGTCCCTCCCAACTCTAGGATTCGATGATGTGGCTCTCAATGAGACTGGATGGTCCACCAGGTCCCTCCCAACTCTAGGATTCGATGATGTGGCTCTCAATGAGACTGGATGGTCCACCTCTCAATGAGACTGGATGGTCCACCAGGTCCCTCCCAACTCTAGGATTCTATGATGTGGCTCTCAATGAGACTGGATGGTCCACCAGGTCCCTCCCAACTCTAGGATTCTATGATGTGGCTCTCAATGAGACTGGATGGTCCACCAGGTCCCTCCCAACTCTAGACTGGAGACTGGCTCCACCAGGTCCCTCCCAACTCTAGACTGGATGGGCTCCACTGGATGGTCAGGTCCCTCCCAACTCTAGGATTCTATGATGTGGCTCTCAATGAGACTGGATGGTCCACCAGGTCCCTCCCAACTCTAGGATTCTATGATGTGGCTCTCAATGAGACTGGATGGTCCACCAGGTCCCTCCCAACTCTAGGATTCTATGATGTGGCTCTCAATGAGACTGGATGGTCCACCAGGTCCCTCCCAACTCTAGGATTCTATGATGTGGCTCTCAATGAGACTGGATGGTCCACCAGGTCCCTCCCAACTCTAGGATTCTATGATGTGGCTCTCAATGAGACTTGATGGTCCACCAAGTCCTTCCCAACTCTAGGATTCGATGATGTGCCTCTCAATGAGACTAGATGGTCCACCATGAGACTAGATGGTCCACCAAGTCCTTCCCAACTCTAGGATTCTATGATGTGGTTCTCAATGAAACTGGATGGTCCACCAGGTCCCTCCCAACTCTAGGATTCTATGATGTGCCTCTCAATGAGACTAGATGGTCCACCAGGTCCTTCCCAACTCTAGGATTCTAATGAGATGTGGCTCTCAATGAGACTGGATGGTCCACCAGGTCCCTCCCAACTCTAGGATTCTATGATGTGGCTCTCAATGAGACTGGATGGCCCACCAGGTCCCTCCCAACTCTAGGATTCTATGATGTGGCTCTCAATGAGACTGGATGGTCCACCAGGTCCCTCCCAACTCTAGGATTCTATGATGTGCCTCTCAATGAGACTAGATGGTCCACCAGGTCCCTCCCAACTCTAGGATTCTATGATGTGCCTCTCAATGAGACTAGATGGTCCACCAGGTCCCTCCCAACTCTAGGATTCTATGATGTGGCTCTCAATGAGACTGGATAGTCCACCAGGTCCCTCCCAACTCTAGGATTCTATGATGTGCCTCTCAATGAAACTGGACCTCTCTCGACAGATGGACCCCCAGCCAGGCTCACCTTGGAAGTGTATGGCATTGAGGAGGACCATGACGGCATCGGCCGGCAATTCGGACATCATGCTGGCGAGCTGCCCGCCGGTGGCTTCCTTGACCCAGGCGTTGATGGCCTGGAGGTCGGCCTCGTTGTCTCCGGACAGAGTGGCCGGCCGGGCCCCATAGAGCCTCTCGCAGTCCTGCAGGAAGGCCTCCTTCACTGAGAAGCCTGGGAAAGCAAGGCGCAATGACTGGGAGCCTGGGCATGAAGCGCCATTGGCTTTACAAAAGGTCACCTTGCCGCTGCTCACCTTGCTGCAGGTAAATCCGGGTGGCCAGGCTGAGCGCCGACCCTTCCAGGCGGGCGGACATCTCGCTGAGCGCCTGATGAAAGCAAGGCACCCGCTCGGCATGCAGCGCCTCCAGGAGCAGCCTCTCCGTCTCGTTCGCTGCCCCTGGAAGAGAGCAAAGGGTCACTCGGTGGGACCCCCAGGGGCCATCCAGCCCAGCCCCCTTCTGCCATAAAGGTCATACCGAGGGCCAGTTGGGCGAGGGCCATCCCGATGCTGAAGGGTGAGAAGATGAGGTTCTTTTGGGGTTCCCGTCGCTCCATCTCCCGCAGAAAGTCCGCCCCTAGCTCCATGAGGCCGTGGGCCACCCTCGACAGGGCCTTGGGGGACACTTCACCCTGGCAGTGCTCCTCCTCCTCTTCCTCTTCCTCCTCCTCCTCCTCCTCCTCCAGGCCTTGACCGTCAAGGGACCCCGTGTCTCCGGCCAGGGCCTCATTGCGGACACTGGGCCAAGTCGGGGTCGGCAAAATAATGGCGTTTTCCCCACTAAGGCCCTGCAAAGAGAAGGGCCGGACACCTGGAATATCATCCTATGTACCCATCCTGTCCTATCCAACTATCCATCCATTGTATCGTATCATAACGTATTGATCGAACTTTCTAAACTTCATTATTATTTAATTGTTGATTTTTAAAACAGAACCAATTAGGAACTGCCATTTATAACAAAATTTTGAAAGTTTTGTTAGAGTTCTGAAATGTTCACCACCAGATCTTTAGCAACACTGTAGAAGCAAAGCACCAGCGCCACCTAGTGTTCACCACCAGAACTTTAGCAACATTGTAGAAGCAAAGCACCAGCGCCACCTAGTGTTCACCACCAGAACTTTAGCCACACTGTAGAAGCAAAGCACCAGCGCCACCTAGTGTTCACCACCAGAACTTTAGCCACACTGTAGAAGCAAAGCACCAGCGCCACCTAGTGTTCACCACCAGAACGTTAGCAACACTGTAGAAGCAAAGCACCAGCGCCACCTAGTGTTCACCACCAGAACTTTAGCAACATTGTAGAAGCAAAGCACCAGCGCCACCTAGTGTTCACCACCAGAACTTTAGCAACACACTAGAAACAAAAGCACCAGCGCCACCTAGTGTTCACCACCAGAACTTTAGCAACACTGTAGAAAACAAAGCACCAGCGCCACCTAGTGTTCACCACCAGAACTTTAGCAACACCGTAGAAGCAAAGCACCAGCGCCACCTAGTGTCCACCACCAGAACTTTAGCAACACTTTTCACCACCAGAACTTTAGCAACACTATAGAAACAAAGTACTAGCGCCACCTATTGTTCACCACCAGAACTTTAGCAACACTGTAGAAGCAAAGCACCAGCGCCACCTAGTGTTCACCACCAGAACTTTAGCAACACTGTTGAAGCAAAGCACCAGCGCCACCTAGTGTTCACCACCAGAACTTTAGCAACACTGTAGAAGCAAAGCACCAGCGCCACCTAGTGTTCACCACCAGAACTTTAGCAACACTGTAGAAGCAATGCAACATCGCCACCTAGTGTTCACCACCAGAACTTTAGCAACACCGTAGAAGCAAAGCACCAGCGCCACCTAGCATTCACCACCAGAACTTTAGCAACACTATAGAAACAAAGTACCAGCGCCACCTAGTGTTCACCACCAGAACTTTAGCAACACTGTAGAAACAAAGTACTAGCGCCACCTAGTGTTCACCACCAGAACTTTAGCAACACTGTAGAAACAAAGTACTAGCGCCACCTAGTGTTCACCACCAGAACTTTAGCAACACCGTAGAAGCAAAGCACCAGCGCCACCTAGCGTTCACCACCAGAACTTTAGCAACACTATAGAAACAAAGTACTAGCGCCACCTAGCGTTCACCACCAGAACTTTAGCAACACTGTAGAAACAAAGTACTAGCGCCACCTAGTGTTCACCACCAGAACTTTAGCAACACTATAGAAACAAAGTACTAGCGCCACCTAGCGTTCACCACCAGAACTTTAGCAACACTGTAGAAACAAAGTACTAGCGCCACCTAGTGTTCACCACCAGAACTTTAGCAACACCGTAGAAGCAAAGCACCAGCCCCACCTAGTGTTCACCACCAGAACTTTAGCAACACTATAGAAACAAAGTACCAGCGCCACCTAGCGTTCACCACCAGAACTTTAGCAACACTATAGAAACAAAGTACTAGCGCCACCTAGCTTTCACCCTCGGAATTTTAGTTTTGTAAGTACTTTAGAAACATTTAGAAGCATGATTGCACAAGCGTACTATCCATCCATCCTATCTATCCTACCCTATCTATCTATGATATATTATGAGTATGAGTCTAGAACCCTTCCACAAGGCCAAAGGAAAGGCTTGTTCCTGCTCTTACCTGGAGGATGTTCCTCTGCCCGCTCTCCTCCCAATCCCAGGCTCTGGCATAGGAGGCCTGGAAGGGAAGCAGAAAGCCAAGTGTCACGCCCCAAGAGAGTTGGAATCTGGATTCAAACAAAACAGCCACCACCCTTGGAACTCACCGCCACTAGATCCGTCTCCGTGCAAGACTTACCCCATGGTGCATGGCCAAGAGGCAGAGCAGCAGCAGCATTTTCGTGGTCCAGGACATTGCGGCCGTCTTTGGGGTGGAAAAGCGCAACCAAGGCCCTGCGGACAGATCCAGCCAAGGAGAGAATACATCAAAACAGTACATTCTCGATCTATAGTAGAACCCTAAAGTTTGAAGGGACCTCCAGAGGTCATCTAGTCCAACCTCTGGAAGAGCATAATCAAGGCCCTGCGGACATATCCAGACACATCCACACACACACACACACACATATATATTCATTAATAATTTTTAATACGTTTTCTTAAAATACATTGAGTCTCTTAAGTTACATACATACATCGATACATTCCATACTTTTGTCATATGACCTTTTCAAAGTACAGCAACATAGATATTATATACTAAGCCCGTGCAATCATGCTTCTAGATGTTTCTAAAGTACTTACAAAACTAAAATTCTGGTGGTGAACACTAGGTGGCGCTGGTACTTTGTTGCTATGGTGTTGCTAAAGTTCTGGTGGTGAAATGTTAGCCACCAGAACTTTAGCAACACCGTAGAAGCAAAGCACCAGCGCCACCTAGTGTTCACCACCAGAATTTTAGTTTTGTAAGCACTTTAGAAACACTTAGAAGCATGATTTAACAGGCCTATAATATACTGTATTCTATGATATATCACTAAATAGAATCCTAAGGTTTTGAAGGGACCTCCAGAGGTCATCTAGTCCAACCTCTGGAAGGGCATAATCAAGGCCCTGTGGACATATCCACACACACACACACACACACACACAAATATATATACACGACCAGCCATATGACCATTTCAAAATACAACAACATAGATATAATATACTATATTCTATGATAAATAAAATCCTAAAGTTTGAAGGGATCTCCAGAGGTAATCTAGTCCAACCTCTGGAAGGGCGTAATCAAGGCCCTGCGGACATATCCAGACATATATATCTATATCTATATATATATATATAAAAGAGACATGGCGTGCTTAGGGGCTTATAGACAAAGAAACAACATAAATATAATATACTGTATTCTATATCACTAAATAGAATCCTAAAGTTTGAAGGGACCTCCAGAGGTCATCTAGTCCAACCTCTGGAAGAGCGTAATCAAGGCCCTGCGGACACACACACACACACACACACACGTGTGTGTGTGTGTGGATATGTCCGCAGGGCCTTGATTATGTGAATAAATTATTTATTTATTTGACCATTCATATGACCATTTCAAATATAGCAACATAGATATAATATACGGAGCATCGAGATTAGCTTATAAACAATTTAAAGAGGTTTATGAGCAAGCTATCAAGGACGCTAAAAAAGTCAATTACTCTTCCTTGATAGAGTCGGCTAGTTCACGCCCAGCTCAACTTTTTAGAATAATTCGGTCCTTGACTACAATTCCGGCTGTCCCAAATGATAGGGGTTTGGCTCCAACAGCTGAGGTTTTCCAGAACTTTTTCGCCGACAAAATCTCGACCCTCCGCCGGGATATCCCAGCCACCCTTGATACAGTGAGTGAACTCGAGACTCCGCCGCCCCTCGGGCCCACCTTCACCCGTTTCCAACTGCTGGACGCAACAGCTGTCGATGGGATACTGGCTGCAGCTAGACCAACTACCTGCTCCCTCGACCCATGCCCCTCCTGGCTGATTAGATCCTGCCGGGAGGGGCTACGTGGCCCCCTGGGAAAGATTATCAACAGCTCCCTTGAGCAAAGAGTGTTCCCAGGGGGATTGAAAGAGGCCATGGTAAGACCGCTGCTGAAGAAGCTGAATTTAGATCTTTCGGCTCCCTCCAATTCGGTACCTGTGTCTAATTTGCCTTTTTTAGGCAAGGTAATTGAGAGGGCAGCAGCGGATCAGCTGCAGCGGTTCCTAGACGACACAGCTGGACTTGATCCCTTCCAGTCCGGCTTCCGTATTGGGCATGGGACGGAGACAGTGCTTGTCGCCATTACAGACCAACTTCGCCGCCAGCTGGACCAGGGTGGATCAGCACTGCTCGTTTTGTTAGATCTAACAGCAGCGTTTGATACCGTAGATCACGCCTTGTTGACCCACCGTTTAGCCGTGACTGGGGTTAGGGGGACTGCCCTTAAGTGGGTGACCTCCTTCCTCCAGGATCGGGGACAACATGTGGAGGGGGCCGGGGGGGGTCTCTGGGAGACTCCCATTAAGTTGTGGGGTCCCCCAAGGGGCCATCCTCTCCCCCTTATTATTCAACGTATATATGCGCCCCCTGGCACAGCTGGTTCGCGACTTTGGTCTGGAGTGTTATCAGTATGCGGATGACACCCAGCTTCTGCTGAGAATGGACAGCAGGCCGGATACCGTACCCGATTGTTTCCATCGATGCCTCGGCCGTGACTGGCTGGCTGCGCTCCAGCCGGCTGAAGGTGAATCCGTCGAAGACGGAGATCTTGTGGCCTGGTCGCCCTGGGCTGGGTGGGTGCCGGTTGCCTACCCTGGATGGCGAGCAATTAAGCTCGTCATCCCTTGTGAAGAGCTTGGGTGTCAAATTGGACCCTTTGCTGACCATGGAGACCCAGGTCTCCATGGTCAGCAAAACAGCGTTTTACCATCTTCACCAGGCTAGGCGACTGGCACCCTACCTGTCCAGGGATGACCTGGCCACGGTGATCCAAGCGACGGTCATCTCGAGACTGGACTACTGTAACGCCCTCTACGTTGGCCTTCCCTTGTCGACAATCCGGAGACTCAAGCTGGTGCAGAATGCCGCTGCTCGCTTGCTGGTGGGAGCACCAGTGAGGGAGCACATTACTCCCATCCTCCGGCAACTGCACTGGCTTCCCATCGAGTACCGAGTTGCCTTCAAGGTGCTGGTACTTACCTTTAAGGCCTTGCACGGTCTAGGGCCTGTGTATCTGAGGGACCGCCTTGCCCCGTACGTTCCCCCGAGATCACTACGTTCAGAAGAGCAAAATCTGCTATTGGTTCCATCGATCCGCTCCTGCCATCTATCCACAACGAGGCAGAGGGCCTTCTCTGTGGTGGCCCCAGTATGGTGGAACTCGCTGCCTGATGCTACCCGAGCGATTTCAGAGCTCGGTCCTTTTCGAAGAGCTTGTAAGACCGTTCTTTTTAAAATGGCCTTTGACTAACTGACAAGCTAATCCTGCCCTGAGGGGTTATGCCTGGAGTTTTTAGAAATCGAATTTTCTGATTTTAATGTATACCGGTTTTATGTGTTATGTTTTTATGCTATGTATGGTTGCAAGTTGTATGCGCAGCATTTTTACTGTTTTGTTGTGATCCGCCCCGAGCCTGCAGGGAGGAGCGGAATATAAGATTGAATAATAAATAAATAAATAAATAAAATATTTATGATATATCACTAAATAGAATCCTAAAGTTTGAGGGGACCTCCAGAGGTCATCTAGTCCAACCTCTGGAAGAGCGTAATCAAGGCCCTGCGGACATATCCAGATATATATATATATATATGTATATATGTATATGACCAGTCATATAACCATTCAAAATATAACAACATAGATATAATATACTGTATTCTATTATATATGTCTAACGTTTAAAGGGACCTCCAGAAGTCATCTAGTCCAACCTCCGGGAAAGCGCAATCAAGGCCCTGCGGACAGATCCATCTATAGATATAATAGATAAATACACTATCTTCTCTATCTATAATATCATCCTAGAGTTTGCAGGGGCACCCAAAGGGCATTTAGTCCAACCCCCTTCTGATGTTTGAGCATCTAGTCTTCCTCATGCTGTCCTTCGCCCCTTTCTTCGTGCCGTTACTTACCTTGTCTCCTTGGGAAGAAGGGAGAAGGGTCCCCAATACCAGCCGAGGGCCGCCTTGGGTGGAGAGATCCTTCCCGTTCGCTCGCAAGCAAATATTGACTTTCGGGATCCGGTTAAACATTTGTGGGCGGCAGGGCCAAAGTGCGTCCCCCGCTATCCTGCACATCTCTGCTATCGAATTGCCTTGGTTCAATACTATGGGGTTTTGCAAGGTCTCGAGCCTTCCCTGCCAAAGGATGTGGGTGGCAAACTACAAATCTCAGCATGGCATCGTATTGCTTTGGAGGATGGAAACGCTATTGAAGTCCTCCAACCAGGCATGTAGCCGGGGAGGGGGGGCTAAGGGGGCTTCAGCCCCCCCCCCAAATTCTCAGGGTGGTCCGCGAAAAGGCCTGACTGGTACATTATTTAAACTGTTATGTTTATTCATATCATGATCTGATCACCATGCTCATTATATCCCACATGAATGGGGTTATTGGGATAACAATACAAAAGGTTTGCTAGGGTAGACCCTCTTCCACCCAGTCTCAGCCCCCTGAACCAAACTCAGCCCCCCGAATCAAAATCCTGGCTACGGCCCTGCCTCCAACAAACATGTGTTGTTTACACCAAAACGTCCCCAGGTCAGTTGCAAGCTGCGCAGTGTGAATCCTTATTCACATATGTGTACAACCCCGAGCAAACCCTATTCAAGTCCTCAGTTGCACACACAACGGGCTACAAGGGTCATTGCAAGCTGCGCAGTGTGTATCCCTATCTGCATGTGTGTACAACCCAACCCCGAGCAAACCCTATTCAAGTCCTCAGTTGCACACACAACGGGCTACAAGGGTCATTGCAAGCTGCGCAGTGTGTATCCCTATCTGCATGTGTGTACAACCCCGAGCAAACCCTATTCAAGTCCTAAGTTGCACACACAACGGGCTACAAGGGTCATTGCAAGCTGCGCAGTGTGTATCCCTATCTGCATGTGTGTACAACCCCGAGCAAACCCTATTCAAGTCCTAAGTTGCACACACAATGGGCTACAAGGGTCATTGCAAGCTGCGCAGTGTGTATCCCTATCTGCATGTGTGTACAACCCCGAGCAAACCCTATTCAAGTCCTAAGTTGCACACACAATGGGCTACAAGGGTCATTGCAAGCTGCGCAGTGTGTATCCCTATCTGCATGTGTGTACAATCCCGAGCAAACCCTATTCAAGTCCTAAGTTGCACACACAATGGGCTACAAGGGTCATTGCAAGCTGCGCAGTGTGAATCCTTATTCACATATGTGTACAACCCCGAGCAAACCCTATTCAAGTCCTCAGTTGCACACACAACGGGCTACAAGGGTCATTGCAAGCTGCGCAGTGTGTATCCCTATCTGCATGTGTGTACAACCCCGAGCAAACCCTATTCAAGTCCTCAGTTGCACACACAATGGGCTACAAGGGTCATTGCAAGCTGCGCAGTGTGTATCCCTATCTGCATGTGTGTACAACCCCGAGCAAACCCTATTCAAGTCCTAAGTTGCACACACAATGGGCTACAAGGGTCATTGCAAGCTGCGCAGTGTGTATCCCCCTATCTGCATGTGTGTACAACCCTGTATTCAAGTCCTAAGTTGCACACACAATGGGCTACAAGGGTCATTGCAAGCTGCGCAGTGTGTATCCCTATCTGCATGTGTGTACAACCCCGAGCAAACCCTATTCAAGTCCTAAGTTGCACACACAATGGGCTACAAGGGTCATTGCAAGCTGCGCAGTGTGTATCCCTATCTGCATGTGTGTACAATCCCGAGCAAACCCTATTCAAGTCCTAAGTTGCACACACAATGGGCTACAAGGGTCATTGCAAGCTGCGCAGTGTGTATCCCTATCTGCATGTGTGTACAACCCCGAGCAAACCCTATTCAAGTCCTCAGTTGCACACACAACGGGCTACAAGGGTCATTGCAAGCTGCGCAGTGTGTATCCCTATCTGCATGTGTGTACAACCCCGAGCAAACCCTATTCAAGTCCTAAGTTGCACACACAATGGGCTACAAGGGTCATTGCAAGCTGCGCAGTGTGTATCCCTATCTGCATGTGTGTACAACCCCTGCAAACCCTATTCAAGTCCTCAGTTGCACACACAACGGGCTACAAGGGTCATTGCAAGCTGCGCAGTGTGTATCCCTATCTGCATGTGTGTACAACCCCGAGCAAACCCTATTCAAGTCCTAAGTTGCACACACAATGGGCTACAAGGGTCATTGCAAGCTGCGCAGTGTGTATCCCTATCTGCATGTGTGTACAACCCCGAGCAAACCCTATTCAAGTCCTCAGTTGCACACACAACGGGCTACAAGGGTCATTGCAAGCTGCGCAGTGTGTATCCCTATCTGCATGTGTGTACAACCCCGAGCAAACCCTATTCAAGTCCTCAGTTGCACACACAATGGGCTACAAGGGTCATTGCAAGCTGCGCAGTGTGTATCCCTATCTGCATGTGTGTACAACCCCCGAGCAAACCCTATTCAAGTCCTCAGTTGCACACACAACGGGCTACAAGGGTCATTGCAAGCTGCGCAGTGTGTATCCCTATCTGCATGTGTGTACAATCCCGAGCAAACCCTATTCAAGTCCTAAGTTGCACACACAATGGGCTACAAGGGTCATTGCAAGCTGCGCAGTGTGTATCCCTATCTGCATGTGTGTACAACCCGAGCAAACCCTATTCAAGTCCTCAGTTGCACACACAACGGGCTACAAGGGTCATTGCAAGCTGCGCAGTGTGTATCCCTATCTGCATGTGTGTACAACCCCGAGCAAACCCTATTCAAGTCCTAAGTTGCACACACAATGGGCTACAAGGGTCATTGCAAGCTGCGCAGTGTGTATCCCTATCTGCATGTGTGTACAACCCCGAGCAAACCCTATTCAAGTCCTAAGTTGCACACACAATGGGCTACAAGGGTCATTGCAAGCTGCGCAGTGTGTATCCCTATCTGCATGTGTGTACAATCCCGAGCAAACCCTATTCAAGTCCTAAGTTGCACACACAATGGGCTACAAGGGTCATTGCAAGCTGCGCAGTGTGTATCCCTATCTGCATGTGTGTACAACCCCGAGCAAACCCTATTCAAGTCCTCAGTTGCACACACAACGGGCTACAAGGGTCATTGCAAGCTGCGCAGTGTGTATCCCTATCTGCATGTGTACAACCCCGAGCAAACCCTATTCAAGTCCTAAGTTGCACACACAATGGGCTACAAGGGTCATTGCAAGCTGCGCAGTGTGTATCCCTATCTGCATGTGTGTACAACCCCCTGCAAACCCTTTTCAAGTCCTCAATCACACACACAACGGGCTACAAGGGCGATTCCAAGCTGTGGTGTGTGTATCCCTATTTGTATGTGTGTACAACCCCCTGCAAACCCTATTGAAGTCCTCAGTTGCACACACAACGGGCTACAAGGACCATTGCAAGCTGCACAGTGTGTATCCCTATTTGTATGTGTGTACAACCCCCTGCAAACCCTATTCAAGCCCTCAATCGCACACACAACGGGCTACAAGAGTCATTGCACACTTGCAGTGTGTATCCCAATTCGTATGTGTGTACAATCCCCTGCCAGGGGCAGTCTAAGGTAATTTTAAATGGTAAGCGAACATTATTTTGCCCCCCCCCCCCCAAAAAAATACCCATTATTTTGGCACACACACACCCTCCGTGCATGCCCAGAAACTCCTGTGCGCAGGCACAGAAGCCTGTAAACACAGCACTCCCTATTCAGCACGCATGGAGGTTTGCTACGGCGCGGCATCGGAGCGCACAAGGCCCAAAAGCGGACCATCGGTCGGACACTGTCTGGCGGGCGGGGGAATGCGCCCTTTACTCAGATGGCGCCCCACGCAGCGGCGTCCTTTGCCTACCTATAGGACCGCCCCTGTCCCCTGCAAACCCTATTCAAGCCCTCAATCGCACACACAATGCGCAACAAGTGTCATTGCAAGCTGCACAGTGTGTAGCCCTATTTGCATGTGCACACAATACCCTGCAAACCCTATTCAAGCCCTCAATTGCAAACATGATGGGCTACAAGGGCCATTGAAAGCTGAGCCATGTGTATCCCTATTTGTATGTGTGTACAACCCTCTACAAACCTCATTCAAGCCCTCAATTGCACACGCAACGGGCTACAAGGGTCATTGCAAGCTGCGCAGTGTGTATCCCTATTTGCATGTGTGTACAGTCCCCTGCAAACCCTATTCAAGTCC
Organism: Anolis apletophallus; assembly: GCA_030556195.1. NCBI lineage: Eukaryota > Metazoa > Chordata > Lepidosauria > Squamata > Anolidae > Anolis > Anolis apletophallus. The sequence continues at coordinate 13,133,534 of JARBWK010000020.1, forward strand.
TCAGTTGCACACACAACAAGCAACAAGTCTCATTGCAAGCTCTGTAGTGTGTACAACCCCCTGCAAACCCTATTGAAGTCCTCAGTTGCACACACAACGGGCTACAAGGGCGATTCCAAGCTGCACAGTGTGTATCCCTATTTGCATGTGTGTACAACGCCCTGCAAACCCTACTGAAGTCCTCAATCGCACACACAATGGGCTACAAGGGTGATTCCAAGCTGTGCAGTGTGTATCCCTATTTGCATGTGTGTACAATCCCCTGCAAACCCTATTCAAGGCCTCAATTGCACACACAACGGGCTACGAAGGCGATTCCAAGCTGCGCAGTGTGTACCCCTATTTGCATGTGTGTACAACCTCCTGCAAACCCTATTGAAGCTCTCAATCGCACACACAACGGGCTACAAGGGCGATACCAAGCTGTGCATTGTGTATCCCTATTTGTATGTGTGTACAACCCCCTGCAAACCCTATTGAAGCCCTCAGTTGCACACACAACGGGCTACAAGGGCGATACCAAGCTGCGCAGAGTGTATCCCTATTCGCATGTGTGTACAATCCTTTGCAAATCCTATTGAATTCCTCAATCACACACACAACGGGCTACAAGGGCGATTCCAAGCTGTGTACTGTGTATCCCTATTTGCATGTGTGTCCAACCCCCTGCAAACCCTTCTCAAGCCCTCAATTGCACACAAACAACAGCAAGGGCCATTGCAACCTCCACAGTGTTTATTCCTATTTGCATATTTATACAATCAATTGCAACCCATTTCTGGGCAAGATGCAAGTGCTTTGCTTATATAGGGCTTTCCCCAAACTTTTCCCCAAGTGCCCAGGTCCGGTGAGGCTAAGGCCACACGGGCCGCACAGCGGTCAAGCCAAGAGGCGGAGGGCGCCGTTGTCGGAGCCCAGGAGCAGCTGGCCCTTGGTGGGCAGCACTGCCAGGCTGGTGAGGGTCCCCCGGAAGTTCTCGGAGCTGAGCTTGGTGAAGCTGGGCGGAAGCGGCTCCTGCAGGGCGTAGACCCCGATGCGGTTGCCCGCCGTCCCGGCCACCACCTGCCCGCCCGGGAAGAGGTCGAAGGCGTGCACCGGCTCCCAGGGAGACTTGTAGCTTTGCACCGGCTTGGGTTCCAGCTCCTTCCACACCGTCAGCGTCTGGTCGGAGGAGGCGCTCACCAACAGGTTGCCCTCCGTGGCCTGCAACACACAACGGCGAAGGGCGTGCCATAAGGAGACATTATCATCATTACATATTACTAGCTTTGGGTTATTTGAAATGGGCTGAGGCCTAGGAAGCCTTACTGTCAATTTAGGCTGAGGCCTAGGAAGTCGTACTGTCAATTTAGGCTGAGGCCTAGGAAGCCTTACTGTCAATTTAGGCTGAGGCCTAGGAAGCCTTAATGTCTATTCAGGCTAAGGCCTAGGAAGCCTTAATGTCTATTCAGGCTAAGGCCTAGGAAGCCTTAATGTCTATTCAGGCTGAGGCCTAGGAAGCCTTACTGTCAGCTGAGGCATAGGAAGCCTTACTGTCAATTCAGGCTGAGGCCTAGGAAGCTTTAATGTCCATTCAGGCTGAGGCCTAGGAAGCTGTACTGTCAATTCAGGCTGAGGCCTAGGAAGCCTTACTGTCAATTTAGGCTGAGGCCTAGGAAGCCTTACTGTCAATTTAGGCTGAGGCCTAGGGAGCCTTAATGTCAAATTAGGCTGAGGCCTAGGAAGCCTTACTGTCAATTTAGGCTGAGGCCTAGGAAGCCTTACTGTCAATTTAGGCTGAGGCCTAGGGAACCTTAATGTCAATTTAGGCTGAGGCCTAGGAAGCCTTACTGTCAATTTAGGCTGAGGCCTAGGGAGTCGTACTGTCAATTTAGGCTGAGGCCTAGGAAGCCTTACTGTCAATGCAGGCTGAGGCCTAGGAAGCCTTACTGTCAATGCAGCCTGAGGCCTGTTGGGAAAAGTGGTGTTTTCACCTTTGGCTGGAAGGATGTATGTCTATTTTTGGGCCTAGCTTGTAATGCTAGTAATGCTCTCAGTAGATCAGGAAACCCTGTAGTGAAATCCTCTCAGAAAATGAACATTCCATTGCCAACTGAAAACAACTGTCAACTGTCAATGGAAAACAACTGTCAACTGTCGCCAATCAGTGGCTATATGCACTGCTCGCAAGCATTCAGTTGCATTCTGTTTTGCTGGCCTATCACAGTCATTTATGCAAATTGTCAGTGGCAACCAATCACCTCTGTCTGGGGCCGTAGAATGTTGGAGTTCTGAGGCTGGCCAGTCAGAGCCATTTATGCAAATAATCCCGGAGTGGCAGCCAATCGAAACGCTGGCTCATATTCCTCCCGTCGCTTGGTCCACCCGCCCACCGTCCGCAAACACTGACTTTTATTATATGTAATAGATAATGTACTACTATAATAATAATAGTATTGGAAGGGGCCCCCAAAGGCCATCCAGACTAACCCCAAACATCCAACTATCTATTATTATTATTATTATTCTACTAATAATTATTATACCAATAATAATAGTATTGGAAGGGGCCCCCAAAGGTCTTCCAGACTAACCCCAAACATCCAACTATCTATTATTATTATTATTCCACTAATAATTATTATACCAATAATAATAGTATTGGAAGGGGCCCCCAAAGGCCATCCAGACTAACCCCAAACATCCAACTATCTATTATTATTATTCCAATAATAATAGTATTGGAAGGGGTCCCCCAAAGGCCATCCAGACTAACCCCAAACATCCAACTATCTATTATTATTACTATTCCAATAATAATAGTATTGGAAGGGGCCCCCAAAGGTCATCCAGACTAACCCCAAACATCCAACTATCTATCTATCTGACAGTAAGATAGATAGCAAGAATCCTAAAATTAGAAGAGCACACAATAAGGACATATTATCATAAAAAATATAACAACAACAACAATAATAATTTATTTATAACCCGCTCTATCTGCCCGAGGGCACTCAGGGCGGTTTCCATCAAAAATAAAAAATGGCAAACTTTCAATGCCGACAACAGACCATAATAATACACACAAACACACACACATTATATGTGTTAAATTTAATTATAAATTTAATAATATTTATATAATTAAATAATAAATATGTTAAGATATTTATTTATTATTTAAATATTATATTTAATATTTAAATATTATTAATATTTAAATAATATTAATGAAAATAATATTATAATTATAATAACATAGTAACACCTTGACCCTGCTCACCTTGACCTGCAGGATGTCCCCTTCGTGGGCAGGCCAGCCCCGCAGGACCAGCCCCGTGCGGGTGTCCAGCAACACCATAAAGCCCGAAGAGAATCCGGCCACCACGCTCCGGCCGCTCGGACTGACCGCCAGGCAGCGGATGAGGCCCGCGTTGACCCCGCAGGCCAGACGAAATTCGTGCTGGAGGAAAGAGACAGACAAGGCAGAGTCAATGTCCTGGGCGCTCTTTTTACAAAGGGGGGGGGTCCCTTCTCCCCGCATTGTACCTGGACCCCCGGCTTGCGGTGGTCAATGAAGCGCAGGACGGAGTCGGCACTGGCCACGCAGGCGCTGCCAAAAGGGGCGGGCATGGCGCTGGCGGCCGTGATGGGCGCCTTGTGGTCCGGGGCCTCGAAGGTGCGGACCGTTTTCCCTGCGAAGGGGTCCCAGAGGTGGAGGGCTCCGTCGCAGCTGAGGGCCAGCTGGGGCCCCTCCAGGGCTCCCACGTAGAAGATGGGTTTGCGGTGCTGGGCGTAGGTGAGGCGCGGCTGGGCCTCGTGGGCGCCGTCCCCGTGGCTGTAGAGGGGCCCGAGGCGCACGCTGCGGTCCTTCCCGCCGCTGAGGAAAAAGTCCTCGCCGGAGAGCGGGGCCAGGCACTTGACGGCCCCGGCGTGGCCCGCGAAACCCTGCAGCCGGATCTGGTGGAAGTGGAAGCGGGCCTCCTGCTGGCGGCTGACCCCGATCTCGTACTGCCAGTAGGCCAGCCAGTTGCCGCTCAGCAGCCGGGCGCTGCGGGGGAGGCCCTCCTTCGGGGCCGGGGGGGGCCGGACCCTCCGCCGCCGCCGGCACCTGCAGCCGGTTGCCCACCAGCATCCCGCCAAAGGTGCCCGAGCGGCCCTCCTCGCAGGCCCCGCTGCCGGACAGTGGGGTCTCCGGTGAGCGGGGTGGAGGTGGCGCCTCCGGACCCCCGTCGCTGGGGCACAGCTGGTCTCGGGGGGCCACGCCGGGCAGGGAGAGCCCTGCCAGGTGACCCACCGTGGCGTGGTTGGGGACGACGGCCCGCATCACGTCCCCTGCAAGAGGAAGGAAGGTATTGGACATGGAAGGGACCACCATAGAATATCCCCCACTGAGACACTTATGGGTACGGACTGTGCATAGAAGATAAATACAATACGTATCTATTATTATTATTATTATTATATTTATACCCCACTTAGATCCTTATATATCGGCATAGAAAACACAACTAATACAATACGTATCTATTATTATTATTATTATATTTATACCCCACTTAGATCCTTATATATCGGCATAGAAAATACAACTAATACAATACGTATCTATTATTATTATTATTATATTTATACCCCACTTAGATCCTTATATATCGGCATAGAAAACACAACTAATACAATAATATCGGCATAGAAAATACAACTAATACAATACGTATCTATTATTATTATTATTATATTTATACCCCACTTAGATCCTTATATATCGGCATAGAAAATACAACTAATACAATACGTATCTATTATTATTATTATTATATTTATACCCCACTTATATATATCCCCAACTAATACAATACGTAGATCCCCACTTAGATCCTTATATCGGCATAGAAAACACAACTAATACAATACGTATCTATTATTATTATTATTATTATATTTATACCCCACTTAGATCCTTATATATCGGCATAGAAAATACAATTAATACAATACGTATCTATTATTATTATTATATTTATACCCCACTTAGATCCTTATATATCGGCTATAGAAATTATATTTAACTAATACAATATCTATTATTATTATTATATTTATACCCCCACATATAGATATTATTATTATTATTATTATTATTATTATTTATTTATATATCGGCATAGAAAACATAGAAAACCCTACTTAGATCCCCACTTATCCTATCGGCATAGAAAATACAACTAATACAATACGTATCTATTATTATTATTATAATATTTATATTTATACCCCACTTAGATCCTTATATATCGGCATAGAAAACACAACTAATACAATACGTATCTATTATTATTATTATATTTATACCCCACTTAGATCCTTATATATCGGCATAGAAAATACAACTAATACAATACGTATCTATTATTATTATTATTATATTTATACCCCACTTAGATCCTTATATATCGGCATAGAAAACACAACTAATACAATACGTATCTATTATTATTATTATTATTATTATATTTATACCCCACTTAGATCCTTATATATCGGCATAGAAAATACAACTAATACAATACGTATCTATTATTATTATTATATTTATACCCCACTTAGATCCTTATATATCGGCATAGAAAACACAACGAATACAATACGTATCTATTATTATTATTCCTATTAGATGTTTATGTGGCTTGCAGTGGTCTCAGGAACTTAGTGAAGGTACTGCAAGTCCCACTGGCCATGGTCCTTTCCCCTCTGGGTCACCTTAGAATGTTGGAATGTGGTTGGCCAATCGGAGTCCTTTATGCAAATACTATTTTAGTGGCAGCCAATCCCCTCTGTCTGGAGCCGTAGAATGTTGGAGTTCTGAGGCTGGGCAATCGGAGTCCTTTATGCAAATAATCCCACATTGGCAGCCAATCGAAACGCTGGCACATATTCCTCCCAGCGCACCGCCGCAAACACTGACTTTTATTATATACATAGATAATTATTATTAATACCCCTCTTCCCATTTGAATACACTTATATATAATCTGCATATAAGATCCGACTAATATAATAATAATAATAATAATAATTAATGCCCCACTTTACATAAAGACATATATAATTTGAATAGAAGATACAATACAATGTGTATTTATTATTATATTTATTATATTTATTCATGCCCCATTTTATATGAAGACATGTATATATAATCTGCAGAGAAGACAAATACAATGTTATTATTATTATTATTATTATCCCACCTTATAAAAAAGACATTTACATATAATCTGCATAGAAGTTAGACTAATACGATATATATTTATTTGAAACACAACGCAGGCACAAAAGCAAGTCTGCTCCCACCCATGACGAGACTACAAAGCCCATGATGCATGGCGCAAGAGGCGGGCGGCTCCTACCTAACAAGCAGGAGAAGGGGACGAAGGTCATGTAGGCCATCTCTGGGCTGAAGACTTTCTGGAGCTCCAAAAGGGCCGAGGGGTCCGGGGGAGACGTCCTCCCACCAGGGGGCTGCAGCATCACGTCCTGGGTGGGAACGAAGGGAGGGAAGAAGGGAGGAAGGAAGGGTGAGGGAGAATAGCAAAGCAATCACTGGGCCATGAAAGTGCCATTAATAATAATACTAATTATTATTATCATTATCAGTATTATTATTATATTATATATTATAATATATCATTATGTATTATTATCATTATCGGTATTATTATATTATGCATTATTATATCTGATTATCATTGTCAGTATTATATTATATATTATTATAATGTATTATTATGTATTAATAATAGTATCAGTATTATATTATGCATTATTATTATGTATTTATTTATACCTCACTTTTTTCTTCAAGAGGAGACTCAAAGTGGCTCTGTATGCATTATTAGTTTTAAAATGAATTATTAGTATTATATAATTATTATATTATACTTTATTATTATACTTTATTATTATTTTATTATTAATAATACTATTTTTTATTTTTTTATTTTTCTCTCCACCAGGAAACACAGTGGCTATGTATACATTATTATAATGTATAATAATAATAATAATAAATGTATATTCATACCCCGCCTTTTCTCTCCACCAGATGATTCAACATGGCTATGTATCCATGATTAGTATTAGAACATATTATTACTATTATGTATTATTTTTACTGACACAAATACATTATTATACATTATTATTTTATTATTATTGTTAATACTATTTTTTTCTCTCCACTAGGAAACACAAAGTGGCTATGTATCCATGATTAGTATTAGAACATATTATTATTATTTTTACTAACACAAATTAATTATTATACATTATTATTATTTATTATTAATACTATTATTTTATTATTTTATTATTATTTATTTTTCTCTCCACCAGGAAACACAAAGTGACTATATATCCATTATTAGTATTAGAACATATTATTATTATTATGTATTATTTTTTACTAACACAAATTAATTATTATACATTATTTTTTATTATTAATAATACTATTATTTTATTACTTTATTTTTTATTTCTTTTTCTCTCCACCAGGAAACACAAAGTGGCTATGTATCCATTATTAGTATTAGAATGTATAATAATAATAATAAGAAGAAGAAGAAGAAGAAATTTCAAGGTATCTATGTATCCATTATTAGTATTAGAACGTATTATTATTATTATTCTGTAGTCATACCTGCTTTCTCCTTCTAGAAAGGGGACTCAAAGTGGCTCTGTATGTATGATTAGTCTCCCTGCCTTGACCTGGCCAGAACGACGACCCCTCTCCGGCGAACTCACCTGCTCCGAGACGGAAAAGGTTTGGAAGAAGATACGCAGAGTGTCGCTCAGGTGCTGCTGCGCCATCTCCGCCCCGATGCGCAGGCAAACCAGGGCGGCCAGGCTGGCGGTCTTGAGGCACAGGGCGGTCCGGGCTTGGGCTCCGCCGGGGAAACTGTGAAGGAAGGCAGGCATTAGGCCCGTCCGGATGACCTCTGGTGGCCCCAGTCTCTGCCAGTTGGGCTCCAGTACGGCCCAGTTCCCACTTTACCTGATGACGGGCGAAGTAAGGAAGTCGAGGGCGGGCAGCAGGACCTCCTGGCTGACTTTGGGGAGGATGTCCATCAGCGTGGAGTCCGAGAGGGAGGCCACCGCCTTGCGGGTCAGCGTCACGGCCGCCAGGAGAGACGCCTCTTTGCGGCTGTTCAGTCGCCCGGCGGACGCCCCGCTGCCCGGAGCCACCTGGAAGGTGATGTATAACAATAGCAATAGTAATAATAGTAATAATAATAGAATAGTAATAATAGATAACCTTCGCTGCCCTTCCACTCTATGGGAAATATACTATAATAATAGCCACCTGGAAGGTGATGTATAACAATAGCAATAGTAATAATAGTAATAATAATAGAATAGTAATAATAGATAACAATAATATAATAGTAATCTTCCTGCTTGGGAGAAGGGGATCCCTTCCACTCTATGATTGGAAATATACTATAATAATAGTAATAATAGCAATAATAATAGAATAGTAATAATGGATAACAATAACAGTAATAATAATAGAATAGTAATAAGATAACAATTATATAATAGTAATCTTATCTTCCTGCTTGGGAGAAGGGGATCCCTTCCACTCTATGATTGGAAATATACTATAATAATAGTAATAACAATAGAATAGTAATAATAGATAACAATAATAATAATAATTGAATAGTAATAATAGATAACAATTATATAATAGTAATCTTATCTTCCTGCTTGGGAGAAGGGGATCCCTTCCACTCTATGATTGGAAATATACTATAATAATAGTAATAACAATAGAATAGTAATAATAGATAACAATAATAGTAATAATAATAGAATAGTAATAATAGATAACAATAATATAATAGTAATCTTATCTTCCTGCTTGGGAGAAGGGGATCCCTTCCACTCTATGATTGGAAATATACTATAATAATAGTAATAATAGCAATAATAATAGAATAGTAATAATGGATAACAATAACAGTAATAATAATAGAATAGTAATAAGATAACAATTATATAATAGTAATCTTATCTTTCTGCTTGGGAGAAGGGGATCCCTTCCACTCTATGATTGGAAATATACTATAATAATAGTAATAATAGTAATAATAGAATAGTAATAATAGATAACGATAATAGCAATAATAATATAATAGTAATAAGATAACAATAATATAATAGTAATTTTATCTTCCTGCTTGGGAGAAGGGGACCCCTTCCACTCTATGATTGGAAATATACTATAATAATAGTAGTAATAATAGTAATAATAATAATAATAGAATTTGCCCTGATGGCGAGACTGACCAGGTAAGCAGCGTAAGGCAGGTAGAGGTAGGTGAGGACGGGTTCCCCGTAGAGGTGTGCCAGGTGGGCCAGGCAGGCCAGGACAGGCTCCGAGACCAGGTCACCCAGCACCAGCCGCTCCTGGAAGATGCTCCCGCCGCCCGGGGGGCCACTCTCCTCGGACGCGGCCCCGGGCACAAGCTGCTGCCTGGCGGGACCTGCAAAGAAAAGCGGCGGTTAGAGCAGCGCCACGCCGGCACAGACCCCTCTTACCTCTACTGGACGACCCTCTTACCGACGTAGCAGGAGGTCAAAAGGCGGAGGAGGTTCCTGGCGATGTAGCGGGAGGCGGTGGTGGGGCCGAGCTTGGCCGAGAGCCAGCGCACCATCTTGCAGGCCGTGTCTGAGGGGAGAGGAGACATAGGGGTGACCCATCGGGAGGGGACGACAACGCCACTCTCGGAATACCCGGATAAATGGGAAGCGGGGCTCACCCAGCAGGACGGTCCGCTCGTTGTCGCCCGGCGGGTGCGGCAGACCCCGCTCGGCCCGGGCGTCCTCATCTTCGGCCTCGTCTAGAGAATGGCCGGCGGGTGTTGCCGCCGACAGGCCGTTGATGGGGTCTTCCTCCTCTTCTTCCTCGTCCTCCTCCTCCATCCCTACTTCCTCCTCCTCTTCCTCCGGGGGATGTTCCTCCTCGTCATCGTCTTCCTCTTCCTCGTCTTCCTCGCTGTGTTTGAGGTCTTGGCTGCTGCCCAAGGACCGCTCCTTCTGCTCCTCCGCCTCGCTGGCGCTGCTCCGGTCGCTCGCTCGGCCCAGGCTACTGGAGTCGCCCTCCTCGCCCGCCGGAGGGTCTTCCGAGGACACGTAGAGCCCGTTCGGGAAGTCCTCCCCCTCCGGCGGGTAGCCCTGGTCGTGGAGGCTGACCCCCGAGAGGAAGTCCAGCAGCCGCTCGCGAGGGGCCGCCGACCCCTTGTCCTCCTCCTCCTCCTCCCCGGGGCCGCCAACGCCGGCCTCTTCCTCCTCCTCCTGCAAGGCGTCTGCGGCGCCCCCCTCGGCCACCAAGACCTGCAGGATGTGGGGCAAGAGGCTGGAGAGGAAGACCGGCAGCCCCAGGCGGACCAGCAGCTGGGCCACGAAGCAGTCCGTGTAGAGGTAGAACCGGCCACGGGGCCCGCGGGGGTTCTCGTAGGCGGCCACCAGCAGCTTCAGCAAATACTTGTTGGCGTTGCGCGGGCCCAGCGCCCGGGCGACGGGCTCGAAGAGGTACCAGGCGGCGTGTACGGCGGTCTGCTCGCCGGACATCAGGGCCAACACAAAGGGCAGCAAGATCTCCAAGCCCTCGGGGGTGACCGCGGCCAGAACGGTCTCCAGCTGCTGCCACAGGCGGAAGACCAGCTCCCGGCCGTGGCCTTCCTCCGCCCGCGCGGGGCGCATGCAGCAGGTCAACACGAAGCGGTGCAACGCTGGGAAGTAGGCTGGGAAGGGCAGCACCCCGCTGAAGGGGCTCAGCAGCTGTGCGGGGCTTGGCGGGGGCAGACCCTGCCGCACCGGCTCGTACGCAAACAGCGGGCCCGTCCGCCGTGGTTGCACCTCTTCCCGGAGCTGCAGCAGGGTGTCTAAGAGATGCTGCAACGGCGGCGGGATCTCTTTGGGGTGCGAGCGGCACAGCGCGACAACCGCCTGGTGGCGCTCCCAAAGCGGGGCCTCGGGGCCCAGCGTCCGTAGCTTGGGGGCGAAGACGATCTCGGCCACCAGGATACCCAAGGCCTGCATGTCCCACTGGAAGAGGTCCGAAAGGGAGATGGGGGTCCCGTCGAGGGGCTCCTCCGCCCGGCCGCCGGTCCCTTGCGGTGCTCGCCGGAGGAAGGCGTGCAGCTTCTCCAGCTCCTCCAGCGGCTGCAGCGGGCGGAAGCCGTCGGGGAGGAGGATCTTGGCCTCCCCAGATTCCGCGGCCAGGCCTTTGTTCGTCCTCCGGCCTTGAGCCCTGCTTTCCGCAGGAGACGGGCTTGGAGGTTCCGCCGGTGCTCCGGCTCGTCCGGGCACAGGGAGGGCCTCCAAGGCTTCGGCCCCTTGTTCCACTTCCTCTTCCTCCAAGGCGACGTCGGAGGGGGGTCCCTCGAGGACGCGGGCCTCGCGGACGGCGGGGAGGAGGGGCCTCGCCGCGAGGGGGGCCTCGGGCGGGGGGAGTGCTGTTGGGCGCCGGGGGTGGGGCTGGTCGAAGAGCTGGACGACCCCGAAACTGGTCAGGTGGGTGTGGTTGTCCACCAAGTGGAGGCAGACGTTTTTCTCCTGCACGGCGGCCTGGCCCTGCAACTTGTACCCAAAAGTCAGGTCGATCCAGTGGTGGAGGTCCTGGGAGACCTCCTTGCTCTCCAGCAGGGCCCGGTGCGCCGCCACGAACGCCTCCGGGGAGCCGAGCCAAGGGGGCGCTTCCAGGTCGGGCATGTCCGGGTGGATGGAACGGAAGACGTCCGGGTCGGAGAAGAACTCGGGGATGCACTCGTCGGGGGTCCAGCTCTGCATGCGGCCCACGCTGGCCGGGTACTCGTTGGGCTCCCACTGGGAGCGCACGTGGGCGCACAGCACCGATCGGGGCGTCCGGCGGGCCGTGTAGACGTAGTAGGTGATGTCCGAGAGCACGTCCGAGACGTGGTGCGGCACGTGGGGAGGCTCGCCAGATCCGGGACCCCCAACACCCCCGCCCCCGGCCGCGAAGGCCTGCTTGGTCATCTCGTAGGTAAAGTCCAGCTGCTTGTCACCCTTGTTGAGGCGGAACTTGGACTTGCGGAGGTCGCGAAACTTCCCCTCGCGGGTGCTGAAGTCCACCACCCATGGCAGCACCGGGTGGTAGTTGGGGTCCCCTGCCCGCCGGCCCGCCAGGCGGTTGAGATGCATCAAGTAGTCGAAGTTGCTCAAGCGGCCGGAGACCCAGTCCTGGACCAGTTCTCCCAGCGACGCGTTGCCGGACGGCGTGTCGATGGGACGGCGTTCGACCGGACTCGTGCTCTCTTCCTCTTGGTAGTCCTGCAGCCGGACCCTGAGCCAAGCGCAGAGCTTCTCGTCAACAGCCACGTCGCTTAGGGAGAGGGCCCCGCACGCCACCCCGGCCCGATGGCAGGCCTGCATGGCTTGCAGCACCTGAAACAGGACGAAGAGGAGCTTGGCGTGGCTGTTGGTCAGCTTGGCCGGGCTGAAGGTCACCACGTCATGGAGGCAGTACTGGACGTAGGGGAAAAGCACGTAGAGCATTTGGGGCGACTCCAGCAAGGCCTCCGCCGGAAGGAGGCTCGGGCATGGGGGCGACAAGGGAGCCTTGCTTGGGGCAGGACCCTCTTTTGGGAGGCCGGCGCAGGGGACCCACGGGGAGCCGTACAGCCTCTGTAGAGCCCCCCGGAGTGCCTCAAGCGCCAGGGTAGAGGCCACGCTCGGGGCCAGGGAATAGGGCCGGGCGTATAAGTGGTGTGCCCGTCGCCAAAGGTTGCGGTAGTTCTGGGCGGCCACCTGGCGCATGAAGCCGTGCAGCGTCTCCGGCCCCTCTTTGGTCTCGGCGCCGTGACCAACCGCCACCCGGTAGCGCAGCCGCTCCTTCCGCAGGCCGTGGATCTCCACCCGCACCCAGCCAGCGGGCAGCTTCTGCACCGAGGGCTGCAGGCAGGTGCGGACCTCCACCTCGCTCAGGCCCTCCGGCCGTGGGCACGGACCGGGCGGAAAGGCAGGACGCTCCTTCAGGCTGGACAGCCACTTCTGAGGCACCAACGCCACCAGGTGAGCACCGCCTGCCGCGGCTGCCAACTGACCACGGCCGATGCCCAGGTCCCTCTCTACTTGGCCCAGGAGGGCCTCCATCCTGCAGGAAGAAAAGGGCAGTCGGTCAGACTCTGGCCAAGTTGGGACAGACAACACAGTAGCCCCCAGTAATATTTTTAATTACTATTATTTTTTAATTATTATTACTATAATTATTACTAATATTTGACTTTATTTTTATCCCACATTTCCCATCATTATTAGTATTATTCTGCCTTCTTCTCTATATAGCACGCATGGGCAAAGTTTGGACCTTCAGGTGGTTTGGACTTCAACCTCCATAATTCCTAACCACCGGTTGTGGGAGTTGAAGTCCAAAACACCTGGAGGTCCGAATGTTGGCCCATACCTGGTATAAATAAATACATAATAATAATTATAATAATAATGTATAATAATAATACATTTCTAATAGTAAACATGGTTACATGGCTTCCTGAGTCTCCAGAAAGCAGGGTACGAATCTCTCGGCATTACTTCGCAAACAAAGATTCTTAGGAAGGACCCATCCCACGCTTCTTACAAGCGCGTTGATGACTTAAAAGGCAAATCTGAGATAGGTAAGTCCGGTTGCAGAAAGCACAGCAGAAAGTCTCCTTGGGTGACGTTGTTTCCAAGTTGCGGTTCTTCCTGCGTTGTCGTTTCTCTTCGAGACCCGCTCGACGTGTCTTCTCGAAAGAGGCCGCAGCATTGTGGAGAGTGCGTCTCCATGCCTCCCGATGTGAGGCCAGGGTGGACCATTGTTGGTGATCAATCTGGCCGAGCCTGAGATGTTGTTTCAGGGAGTCCTTATATCTCTTTTTGGGGGCGCCTCTCTTGCGCTGACCCGTGGCGAGTTCACCATAGAGTAGAACCGAATGCGCTCTATGCCTTTGCTAATCTGTGATCTATCTCTTTGTCAATCTTGGCGTCTGAAGAGATGATGCTTCCCAGGGAGGTGAACTGCTGAACGGACTTAAGCACAGATGTGCCTCTGCTGACGTGGGGATGATGGTGTTCTTCCTGTGGTGCGGGCTGGTAGAGGACTTCCCTTTTCTTCAGGCTGACTTCCAGCCTAAACAGCTCTGCAGCTGCTGCAAAGCAGGATGTTAGGCGCTGCAGGGCTGCTTCTGAATGGGCGACAAGGGCATGAGGGCCAGCGCGGTCAAGTCAGGTACGGCGATGCTCTCTCGGAGCCCTCATCATCTCTTTAGATGCCAAGATTGATAAAGAGATAGATCACAGATTAGCAAAGGCATAGAGTGCATTTGGAAGGCTTCACAAAAGAGTCTGGAGCAACAAGCACCTGAGGCAACGCACCAAAATCAGTGTGTACAGAGCTATCGTACTGTCTATTCTCCTCTATGGGTCTGAAACATGGGTCACCTATCGCCAACACCTACGACTCCTCGAACGCTTTCATCAGCGCTGTCTTCGCTCAATCCTAAATATACACTGGACCGACTAGGTGACGAGTGCTGCTGTCCTTGAGCAAGCAGGGGTCACCAGCATTGAGGCCATGCTATTGAGAACACAGCTGCGCTGGGCAGGGCACATCTCTAGGATGGAGGACCACCGCCTCCCAAAGATACTACTCTAGGGTGAACTCGCAAGAGAGGCGCCCCAAAAAGAGATATAGGGACTCCCTGAAGCAACATCTCAGGCTCGTCCGGATTGATCACCCACAATGGTCCACCCTGGCCTCACATCGGGAGGCATGGAGACGCACTCTCCACAATGCGAGAAGTCACGCCGAACGGGTCTCGAAGAGAAACGACAACGCAGAAAGAACCGCAACTTGGAAATGACATCACCCAAGGAGACTTTCCGGCTGTGCTTTCTGCGACCGGACTTGCCTATCTCAGGTTGGCCTTTTTAGTCATCAACGCGCTTGTAGAAAGCGTGGGACGAGTCCTTCCTAAGAGTCTTCGTTCGCGAAGTAATGCCGAGACCTATAATAAAATAATCATATATAATATTATAATATAATTTTCCACTGATGTTAAGTCCAGTTGTGTCCAACTCTGAGTGTTGGTGATGTCCCTTTCTAAGCCAGCGTTGTCCATAGACACCTCCAAGGTTAGGTCTGAATTGAGGCTGCATTGCAGGAATAATGCTGAATATATATGTGTATATATATATATATACACACACACACACACACACACACACATATATATATATAATTCAACATTATTCATGCAATGCATCCCCAATTCAGACTTTGCAGATATTATTATTATTATTATGCTTAATATTAATCCACTTTTTGCAATATATATATGTATATATATAACAATTCAACATTAGGCTTGCAATGCAGCCCCCATTGCATATATTATTGCATTGCATTGCATTGCATTGATTGTTGTTGTTGTTTTGCTTTGCTTTTAATCCCACATTTAATAATAAATAAAATAATGCTAACATTCAAGGAACAGACCTTCCTGGCTTCTGCTCTTTGCAGGTCAGCTGATCAGGGCATGGTTCACGTGACACACACAGAGAGAGGGGAGCTTGCAAAAGTAAGAGAGGCCCGCGCATGCGCAGAGTAAGTTCCCAGTCTAAGTACTGCAGCATTGGGGCTGCAGTAGCAATGTCCGGCCAGGAGATGGCAGCAAAGGGCATGTCTGGAGGAAAGGGAAGGGCGGGGTCGCATTGCTGGCATTCCAAGGCTCAACGTCATTGGGACAGGGATAGCATCATTTCCATTCTATTATATTATTATTATATTACTATTATATTCTTATATATATATATATATATATATATACACACATACACAGAGAGAGTTTTACTATTATTATTTTTTATCATATGTTATTAAATTTCTATTATTATGTATTATAATTTTAGTTTTCATTATGAAGTATTATTATATTAATTATATTATTTTACTTTTATTATGTCATTCATTTCATTATGAGTATATTTTAATTTATCATTATCTTGTATTTTATTATTATTAGTTGCATTCGGATTTTTTATTATTTCTCGTTATTGTATTATATATTTTTTATTATTATGTGTTTTATTATTATTATTCTTTTTTATTATTTCTCATCGCAATATAATAGGGACTCAAGGGGGCAAACAGATTAAAGGAGAGCATTTATTGAAACAGATTAAACGTTACGACTAATATTTATTATTATTTTTTATTATTTACGATTAATATTTTTGTTATTATTATTTACGATTAATATTTTTATTATTTTTATTATTTATGATTAATATTTTTATTATTTTTATTATTTATGTTTAATATTTTTTATTATTTACGATTATAATTTTTATAATTTTTATTATTTACAATTAATATTTTTATTTTTATTATATACAATTAATATTTTTATCATTTATTTTTTACGATTAATATTTTATTATTTTTGTTTATTTACGATTAATATTTTTATCATTTATTTTTTACGATTAATATTTTTATTATTTTTATTATTTACAATTAATATTTTTATCATTTATTTTTTACGATTAATATTTTTATTATTTTTATTTTTATCATTTTTATGATTAATATTTTTATTATTTTTATTATTTAAATTAATATTTTATCATTTATTTTTATGATTAATTATTATTTTTATTTAATATTTTTATCATTTAATATTTTTATTATTTACGATTAATATTTATTTTTTTATGATTAATATTTTTATTATTTTTATTATTTACAATTAATATTTTTATCATTTATTTTTTACAATTATTATTTTTATTATTTACAATTAATATTTTTATCATTTATTTTTTACAATTAATATTTTTATTATTTACAATTAATATTTTTATCATTTATTTTTTACGATTAATATTTTTATTAGTTTTTATTATTTACGATTAATATTTTTTAATTATTATGTTAGTGAGATCATATCTAATTGGTCTGTGTGTTCGGAGCTTTGCCAGCTGCAGAAAATCTTGCCGATCAAACATTCGACAGTTCAACCCCGAGTTGGGGTGAGCCCCCAACCGTCAGCCCAGCTTCTGCTCACACAGTAATGTGAGTAGATAAATAGGTACCGCCTTGGTGGGGAGGTAATAAAAGGTGCGCATGCGGACATGCTGTCGATTCAAGTGAGAGAGCGTCTAAAGACGATAATATATATGTATATACATATATTTATAATATTATAATGTAATATAACACTAGTAATAATAATACAATATTATAATATATATTATACTTATAATAATATAATCTACAAAACCCTATACGGCTCTGGGCCAGTTTACCTGTCCAAACGGATTCTCCCCTATGAGCCATCAAGGCTATTTAGTTCTTCTGGAGAGGCCCTGCTCTCAGTCCCGCCACTTTTACATGTGTGTCTGGTGGGAATGAGAGACAGGGCCTTCTCTGTGGTGGCCCCCCGACTAAGGAATTCCCTCCCAAATGAAATTAGATCTGCCTTTCCTTTAATTTTATTTTTTATTATATTTTAATAATATAATATAATAATAATAGAGTGTGTCCCTGTTGGTTCTGCTGGACCTCTCAGCGGCCTTCTGGGACACCTCGCGGGAATGGTCACATTGGACTACTGCAACACACTTTTCGTGGGGCTGCCTTTGAAGACTGTTTGGAAGCTTCAAATGGTCCAACGGACAGCAGCCAAATTACTAACGGGAGCGGTGCTCAGGGAGCATACCACTCCGCTGTTGTGCCAGCTCCACTGGCTGCCAGTTTGCTACCAGTCACAATTCAAAGTAGACTATAAAGCCCTAAACAGTTCTGGCCCAGCTTACCTGTCAGAAGGCCTTACTGGTACATCTCCCCTTATGAACCATCTAGGACATTAAGATTGTCTGAGGAGGCCCTGCTCAGCCCCCCAAAACAAACTCAGCCCCGAAACAAAATCCTGTCTGTATCCATCTAACATTAAGATCGTCTTGCTCTCGACTCCGTCTGTATCACAAATGCGTTTAGCGGGGACAGGGCCTTCTCAGCAGTGGCCCCTCGGCTATGGAACACCCTTCCCAGGGACATTAGATCAGCCCCGTCTCTTTTGGCCTTCCGGAAAAAAACCCTCAAAACTTGGCTATTTGAGCAGGCGTTTGAAACGGCAGTGTAACTGACATAGGAATTGGAACAATTGACTATGAGATCGGACTATGTTTTAATCTTGGAGACGTACTGATGTTTTATTATTGTAATGACTTGAATCAATGTGATAATGTTTTTAATTTGTTCTAAATGTTGCGGTATACAAATGTGTTAAATAAAACAAATAAATAAATAAATTTCCATTAATTTTAATGTATTATTATTATTACATTTATTATTTTCTTATATATTATATATTATATATGATCATATTAATTACATTACTATTAATTTTAATTCATTATTGACTCTATTATTTTCTTATATATTATATATGATCATATTAATTACATTACTCTTATATTGCATTTCCTTTAATTTTAATTCATTATTGACTCTATTATTTTCTTATATATTATATATGATCATATTAATTATATTACTATTATATTGCTTTTCCTTTAATTTTAATTTATTATGATTATTGGATTTATTATTTTGTTGTATATTATTATATCTTTTTTACTACAATGCATTCTTATATAATTTATTTTATTATTATATAGTTTTTACTTTTTATTCTTTTTATATTTTTATTTAATTCACTGATTATATTTTATTTATATTTATTTATTTTTTATTATTTTATTTATATTTTTCTATGTTTATATTTTATATTTTATATTTATTTTTTATTTACTATTATATTTTATTTATATTTTCAGGTTTATATTTTTATTTTATTATTTTATATTTTTAATTTTTATATTATTTTTATTATTTTTATTTTTCTATGTTTATATTTTTATATATATATTTATTTATTATTATATAGTTTTTACTTTTTATTCTTTTTATATTTTTATTTAATTCATTTTATATTTTATTTATATTTATTTATTATTATATTTATTTATTATTTTTATTTTATTTATATTTTATATTTATTATTTATTATTATATTTTATTTATATTTTTCCAGGTTTATATTTTTGTTTTATTTATTGAATATATTTTATTTATATTTTTCTATGTTTATATTTATTATTTATTTATTTTTATATTTTCATATTATATATTATTTTTATTATTTATTTTTATTATTTATTTATTTTTATTTATTTTTAATTTTTATATTATATATTATTTTTATTATTTATATTTTTCTGTTTATATTTATTATTTATTTATTATTTTTATATTTTTATATTATATATTATTTTTATTATTTATATTTTTCTGTTTATATTTATTATTTATTTATTAGTTTTATATTTTTAATTTTTATATTATATATTATTTTTATTATTTATATTTTTCTGTTTATATTTATTATTTATTTATTAGTTTTATATTTTTAATTTTTATATTATATATTATTTTTATTATTTATATTTTTCTGTTTATATTTATTATTTTATTTATTTTTTATTTATTAGTTTTATTTATTATTTAATTTTTTATATTATATATTATTTTATTTTTTTATTATTTATATTTTCTGTTTTATATTTATTATTTATTTATTAGTTTTATATTTTTAATTTTTATATTATATATTTTTTATTATTTATATTTTTCTGTTTATTTATTTATTTATTTATTATATTTTTAATTTTATATTATATATTATTTTTATATTTTTATTTATTAGTTTTATATTTTTAATTTTTATATTATTATTATTTTTATTATTTATATTTTTCTGTTTATATTTATTATTTATTTATTAGTTTTATATTTTTAATTTTTATATTATATATTATTTTTATTATTTATATTTTTCTGTTTATATTTATTATTTATTTATTAGTTTTATATTTTTAATTTTTATATTATATATTATTTTTATTATTTATATTTTTATATTTTTATATTTTTATATTTATTTATTATTTATTATTATTTATTTATATTTTTCCAGGTTTATATTTTTATGTTTATATTTATTTATTATTTATTATTATTTATTATATTTCATTTATTTTTTAATGTTTATATTTTTATTTATTATTTTTATATTTTCAATTTTTATTTATTTATATATATATATTATTTTATTTATTGTATTTTATTTATATTTTTATATTTATTGTTTATTTATTATTATTATTTATTATTATTATTTTTTATTATTATTAATATATTATTATTTCCCTGATTCCAAACCGAAAGGGATTCTGGGAGCGGCGGCCCCCTCCTCACCCCCCCTCCTTTTCGGAGGAATCCGGGAAGCGGCGCGTGGGCGTCACGTGGGCGGGGTGTGGAAGCCGCCGATTGGTCCTTGCCTATCGCCGGCGCTCGAAGAGTGCGCCTGTCCCTTTAAATAATCTGCGCCGTCATCCTCCTCTCGGCCAGGACTGCCAAGTCACCGAGTTCAGCCGAGTTCCCTCGGCCACGCCCCCTCGCCTCGCCCTGATTGGCCGGAGCCCGGGAGCGCAGCCGCTTCCTATTGGCCCACGCACTTTGCAGCCACTTCTCGGAATCGGCTGCCTACGTCACCGCCGCCAGGGAGGGAGGGGCCTCGGAGGGAGCCTCTCAAGGACGGAAAATGCCAACTCACAGCCAGCTAGAGCCCGCCCCTTTCGTCGCCACGGCAACCGGGGGTGGCGCCGCCCACAATGTCAATCAGCGCAGGGGAGCCGGCTTCTAAGCGGCGAGGGGGCGTGGTCGGGGCGTGGCTGACATTCCTGATTGGACCAAAGCTCCTGCCAATCGGAGGGCGGTGCGGCTGGGCGGGGCTCCGGCTCACAGCTGATCAGAAGCAGAAGGGCCTCCAGCTGGGAAGGAGCAGCAGCCCAGGCTGGCCAGAGCCAGGCAGTATCACAGGCTCCTATCATAGATTGTATTGAGTATAGCATGTTATTGATATATTATATATTACTGATACTATATTATAAGTATTATAGGGTAACTGATATTATATATTATTTATATTATATTTGCATTATAATATATATAATATAATACAATTGATGTTCTATTATATATTATAACATATTGATATTGTATATAATATTATTTATCTGATATATAGTGTATTATCTATTATTGATATAATATATAATATCAATAATATATATTATAGCATATTACTTATATTATATTATATATTGATATATTATACAGAAAAATACATTATTAAAGTACTATATTATTTATATCATTGACATTATATTATATTACATAATAATCTTGATATTATATATAGTGCAATATTATTGATATTGTTATTGATATTATAATGTTTTTTTATATTATATATTATATTATTGATATTATATTGCACAATAATATGTTATTTATATTATATAGTAAAATGTATTATTATGGTACTATATTATTGATATTATATTATATATTATATTAGTATATTATTATAATAAATACTATATTATATAGTAAAATATATCATGGTACTATATTATTGATATTATTTTATATATTATATTAGTATATTATATTAAATACTATATTATATAGTAAAATATATTATTATGTTATTATATTATTATAATAAATACTATATTATATAGTAAAATATATCATGCTACTATATTATTGATACTATTTTATATATTATATTAGTATATTATATTAAATACTATATTATATAGGAAAATATATTATTATGGTACTATATTATTGACATTGATATTATAATGTTTTATTTATATTATATATATTGTATTATTGTTATTATATTAAACACTATATTATATAGTACAATATATTATTATGGTACTAGATTATTGATATTATATTATATATCATATTTGTATATTATATTAAATACTATGGTATATAGTGCAATATACTATTATGGTACTATATTATTGATAGTATATTATATATCATTTCGGTATATTATTGATATATTAAATACTATATTATATAGTACAACATATTATGGTACTATATTATTGACATTGATATTATAATGTTTTAATTATATTATATATTATATTATTGTTATATTGCACAATAATATGTTATTGATATTATATAGTAAAATATTATGGAGCTATTATATTATATTATATTGGTATATTATTGATATTATATTCAATATAATATTATATAGTACAATATATTATTATGGTACTATATTATATTGGTATATTATTGATATTATATTCAATATAATATTATATAGTAAAATATATTATTATGGTACTATATTATTGATATTATATTTTATATCGTATTGGTATATTATTGATATTATATTAATACTATATTATATAGTACAATATACTATTATTGATATTATGTTTTATTTATATTACATTGTGTATTATTACATAGTAATATTGATACTATATTATACAATATAATATATAGTTACTGTACTATATTATTGGTATTATACTGTAGATATATTGTTGATACATTATTGGTATTAAAAACTATAATATATTGATATTATATATAACACTATACTTTTGATTTTATTATTATTATTTTGGATAGATTTCTTCTCTCTCGAACACTGAACCTGGGTCCACAGTAGGTTTATGATATTATAGTTATTTTATTTCTATATAATAGTAATATAATAATGGATCCTGCGGCTGGGCCTTGCCTGCCTGCCTTTGGGCCTTGCCTGCCTGCCTTTGGGCCTTGCCTTGGCCTCTCTGCCTCTCTCTTATGCAACTGGAGGGAGGGGGGAGGGTTCAAAAGGGGAGGCGCCGGGCGGTGGTGGTGATGATGATGATGGTGATGATGATGAGGCCGAGGTGACCTTCTCCTTTGGCCAAAGGGACAGCCAGGCCTCTCCCTCCCTCCCTCCGCCATTGCGGCTAATCCACTTCTAGGAAGGAAAGAAGGAAGGAAAGAAAGAGAAGGAGGAGGAGGAGAAGAAGGAGGCCCCTCGTCCCGCCCTTTAGCCCCAGGAATGCAGAAGCGGGGAGAAGAAACACGCCTGGAATGAATGCCCTTTCGGTTGGTTGGGTAAGGCTTCTGCCCTGCAGCAGAGCTCCCTTCGAAGCCGGCGGGCTGGGTGGCCCTCTGCCGAGAGGGATCGAGTGCCGCCTCCCCTTCTTATGGCCAAACTGGGTGCGGCTGGGTGGCCTCTAGGGTCCCTTCCAAGGATTGGGTCCTAATAATGTTAATAATAAGTAATCAATAATCAATTATAAATAATATCAATAATCAATTATAAATAATATCAATAATCAATAATAATATTGGGAGGGTGCCTCCCTTTTCATGGCGGGACTGGGTGGCCTCTAGGGGTCCCTTCCAAGGCCTGGGTCCTGATAAAATTAATAATAAGTAGATAATAATTAATAATAATGGGGAAGTTAATAATAAGTAGATAATCAATAATCAATAATAATATTGGGAGGGTGCCTCCCTTTTCATGGTGGGACCGGGTGGCCTCTAGGGGTCCCTTCCAAGGCCTGGGTCCTGATAAAATTAATAATAAGTAGATAATCAATAATTAATAATGGGGAAGTTAATAATAAGTAGATAATCAATAATCAATAATAATAATGGGAGGGTGCCTCCCTTTTCATGGCGGGACCGGGTGGCCTCTAGGAGTCCCTTCCAAGGCCCGGGTCCTAATGAAGTTAATAATAAGTAGATAATCAATAATAAATGATAATAATGGGGAAGTTAATAATAAGTAGATAATCAATAATCAATAATAACAATGGGAGGGTGCCTCCCTTTTCATGGCGGGACCGGATTGCCTCTAGGGGTCCCTTCCAAGGATTGGGTCCTAATGAAGATAATAATAAGTAGATAATCAATAATAAATAATAATAATGGGGTTGTTGATAATAAGTGGATAATCAATAATAATAATGGGAGGGTGCCTCCCTTTTCATGGCGGGACCAGGTTGCCTCAAAGGGTCCCTTCCAAGGCCCGGGACCTGATAAAATTAATAATAAGTAGATAATCAATAATTAATAATGGGGAAGTTAATAATAAGTAGATAATCAATAATCAATAATAATGGGAGGGTGCCTCCCTTTTCATGGCGGGACCAGGTTGCCTTCTAGGGGTCCCTTCCAAGGCCCGGATCCTAATGAAATTAATAATAAGTAGATAATCAATAATAATTAATAATAATGGGGAAGTTAATAAGTAGGTAATCAATCAATAATAATGGGAGGGTGTCTCCCTTTTCATGGTGGGACTGGGGGGCCTCTAGGGGTCCCTTCCAAGGCCCGGGTCCTGATAAAATTTATAATAAGTAGATAATCAATAATAATAATAATGAGGAAGTTAATAAGTAGATAATCAATAATCAATAATAATAATGAAGTTAATAAGTAGATAATCAATAATAATGGGAGGGTGACTCCCTTTTCATGGTGGGACTGGGTGGCCTCTAGGGGTCCCTTCCAAGGATTGGGTCCTAATAAAGTTAATAAGTAGATAATCAATAATAACGAGGAAGTTAATAAGTAGATAATCAATCATCAATAATAATGGCGGGAATGGGTGGGGCTGGATGGCCTCTAGGGGTCCCTTCCAAGGCTTGGCTCCTACAGCCCAGGAATAGAGTTCACAATAAATAAATAAATAATAATAATAATAATTGGAGGGTGCCTCCTCTTTTTATGGCAGGGCCAGGCTGGACTAGATGGCCTCGAGGGGCCCCTTCCCAGTCTCCGGGCCTTCCTTCCTGGCCCCCGCACAGCAGTTCTTCAGCGGCATCGCTTTACGTCCCCTTTAAGAAGCTAAAGCTGCCAGTTGAAGAACTGTTGGCCGGGGCCCCAAGCCACCAGGAAGAGGAAGAGGAAGAGGAAGAGGGTGAGTACCAGGACCCTCAATGGGACTCCCTGTATTATATTATTATTATTACTGTATTATTATTATTTTAGATTGTTATATTATTATTGCTGTATTTTATTATTATATCATTATATTATTACTAGATTATTTTATTATTATTACTGTATTTTATATTATTATTATTACTAGATTATTTTATTATTGCTGTATTTTATTATTTTATTATTATTATATTATTATTATTACAAGATATTTTTATTATTATTGCTGTATTTTATTATTATATTATTACTACAAGATATTTTTATTATTATTGCTGTATTTTATTATTATATTATTACTAGATTATTTTATTATTGCTGTATTTTATTTTTTATTATTATATTATTATTACATTATTATTACTGTATTATATTATTATATTTATTATTACTAGATTATTTTATTATTGCTGTATTTTATTATTATATTATTATTACTAGATATTTTTTATTATTATTGCTGTATTTTGTCATTATATTATATTATTATTACTATTATTATTTTATTTTATTTATATTATATTATTATTATAATTATTTTATTATTATTACATTATTATTTTATTATATATATTATTATATTATTATTACATTATTATTATATTATTATATTATTATTATTATAATTATATTATTATGAGATTATTTTATGATTATTTCTATATTATATTATTACTAGATTATATTATTATTATTGCTGTAGTTTATTATTTTATAATAATAATATTACTAGATTATTTTATTAATATTGCATTTTATTATTTTATTAGTATAATAAAGGTAGAGAAGATCAAGATATACAAGTTTTAAATAAATAAATAAATAAATAATTTTAATAGATTATTATATTGTTACATTTAATGGTATTATTATACTAGATTATTTTATTATTTTACTATACTATTATATTTTAGTACATCACTATATTTAGTAGATTAATAATATATTTTATGATAGTATTCTTATATTTTATTATAATGGCATATTATTATATTTTATTATATTACTATATAGTATATATTATCAGATTCGTCTTTTATTTTTATTTATTATTATATTACTATATAATTATATATTGCTCGATTACTATTTTATTTTTATTTTATCGTTATATTTTATTATTATGCTCTTATTACTCTATTTTTATATTATTACTATCACTGCTATATTATTTTACAAGTTATATTGTTACATTCTATGGTATTATACTAAATGATTATTTTATTTATTATATTTTATTATTATGCTCTTATTACTTATTATTTTATTACAATGTTATTACCACTGTATTATTATTATTTCACATTATTTCACATTATTATTATTATTATTATTTCCACAATGGAGACCCAAAGTACCAGGAGGGCTGATGGCTATTTCTAATCCCAGTCTGCCCTCTCCTGGCCGTCTACAGAATGGCAGGCGTCTGCTTCCTTCCCAGCCAGATAATTATTATAATAATAGTAATAATACATTTTAATTAGTTATTTCCCACCTCTCCTGATGAAGATGATCTCCAGTATCAGATACCGGCAAGGGCTGATGGGTTCTGTAGTCCAGCCACATTGGAGAATATATTTCATATATAATAGTATATTATTATTATTTCTTTAATATTTTGTATTGCTTTCAATGGCTTTGAGTGTTGTGAAAAGTTTGCATTACTTGCTAAAGTAAAATTGTTATTAATTATATAAAATATTATATAATATATAAAATTAAGATATATAGATATATATTCCAGTTTCTTAATTATATATATTATATAATATTTATTATTATTATTATTATATGATATATAGTTTTGGTTTCAATGGTTTTGGTTTCGGGTTAAGTATATAATAATTATTATAATATTTAAATAATTGTTAATATTTTTAAATATTTTTAATATATTATTTATTATTTATAACTTGCAGTCTATGTGCGTGTGTGTGTATATATGTATATATGTATGTATATATATATATATCTATTTTAAGCTTCAGTTTGAATAGTTTCGAATGTTGTGAAAAGTTTGGATTCATTAATAAAGTAACATTATTTTCAATTATATATTTTATTTCTCTGTCTCGACGGCTTTTGAGACTCATTTGACTCTATGAGAAGCTGGGTGGACCTCTGTCGGGAGGGATCGGGTAGTGTTCTTCCTCCCATGTCGTAATGGGCTTGGTCTGGATGGCCTCTGGGTGCCCTTGCTCACATATTTGAGTCTATGAGACTATCCTTATTTTTTTAAATTATATACTATTTTATTAATTAAATTAATGTAACAGCCCGAAACCCAAAGAGATGTCCTCTCGGTCCCATTGTCCATCCGGAAGGGCTTCACTTCTCCATTGACCTGGAAGGAAGGAAAAGGCAGAGGGGTCAAGACAGCAGGGAATATGGGGGTCTCTCTCTGGGGGTCTTCGGAACTGACCACTCACTCACTCGGCCTCCTGCTTGGAGATCCTCTTGCCGGAGAGCAGGACTTCGGCCAGCGAGGCCACCGCAGGGTCAAAATTCAGGCTGGCCGCTGCTGTCACAAACCCTTCCCTACATAACACACGTGCAAAGAAACATTAATATTCAAAATAATGTGATATTATTATTAACAATATTATTAATCTTTTCATTACCCCCCCGGCACTTTAGAGTGTCGGAATGTTCGTGTTGGCTGGCCAGTGGGAGTCCTTTATGCAAATAATCCCACAGTGGGAGCCAATCAGAAAGCTGCCACATATCCTTCCGCCCTCTGGACACATACAGACATTCACTTTTATTATATACTAGCTTGGGGACCCGGCGCTGCCCGGGTTATCTGAGAAAAGCATTGTTTATCTGTGCTCCAAGTTTAGTCTAGATAAATGTCAGATGGGTTCAGTGGATGTGGGTGAACTACAACTTCCATATCAGAGTCCAACGGTCCATTCTCCTCCAAACTGCACCAGGATGCATAGTGGGTCATGGGGGCTGTGTATGCCAAGTTTGGTCTTGATCAGTCATTGGATGAGCGTCACAGTGGTCTTGGGAAGTGAGTGAAGGTACTTCAAATCCCATCATCCGTGGTCCGTCCCACACAAAACTGCACCAGGATGTAGAGTGGGTCATGAGGGCTCTGTGTGCCACGTTTAGTCTTGATCAGTCAGTGGATGAGGGTAGCAGCAGTCTGGGGAAGTGATTGGAGGTACTTCAAGTCCCATCATCCATGGTCTGCCCTCCTTCAAACTGCACCAGGATGTAGAGTGGGTCTTGGGGGTTTTGTGTGCTAAGTTTGGTCTTGTTCTGTCTTTGTTGGGAGCCGCAAAGTGTTTTGGTCTGAAACTCCCACCATGGCTGACTGCCTCGGGGCTTTGCCTTACCTCCCCTCTGGCAGTTTAGAGTGTCGGAATGTTCGTGTTGGCTGGCCAATTAGAGGCGTTTAAGCAAATACTCCCTCACTGGCAACCCATCATGTTGTCAGAAAGTAGAGGCCTGAGCCAATCAGAACGCTGCCACATACATACAAACATACAAACAAACCCACAAACATACATTCTCTTTTATACTAGCTTGGGGACCCGGCCCTGCCCGGGTTATTTGAGAAAGGCATTGTGTGCCAAGGGTGGTCCTTATGAGATGTTTACGTGGCTTGCAGTGGTCTCAGGAAGTTAGTGAAGGTACTTCAAGTCCCATCATCCATGGTCCATCCTCCTTCAAACGGCACCAGGATGTAGAGTGGGTCATGAGTGCTCTGTGTGTCAGGTTTGGTCTTCATCAGTCATTGGATTAGGTTTGCAGCAGTTTTGGGAAGTGAGTGAAGGTACTTCAAGTCCCATCATCCATGGTCCATCCTCCTTCAAACGGCACCAGGATGGAAAATGGGTCATGAGGGCTCTGTGTGTCAGGTTTGGTCTTCATCAGTCATTGGATTAGGTTTGCAGCAGTTTTGGGAAGTGAGTGAAGGTACTTCAAGTCCCATCATCCATGGTCCATCCTCCTTCAAACGGCACCAGGATGGAAAATGGGTCATGAGGGCTCTGTGTGTCAGGTTTGGTCTTCATCAGTCATTGGATTAGGTTTGCAGCAGTTTTGGGAAGTGAGTGAAGGTACTTCAAGTCCCATCATCCATGGTCCATCCTCCTTCAAACGGCACCAGGATGGAAAATGGGTCATGAGTGCTCTGTGTGTCAGGTTTGGTCTTCATCCCAGTCATTGGATTAGGTTTGCAGCAGTTTTGGGAAGTGAGTGAAGGTACTTCAAGTCCCATCATCCATGGTCCATCCTCCTTCAAACGGCACCAGGATGGAAAATGGGTCATGAGGGCTCTGTGTGTCAGGTTTGGTCTTCATCAGTCATTGGATTAGGTTTGCAGCAGTTTTGGGAAGTGAGTGAAGGTACTTCAAGTCCCATCATCCATGGTCCATCCTCCTTCAAACGGCACCAGGATGGAAAATGGGTCATGAGGGCTCTGTGTGTCAGGTTTGGTCTCTGTGTCATTGTCAGGTTTGGTCTTCATCAGTCATTGGATTAGGTTTGCAGCAGTTTTGGGAAGTGAGTGAAGGTACTTCAAGTCCCATCATCCATGGTCCATCCTCCTTCAAACGGCACCAGGATGGAAAATGGGTCATGAGGGCTCTGTGTGTCAGGTTTGGTCTTCATCAGTCATTGGATTAGGTTTGCAGCAGTTTTGGGAAGTGAGTGAAGGTACTTCAAGTCCCATCATCCATGGTCCATCCTCCTTCAAACGGCACCAGGATGGAAAATGGGTCATGAGTGCTCTGTGTGTCAGGTTTGGTCTTCATCAGTCATTGGATTAGGTTTGCAGCAGTTTTGGGAAGTGAGTGAAGGTACTTCAAGTCCCATCATCCATGGTCCATCCTCCTTCAAACGGCACCAGGATGGAAAATGGGTCATGAGTGCTCTGTGTGTCAGGTTTGGTCTTCATCAGTCATTGGATTAGGTTTGCAGCAGTTTTGGGAAGTGAGTGAAGGTACTTCAAGTCCCATCATCCATGGTCCATCCTCCTTCAAACGGCACCAGGATGGAAAATGGGTCATGAGGGCTCTGTGTGTCAGGTTTGGTCTTCATCAGTCATTGGATTAGGTTTGCAGCAGTTTTGGGAAGTGAGTGAAGGTACTTCAAGTCCCATCATCCATGGTCCATCCTCCTTCAAACGGCACCAGGATGGAAAATGGGTCATGAGGCTCTGTGTGTCAGGTTTGGTCTTCATCAGTCATTGGATTAGGTTTGCAGCAGTTTTGGGAAGTGAGTGAAGGTACTTCAAGTCCCATCATGCATGGTCCATCCTCCTTCCAAGCTGCACCAGGCTGGAAAGTGGGTCATGAGGGCTCTGTGTGGCAGGTTTGGTCTTGATCAGTCATTGGATTAGGTTTGCAGCAGTTTTGGGAAGTGAGTGAAGGTCCTTCAAGTCCCATCATGCATGGTCCATCCTCCTTCAACTGCACCAGGATGGAAAATGGGTCATGAGTACTCTGTGTGGCAGGTTTGGTCTTCATCTGTCATTGGATTAGGGGCTGCAGCAGTTTTGGGAAGTGAATGAAGGAACTTCAAGTCCCATCATTTGTGGTCCATCCTCCTTAAACTGCACCAGGTTGTAAAGTGGGTCAGTGGGCTCTGTGTGCCAAGTTTGGTCTTGATCAGTCATTGCATTAGGTTTGCAGCAGTTTTGGGAAGTGAGTGAAGGTACTTCAAGTCCCATCATCCATGGTCCATCCTCCTTCAAACTGTACCTGGATGTAAAAGTGGGTCATGAGGGTTCTGTGTGCCAAGTTTGGTCTTGTTCTCTCATTGTTTGGGGTCGCAAAGGGGTCTTTTGGCCTGAAACTCCCACCATGCCTGCACTGTAGAGTGGGTCAGGCCTTTGGCTTATCCCCTCTGCCAGTTTAGAGTGGTCTGTGGAATATTCGTGTTGGTGACTGCCTCCCACATTTGCCCCATCCTCCTCTGCACCAGTTGTAAAGTGTGCCAATATTCGTGTTGGTGACTGCCTCAGGTCCTGCCGTCTATCCTGTGCCAGTTTAGAGTGTCGGTTAATATACAGTGTCCCGTGACTCCATGGGCCATTGCCTTATCCCCCTCAAACTGCCAGTTTAGAGTGGGAATATTTGTGTTGGTGACTGCCTCAGACCTTTGCCTTGTTCCTCCTTGCCAGTTTAGAGGGGTCGGAATATTTTGTGTTCCCACCACTGCCTCAGGCCTTTGCCTTATCCCCCTCTGCCAGTTTAGAGTGTCGGAATATTCGTGTTGGTGACTGCCTCAGACCTTTGCCTTTTCCTCCTCTGCCAGTTTAGAGTGTCGGAATATTCGTGTTGGTGACTGCCTCAGGCCTTTGCCTTATCCCCCTCTGTCAGTTTAGAGTGTCGGAATATTCGTGTTGGTGACTGCCTCAGGCCTTTGCCTTATCCCCCTCTGCCAGTTTAGAGTGTCGGAATATTCGTGTTGGTGACTGCCTCAGACCTTTGCCTTCTCCTCCTCTGGCAGTTTAGAGGGCCGGAATGTTCGTGTTGGCTGGCCAATAGAGGCGTTATGCAAATGCTCCCTCAGTGGCAACCAATCATGTTGTCAGAATGTAGAGGCCGGGAGCCAATCAGAACGCTGCCACATACATACACACATACAAACAAACATTCCGCTTTATTATATATAGAGATAGAGATACAGATAGATAGATAGATAGGAGTTACCTTCGCCCATGTACGCACCTGAGATAGAAAAGGAGGAAGCGTTCCTGCTCCAGGCTGCCCTTCAATACGGTCTCTGTGTAGCCCATGCCGCAGCCTGAAAATGGGAATTATAATATACTAGCTTGGGGACCCGGCGGTGCCCGGGTTATTTGAGGAAGGCATTGTGTGCCATAGTTTGTCGTTGGTGTGGGCCACAGTGCTCTAAGGAATTGAATTAAAGTACTGCAAGTCCCATCATTCATGGTCCATCCTCCCTCAAACTGCACCAGGATGTAGAGTGCACCTTGGGGGGGTCTGTGTGCCAAGTTTGGTCTTGTTCTGTCATTGTTGGGGGCCTAGTCAGGAAAATCAAGTTGAGGAAGCCTAACAATATCCCATGAGCTGAGGCCTAGTCAGGAAAACCAAGTTAAGGAAGCCTTGCTGTCAATTTGAGGCCTGGTCTGTGATTTATAGGGGCTGCAGTGTTATTTGGGAAGTGAATGAGGTGAAGGTACTGCAAATCCCATCATTCGTGGCCCATCCTGCCCTAAACCACACCAGGTTGTGAAGTGGGCCATTGGTCCCTTGTTTGCCATGTTTGGTCCTGATCCGTCATTGCTGTGGGCTGCAGCGGCTGAGTGCCTGAGGCCTTTTGCTTTCCCTCTGAGTCACATTAGAAGTGTATTGGGTGAAGGTACTGAACATTCCATTTCCAACAGAAAAAACTGCCAACTGGCTAACTTCAACTCCAGCCATTGATGTCTGCCTCAGGCCCTTCCCTTTCCTCTCTATGCGGTGTTGGAATGTTGGGAGGCTGGCCAGTCACAGCCATTTATGCAAATAAGCCCACAGTTGCAGCCAATCGAAACGCTGGCACATAATCGCTCGGTTGCACCACCCACCCACCGCCTGCAAACACTGACTTTTGTTATATACATAGATAATATTTAGATTATACTTACTATTATAGCATATTATACTGTTATATTCCTTCCCATATATATACACACACACACACACACACACACACACACATATATATATGCTCTCAAATAGATGTACTGTTTTTGAAAGTATTCCCTTAAATAGACATTATATTTCTTATATTTATTCATTAAATATAATAAATATATTTATTCTAATTTATTTCCTTTGGTAAATCTATTATATAAAGGAGGTCCCGTCGTCGAACGACTGACAGAGACAGAGAAACCTTCCAAGGCAGAGACACCGAACTTGCCAACACAAATAGGCCTCAAGCAAGGAAGGTTTTTAGCAAAGTAACTTTCCCCCCCAAAACCTAGAAGGCCCCCAAAACAACGATACAAAAAAACTACATTTCCCAGCATCCTCTGCGGTCGCCAGCGAAACCCACTGGCCAACATCAGCCCACAAAATGCAGGGAGGCTGAGTAACCATAGTAACGCTGGGCACAGCCAGCCAAGGCTAGGATAGAATGCTGAGTGATTTCAGTTCAGTCAGTTGGTGTTTGAGGGTTAAACTGACAAAACCAAACTCTATGAGGGAGCAATTCTCCAGCAATTCCTACCCACACAACACAACACAACTTCCTATCACAACCCATCCCCCCAACCTTATGGGACCCCGCACACACAACACCTACCACCACCACAAACAAAAACCAACTCCACCTATACTCCAAGTACAACACAACACAACACTGATACTCTACAAACACACACAAACACCAAAACACCCCACTCACACAAGTATTCCACAACATACTTCCACCCACAATGCCACCACACACTCACTAACTCACCAAAAAAGTAATACCAACACACAACACAATACGCACATAACACAACCCTGCGTCTACTGCTCAACCCATTTGTATGCCATTCCTTCCTTCCACACAGGCAGAAACTGACCCAAAACACAAGCCATGCCTCCTAAAAAGAACAGCATCGGACGACACACTCGCAACGCTACATACATCACACAAAAAAGGGCAGAACAAACGCCAGAACAGAAAGACACTGCACTACACTCGCTTTTGCCATCAACACAGCAGACGGAAAGACACAAAACATTGTATATCCACAAGCTCTGCAAAACGCCAGGAACACCACACACCGACAACTCCCCAGGACTTCAACATCCCACCCACCAGAACAACCCACAACGACACAGCCATGACCCCACCAAGACCATAAGTAACATCAATTCCAACCCTTACATACTCAGACTTTCTCGCATCTCCTAAATAGGGCACAGCAACGCGTGCCGGGTACAGCTAGTATATATATAAGGGTATACTGACCTGCGTAGCGGATGGTCTTGCCTTGGATGCGGGTCCAGAAGAACGGGACCGTCCGGAGCGCCTTTTGCTGCCCCAAAATGTTCAGGGCGGCGACGTGACCTGCATTGTTGGGGATCACACAGCCCTAGAGTGAGAAGGGGCGCCCAAAGGCCATCCAAACCAAATCCCATTACGACATGGGAGGAAGAACACAACACGATCCCTCCCGACAGAGGGCCACCCAACCACATAGATACCAACAGGTTGGTGAAGGCTATAGAATTAATAGAGTGGGGAAGGGGCACCCAGAGGCCATCCAGACCAACCCCTTTCCAACATGGAAGGAAGGACACTGTCCGATCCCTCCCAGCAGAGGGCCATGCTCACCGTGGGCCTGGGCGACCTGCCAGTGTCGGATGGGGACACTCTTGCCGTCCAGCAGGGCCACGGGGAAGGAGGCCACGTCCCCTGCGGCGAAGACGGAAGGGACGTTCGTCTTCATGAACTGCGGGAAGACGAGAAGAGAATGGGTTCAGGAAAGAAGGAAGGAAAGAGGGAAGGAAGTAAAGAGGGAAGGAAGGAAAGAGGGAAGGAAGGAAGGAAGGATGGAAGAAAAGAGAAGGAAGGAAGGAAAGAAGAAAGAAAGGAAAGAAGGATGGAAGGAAAGAGAGAAGGAAGGAATGAAGGCAAGCGGGAAGGAAGGAAGGAAGGAAAGCAGGTAGAAAGGAAGGAAGGAAAGAAGGAAGATAAGAGAAGGATGGAAGGAAAGAGAAGGAAAGGATGGAAGAAAAGAGAAGGAAGGAAGAAAAAGAGAAGGAAGGAAAGAAGGAAGATAAGAGAAGGAAGGAAGGATGGAAGAAAAGAGAAGGAAAGGATGGAAGAAAAGAAAGAAGGAAGGAAGGAAAAAGAGAAGGAAGGAAGGAAAGAAGGGAGGCAAGCGGGAAGGAAGCAAAGAAGGATGGAAGAAAAGAGAAAGAAGGAAGAAAAGCGGGAAGGAAGGAAAGAAGGATGGAAGGAAGAAGGAAGAAAAGAAGGAAAGAAGGATGGAAGGAAGAGAAGGAAGGAAGAAGGAAGGCAAGCGGGAAGGAAGGAAGGAAGGAAAGAAAGGATGGAAGAAAAGGAAGGAAAGCGGGAAGGAAGGAAGGAAAGAAAGGATGGAAGAAAAGGAAGGAAAGCGGGAAGGAAGGAAGGAAGGAAGGAAGGAAAGAAGGATGGAAGAAAAGAGAAGGGAAGGAAGGGAAGAAAGAAGAAAGGAAGGATGAAAGGAAGGACGGAAAGCGAGAAGGAAAGGATGGAAGAAAAGAGAGAAGGAAGGAAAGAGAATGAATGAAGGAAGGAAGGAAAGGTTTAAAGGAAGGAAGGAAAGAAGGAAGGAAGTAAAGAAGGAAGGAAATCAAGAAAGAAAGGAAGGACGGAAGGAAGGAAAGAAGGAAGGAAAGAAAGATGGAAGACAAGCGGGAAGAAAGGAAGGAAAGAAGGAAGGAAAGAAAGAAAAGGAAGGAAGGAAGGAAGGAACGAGTTGGGGACGACACCTGCGAGGCGGGAAGAAGGACAGCTTGAGACCTCTTGGGGGGCCTCCCTCCCTCCCAGGGCCAAGCGAGGCCGGACTAGATGCCCTTTGGGGGACTCCCCTCCACACCCTTCTAAGCCCACTCACCGATTCCCACCACCACCACGTCCGCTGGGATCGTGCGCCCGCTGCCCAGGACAACGTGGGTGACCTTGGAGGGAGGCATATCACGACAACAACAATAACAATAACAGAACAACAACAACAATAATAATCCAGCAAGCTCTCCCATCTCACAACGAGGAGATCTGGAAAGAGGTCATGCCATTGTCCAACCATCCGGACCGGGTGCTTTGCCTGATTTCAATTCTTTAACAATAATAGAATGAATATAATAATAATAATAATAATAATCCACATTAAAAACGCATCAGATTGTTGCCACCTTGAGTCCCCCTCGGGGTCAAGAAAAGTGGGATGTAAATTTAATAATTAATAAATCTATCTATGTATATAATAAAAGTGAGTGTTTGCGGGCAGTGGGTGGTGCGGTGGGAAGAATATGTGCCAGCATTTCGATTGGTTGCCACTGTGGGATTGTTTGCATAAAGGGCTCTGATTGGCCAGCCTCAGAACTCCAACATTCTATGGCCCCAGACAGACGGGATTGGTTGCCACTAAAATGGTATTTGCATAAAGGACTCCGATTGGCCAACCACGTTCCAACATTCGACAGTGACTCAGAGGGAAAAGGAAAGTCCTCAGGCAGTCAGCCACTGCGGCCCACAGCAATGACAGATCCGGACCAAACTTGGCAAACAAGGGACCAATGGCCCACTTCACAACCTGGTGTGGTTTAGGGCAGGAGGGGCCACGAATGATGGGATTTGCAGTACCTTCACCCAATTCATTTCCCACAGAACATTGCAGCCCCTACAAATCAGAGACCAGGCCCAAACTTGGCACACAGAGCCCCCATGACCCACTCTACATCCTGGTGCTGTTGGGAGGGGGATGGACCATGGCCAATGGGACTCGCAGCACCTTCACTAAGTTCCTGAGACCACTGCAAGCCACATAAACATCTAATAGGAACCAAACTTGGCACACAAGGCCTTCCTCAAATAACCCGGGCACCGCCGGGTCCTCAGCTACTAGTAAATTATAAAAGTGAAGTTATGTATATGTCTGTGGCTGGGGGGGGGGGTCCACTTCCGCCGCGCCCACCTTCCCTTCGTGGCCCTTGAGTTCGGCCACATCCGCTTCCAGGTGGAATTCCACTCCTTGACTTTGAAGCATCTGAAGGGAGGGAAAGAAAAGGAAAGGAAAGGAAAGAGGAGTAAGGGGTCAATCCCAATGGCCATCTGTCTGGAGGGATCGAAATGTGTCCCCTTGCCTGGCAGAAGGGGCAATAGACTGGATATGGCCCTCTTTCAGGGAGGGTCCCTTCCGACTTTTTTGAGATGGCTCAATCTCTCAATCTTATCTATGGTCATCTTGGTCTTTGGGTGGAAGGCCAAATAAATTAAGAAAAATGGAAAAAATAAATACCCATAATACACTATTTTTATTAATAATAATAATCAACAATAATAAATGTATAAACAGTAATAAATAAATAATACATTGCATACTAAATTAATAATGTTAATAAAGAAAAATAATAAATAACTATATATTAATAATACTAAATTAATAATGGAAAAATGACACTATTGTTATTAATAACAATAATAAATGGATAAACAATAATAAATAAATAATACATTACATAATAAATTAATAATGTTAATAAAAATACATTAGTAATAGATTAAGAATAATGGAAAAATAAATAGCCATAATACACTATTATTAATAATCAACCATAATAAATGGATAAACAATAAATAAATGCTACATTACATAATAAATTAATAATGTTAATAAATAAAAATAATAAATAACAACACATTAATAATAATAAATTGAAAGCAATAAAATAATAAATAATAATGCATTAATAATGAAAACGTGAAAAGTAATACACTGATAATGATAATGAAATAAATAAATAATGAAATTATAACATGAATAATTATATGAGTAATATTGCTAATAATAATATTAACAACATTAATAGTTGATTTATAGTAATAATAATAATAACAATAATAATATCCCATTGGGCCGCCTACCTTCATGGCCACCTGTCCCACCTGGCCACCCAGCACCGCGTGGTATGGAGCGTGGCCCCTCTCCACCACCTGGATGTTGGAGGCCTTGCCGGCCAAGCTGGACGCTAGCTCCATCCCTATAGGGTGAGGGGGGGAAGATATGGGTGACCTTTTGACCCACTGCTCCCCTTGGACCCTTCCCTGACCCCTATCTATTTACCGATGAAGGAGCCCCCCACGATGACCACTTTCTTCCCCGTGGCCAGGCTCAGGATCTGGGCCGAGTCCTCAGGGGTCAGCAGGGTGCAGACGCCCCCCAGGTCACAACCGGGGCAACGGAGGACGCGGGGCCTGTAGATGGAGCAAGGCGTTATTACTAGTATGATTACTATAATTACTACTACTACTATTATCGCTATAACTATTAATATCAAAATTAGTACTGTTAGTATTGGTATTATTATTAGTAACACTAGCATTGTATTATTAGTATTAGTATTATTTTATTGTTAGCATTACTATCAGTAGTATTACTACTATTTGCAGTAGTATCAGTAGTAGTAGTAGTATTGCCATTATTTGCAGTAGTATCAGCAATAGCAATATTGCCATTATTTTTACTACTATTATTACAATTACTACTGGTAGTATTATTATCACTATTATTGCTTTTATTTGTAATATTATTTATTGATCTATCATGTCAGGAGCAAAGCAAACAGTTGTATTGCATTCAAAACAAACAAATTAGTAGTATTTGTATTATCAGTATTAGTACTATTATTTCTATAATTTTAATATTATTGTTACTATTAGTAGTATTAGTGCTATTATTTTTTACTATTATTATTACTAGCAGTAGCATTAGCATTATTGGTATTAGTATTATTATTGCTATTATTTTTACTATTATTACTATTAGTATTAGTATTATCAATATTAGTACTATTATTGCTATTATTTTACTATTATTACTATTGGTAGTATAAGTATTATCAGTATTAGTACTATTATTGCTATTATTTTACTATTATTACTATTAGTAGCATTAGCATTATCTGTATTAATACTATTATTGCTATTATTTTTACTATTATTACTATTAGTAATATACATATTATCAGTTTTAGTACTATTATTGCTATTATTAGTAGTCATATAATTTGTATTATCAGTATTAGTACTATTATTGTTATTATTTTTACTATTAGTAGTAGTTTTACTATTATCAGTATTATTATTGCTATGATTATTGCTATTATTATTACCACTATTAGTAGCAGTATTAATATTACTATTAGTAGCAGTCCCCCACTGACCTGCTTCCGGTGGCTATCAGCAGGTTGTCGTATCCCTGAGACGTCCCATCGCTAAACTGGGCCACTTTGTCGTCCGGATTGATGGAGACCACCTGCAGAGGCCAAACACAAGGGCAAAACAGAGCAGTGGGTGAAGTGGTCGGACATCTGTCAGGAGGGATCGGATGGTGTCTTCCCGCAAAAGGGCAGAAGGGGGTGGGACCGGATAGCCTTTGGGGGTCTCTTCCCACTCTAATGATGATGATGATACATAATGATGAAAACTAATAATAATAAATGGCTATGATAATAATGATAATTAATAATAATAATTATTATTTTGCACCTCTTTCTGCTTCCAGACGTCGATGCCGTACGTCTCCATGAAGCTCTGCGGCCGTAGCAAGATGTCCTTGACTTGGACCCCAACGTCCTGCCAAAGAGGAGCCCCGCATTACCCTTTCCGTAGCATGGACATCAATGGGGATGATTGATCTGCCCCCCAACCCCCCACACATCACCTTGCTGAGCTTGGTCCGGTCGTAGGGCA
The DNA here is from genome assembly GCA_030556195.1 of Anolis apletophallus. Classification (NCBI taxonomy): domain Eukaryota; kingdom Metazoa; phylum Chordata; class Lepidosauria; order Squamata; family Anolidae; genus Anolis; species Anolis apletophallus. Next base: position 13,172,916 of record JARBWK010000020.1, read on the forward strand.
GGTGTCCCTCTCGAGTGACCATGACAATCCGGCCAGAGAAGCCTTCCTGGCGAAGGGTCTCTGCGCAAGTCAGGGCCGCCGGACCTGGCAATAAATTGGGGGGGTCAGCTGGTCAAGCGGTCATTCTTTGACCCCTAGCCCCTTCTAGATGACCTCACCTGCGCCCAGGAGCAGCACTGTGCGAGGGTCAAGGGGGTCCCTTTTGCTCATGAGCTTGAGCCGCCGGCTGCGTTCCAGATCCTATTCGGAAAACAGGAAGACTCAATCAACACCCTATAGGACCCCAAAGATTTCTACCTGGGGAAAGGTGTGTTGCCTCACCTTCAGCTTCGCGGTGATGTACACCTGGCCATCATTCACATCCACCTGTAAAGAGAAATCAAGGATGTTGAGGTTAAATGGCCATCTGTCGGGAGGGCTTCCTTTCTGGCTCGAAGAGGGATGGACTAGATAATCTCTGAGGGTCCCTCCCAAGCCTATGGTGCTATTATTAATAGTTATAGGTTTTCCCCTGACATTAAGTCTAGTTGTAGCACCGGGGGCTCACAGATAATAGAATAATAATACTAATAGACAATAGAATAATAATAATACTAATAAAATAATAATAATAATAGATAATAAAAATAATAGCAATAATGGATAATAGAATAATCATGTAATATAATAACAATAGATAATGCAATAATAACAACAATAGAATACTAATATACTAATAATAGTTAATAAAATAATAACAATGATGGATAATAGATAAATAATAATATACTAATATATTATATAAGAAGAAGAAGAATGGATAATTAATAATAAAAACAATAATAGAATACTAGTAAAACAATAATAAATAATAGAATAATAATAACTAATTGATTATAGAACAATAATATAATATTATATGAGAAGAATAATAATGGATATTTAAATAATAACAGTAATAGAATAATAATAGATAATAGAATAATATTATATTATATAAGAATAACAATAATAATGGATAATCAAATAATAACAATAATAGAATAATAGATAATAGCATAATAATATATTATATAAGAATAACAATAATAATAATAGATAATTATATAATAAGAATAATAGCATAATAATAATAGATAATAGAATAACAATGTCATAATAATAATATGTTATATAACTATTTTTTACTATTATTATTACATAATATTAGCATTATTCTATTTTTACTATTATTACTATTAGTATTACACATACACATAAATAATATTAACCTTAATAATATCAATAATACTATTATCACAAATAAAATTAACACTAATATTAACACGGATCATATAAACAAGAAGAAGAATTGATGGCCACCTGTTGGGAGGGCACAAATGTGGGGTGTGGCGGGGCTGGATAACCCCTGGGGGTCTCACCTTGAAGGTCGGGAGGCAGTCCAGGGTGGGGAACTCCTCGATGTCCCCCGTCCGGACGCTGAAGCAGGCCCCGTGCCAAGGGCAGCGCAGTCGGTCTCCCGACAGGTAGCCTGAAGGACGAAGGTAGGCACAGGTGAAGATGCAAAAGACTCCAGGCAGGTAAGTGTTGGGACCCCCCCCCCCAAAATCTCTTATAGAGCAAGGAGGGGCACTCACCTTTGGAGAGGGGACCCCCTGCGTGGGGACAGCGGCCCCCCACTGCCCAAAAGCGCGGCCCCTCCTTTGCCAGGACCACCGGCCAGCCCGCCACCTCCACCTCGCGCATCCTGAAACGCATTAATAGCATCAGAATAATATATCTACCCCTATAGGGCTCATATCTATATCTATATCTATATATCTCCCCCTCCCCAAAAGGATAGCGGTACTCACTCCCCGTCGGCCATCTCCGCCACTCAGCACACCTGCTGCGTGACAGCCGTGTCCCCCAATTCCTCCATGTTTCCTTTCTGCAGGGATATTATTATTAATTATTATTATTAATATTAAATATTAATTATAATTAATAATTATTAGGGGGCACAATTATTAATAATAATAAGACACACACACACATACTATTCAGTGACCCCCTTCCATTGCCTTACCTTTTGCCAAGGATAGCACAGGCTCGTGCATTTACCTGTCCAGGTGTGACTCACACCTATCCAGTTAAATGGATTGAGTTGCTAAGAGGGACACTAGAGAACCCCCTCCCATTGCAGACCAGCCCCCCTTTCCTCTTTTGCTGACTGGGTGAGCTCTTAAGATGACTCTCACTTGTACAGGTGACACACCTGTCCAGGTAAACGGCGGGCTGGAGATGCCAAGGAGGCCACTAAAGAACCCCCTCCCACTGCAGACTAGTCCCCCCCCTTTCCCTATGGCTGACTGGGTGAGATTACTCTCACCTGTACAGGTGACACACCTGTCCAGGTAAATAGCTGGCTGGAGATGCCAAGGAGATACTAGAGAACCCCCTCCCACTGCAGAATAGTCTCCCCCTTCCCCTTTTGCTGACTGGGTGAGCTCTTAAGATGACTCCCACTTGTACAGGTGACACACCTGTCCAGGTAAACGGCTGGCTGGAGATGCCAAGGAGGCCACTAAAGAACCCCCTCCCACTGCAGACTAGTCCCCCCCTTTCCCTATGGCTGACTGGGTGAGATTACTCTCACCTGTACAGGTGACACACCTGTCCAGGTAAATGGCTGACTGGAGATGCCAAGGAGGCCACTAGAGAACCCCTCTCCCACTGCAGACTAGTATCCCGCTCCCTCTATTGCTGACCAGGTGACCTATCCAGGTGACACACACCTGTACAGGTGTGCACCCTCCAAGCACATCTACGAGGGACTCAAAGCAAAGAGAGGGAAAGGGGCAGGATCTTGTTGCAGGTGTGCGTGAAGGGTGCAATTATCCCATCACCTGCTTCTGGGCGTGGTCCTCCCCTCCCCCTCTTTTCCTCAGGTGATGCCACCTTCAAGGCTTTCTGGTCCAGGGACTCGGCGCCTGGGCATGTCCAGAGAGTGGTCATGGGCGCCACGCCCAGTCAGGAAGAGGAGGAGGGGCCTCACCTGGTTAGTTACCTGGACAGGTGTGAGTCACCCGGATGGGTCACCTAGTCTGATAGTAAAAGAAGGAGAGACAAGTCTGTAATGGGAGGGGGGTGTATACTGGCTTCCTTGGCATCTCCATCCATTTACCTGTACAGGTGCAAGTCATCTGGACAGCTTCGGGTCACCTGGATGGGTCACCGAGTTAGCAAAAGAGGAAGGGGGAGACGAGTCTGCAATGGAAGGGGGTTTTCTTGTGGCCCCCTTGGCATCTCCATCAATTTACCTGGACAGGTGCATGTCACCTGTACAGGTGTGAGTCACCTGGATAGGTCACCCAGTCAGTTAAAGAGAAAGGGGAGACTAGTTTGCAATGGGAAGGGGTTGTCTAGTGGCCCTCTTGGCATCTCCATCAATTTACCTGGACATGTGTGAGTCACCTGGATACGTCACCCAGTCACCTGGATAGGTCAGTCAGTTAAAGAGAAAGGGGAGGCTAGTTTGCAATGGGAGGGGGTTGTCTAGTGGCCTCGGCATCTCCAGCTCCATTTACCTGAACAGGTGTGATTCACCTAGATAGGTCGCCCAGTCAGCAAAAGAGAGAGGGAGAGACAAGTCTGGAGTGGAAGGGAGTTGTCTAATGGCCCCACTGGCATCTCCATCCATTTACCTGTACAGGTGCAAGTCACCTGGATAGGTCACACAGGCACCAAATCAGTCAAAGAGGAACGGGGAGATTAGTCTGCAATGGGAGGGGGTTGTCTCGTGGCCTCCTTGGCATCTCCAGCCAGCCGTTTACCTGTACAGGTGTGAGTCACCTGGATAGGTCACCCAGTCAGTTAAAGGGAAAGGGGAGAATAGTTTGCAATGGGAGGGGGTTGTCTAGTGGCCCCTGGACAGGTGCAAGGACAGGTGCAAGTACAGGTGTGAGTCACCTGGATAGGTCACCCAGACACCTGGATAGGTCACCTAGTCAGTTAAAGAGAAAGGGGAGACTAGTTTGCAATGGGAGGGGGTTGTCTAGTGGCCCCCTCGGCATCTCCATCAATTTACCTGGACATGTGCATGTCACCTGTACAGGTGTGAGTCACCTGGATAGGTCACCTAGTCACCTGGATAGGTCACTCAGTTAAAGAGAAAGGGGAGACTAGTTTGCAATGGGAGGGGGTTGTCTAGTGGCCCCCCTGGCATCTCCATCAATTTACCTGGACAGGTGTCAGTCACCTGGATAGGTCACCCAGTCACCTGGATAGGACACCCAGTCAGTTAAAAAGAGAGAGGAGAGTAGTTTGCAATGGGAGGGGGTTGTTTAGTGTCCCCCTCAGCTTCTACATCGATTTACCTGGAAAGGGGCATGTCACCTGCACAGGTGGGAGTCACCTGGATAGGTCACTCAGTCAGTTAAAGAGAAAAGGGAGACTAGTGTGCAATGGGAGAGAGTTGTCTAGTGGCCCCCTTGGCATGTCCCCCAATTTATCTGGACAGGTGTGAGTCACCTGTACAGGTATGACTATCCATCACTTGGATAGTTCACCCAGTCAGTTAAAGAGAAAATGGAGACTAGTTTGCAATGGGAGGGGGTTGTCTAGTGGCCCCCTCGGCACTTCCATTTATTTATTTATTTATTTATTTATTTATTCGATCTTGTATTCCGCTCCTCCCCACAGGCTCGGGGCGGATAACAGCAATATAAGTGGGCATCATGTCACAGACATGGGGCCCTACAATAAAAGCATAAAACACATTAAAAACACAATTTAACACATTTCGAGGTGCAGGGTGACATACATAGTTCTAGAGGCACAATCCTTCTATGCCTAATTGAAAGCTAGTCCAAAGAGGGCGGTCTTACAAGCCCTTCTGAATGGAGCCAGCTCTGAGATGGCTCGAGCACTGTCCGGCAAAGAGTTCCACAGCACTGGGGCCACTGCAGAAAAGGCTCTCTGTCTGGTTACAGATAGGTGGCAGGAGCGGACTGGTGGTACTGTCAGCAGATTCTGTTCGTCTGACCGCAGTAATCTCGGGGGTAAGTACGGGGTAAGGCGGTCCCTCAGGTACGCAGGCCCTAGGAGAGCTGCAAGTACAGGTGTGAGTCACCTGGATAGCTCACCCAGTCACCTGGATAGGTCACCCAGTCAGTCAAAGAGAAAGGGAAGACTAGTTTGCAATGGGAGGGGGTTGTCTAGTGGCCTCCTGGGTACCTCCAGCTAGCCAGCCATTTACCTGAACAGGTGTGATTCAACTAGATAGGTTGCCCAGTCAGCAAAAGAGAAAGGGAGAGACAAGTCTGGAGTGGAAGGGAGTTGTCTAATGGCCCCACTGGCATCTCCATCCATTTACCTGTACAGGTGCAAGTCACCTGGAGAGGTCACACAGGCATGAAGTCAATCAAAGAGGAAGGGGGAGACTAGCCTGCAATGGGAGGGGGTTGTCTAGTGGCCCCCTTGGCATCTCCATCAATTTACCTGGACAGGTGAGAGTCACCTGTCCAGGTATGAGTCACCTGGATAGGTTAGCCAGTCAGTTAAAGAGAAAGGGGAGACTAGTTTGCAATGGGAGGGGGTTGTCTAGTGGCCCCCTTGGCATCTCCATCAATTTACCTGGACAGGTGAGAGTCACCTGGATAGGTCACCCAGTCAGCAAAAGAGAAAGGGAGAGACAAGTCTGGAGTGGAAGGGAGTTGTCTAATGGCCCCACTGGCATCTCCATCCGTTTACCTGTACAGGTGCAAGTCACCTGGAGAGGTCACACAGGCACCAAGTCAGTCAAAGAGGAAGGGGGGACTAGTCTGCAATGGGAGGGGGTTGTCTCGTGGCCTCCTTGGCATCTCCAGCCAGCCGTTTACCTGGACAGGTGAGAGCCATCTTAATAGCTCACCCAAAGGGGAATGGGGAGACCAGTCTGCAGTGGGAGGGGGGTCCTCTAGTGTCCCTCTCAGCAACTCCATCCATTCACCTGGACAGGTGTGATTCACCTGGGCAGGTAAATGGAGGAGGAGCCTGTGCTGTCCCTGGCAAAAGGTAAGGCAGGCAAACCAACCCGCCTCCCCCAATCCCTACCTGTCTGTGCATGGTGGCACCTTCTCCTCCTGGCTCTCCACGAAAGGGCCCCGAAAACCGGTTCCCTCCTCCTCCTCCTCTTCCCCCTCCCTTCTTGCACAAGGCCCCGCTCTGTCAATCAGAAGGGCGTCTCCTAGCAACCAAGGCTTAGGCCCGCCCCCTTGTCTCTTCTGCTTCTCCTCTGGGGAAGCCCATGGCGCCGCTTTGCCTCTCGCCCCGCCCACGGAAGAGCGAGGGGCGTGGCCTCCTAATTTTAAACCCGCCCTTTATGTAAAACCGCCTGTGGCGCAGCTTAGCGGAGACTCCTCCCACTTGGGCGTGGCTTGTGAGTCTTGTGCAGTGAGTGGGCGTGGCTTTACGGAGACCCCTCCCCTTCTCGATGCTTTATTATTTTAACACCGCCTGGATTAGTGGGCGTGGCTTTTACGGGTGACCCCGCCCCTCCGAATGTGTCCCAACCCTAAAGGCGTGGCTTATTATTAGCTCCGCCCCCTTTTAAAGTTATCCTGCCTGCTGAATGGGCGTGGCTTCAGCCACGTTCCAATACGGTCCGCCCCCAAAGGGGCGTGGCTCCATAATAAAACCTGCCTCTAATACCGCCTGTAGGTTCAATGGGCGTGGCTTTGCGTAAACTCCTCCCCAAGTACGGCTCCTCCCACATAGGCGTGGCCTTGAACGAAGTGGGCGTGGCTTTGTTATGACCCCCGCCCACTTTGAAATAAGACCCTCCCACAAAGGGCGTGGCTTTTAACTTACTCTATTCACCCCGCAGTTTTTCCAACTCTCACAAGTGGGCGTGGCTTTTGAGGAGTCCCCGCCCCAAAGAGCTTCCCAACAAGGAGCGTGGTTTCTGAGTGAATATTAGTCTCAAAAATGGGTGTGGCTTTTCTGTAACCCCGCCCCTTTTCAAAAGTGGCTCCTCCCACAAAGAAGCGTGGCTTAATAGTGTATACCTGCCTCTATCCAAATAAGGCTCCTCCCAGAAGGGGCGTGGCTTTATAGTCTATACCCGCCCACAGACAAATAAGGCTCCTCCCATTAGGGGCGTGGCTTTAAAGCCTATACCCGCCCATAGACAAATAAGGCTCCTCCCAGAAGGGGCTTGGCTTTATAGCCTAAAACTGCTCACAGACAAATAAGGCTCCTCCCAGAAGGGGCGTGGCTTTATTGTCTATTCCCGCCCACAGACAAATCAGGCTCCTCCCAGAAGGGGCGTGGCTTTATAGTCCATACCCGCACATACACAAATAAGGCTCCTCCCACAAGGGGCGTGGCTTTATAGTCTATTCCCGCCCATAGACAAATAAGGCTCCTCCTAGAAGGGGCGTGGCTTTATAGTCTATTACCGCCCATAGACAAATAAGGCTCCTCCTAGAAGGGGCGTGGCTTTATAGTTTATACCCGCCCGTAGACAAATAAGGCTCCTCCCAGAAGGGGCGTGGCTTTATAGTCTATTCCCGCCCATAGACAAATAAGGCTCCTCCTAGAAGGGGCGTGGCTTTATAGTCTATTCCCGCCCATAGGCAAATAAGGCTCCTCCCAGAAGGGGCGTGGCTTTATAGTCTATACCCGCCCACAGACAAATAAGGCTCCTCCCAGAAGGGGGCGTGGCTTTATAGTCTATACCCGCCCACAGACAAATAAGGCTCCTCCCAGAAGGGGCGTGGCTTTATAGTCTATACCCGCCCACAGACAAATAAGGCTCCTCCCAGAAGGGGCGTGGCTTTATTGTTTGCACCCTCCCTGTCTGAGTAAGGCTCCTCCCATAAGGGGCGTGGCTTTATAGAGTATACCCGCCCATAGACAAATAAGGCTCCTCCCAGAAGGGGCGTGGCTCTATAGTTTATACCCGCCCATAGACAAATAAGGCTCCTCCCATAAGGGGCGTGGCTTTATTGTTTGTACCCTCCCTATCTGAGTAAGGCTCCTCCCATAAGGGGCGTGGCTTTAAAGAGTATACCCGCCCATAGACAAATAAGGCTCCTCCCATAAGGGGCGTGGCTTTATAGAGTATACCCACCCATAGACAAATAAGGCTCCTCCCAGAAGGGGCGTGGCTTTATAGTTTATACCCGCCCATAGACAAATAAGGCTCCTCCCATAAGGGGCGTGGCTTTATTGTTTGCACCCTCCCTGTCTGAGTAAGGCTCCTCCCAGAAGGGGCGTGGCTTTATAGTTTATACCCGCCCATAGACAAATAAGGCTCCTCCCAGAAGGGGCGTGGCTTTATAGCCTAAAACTGCTCACAGACAAATAAGGCTCCTCCCAGAAGGGGCGTGGCTTTATAGTCTATTCCCGCCCACAGACAAATAAGGCTCCTCCCACAAGGGGCGTGGCTTTATAGGCTATACCCGTCCCTATCCAAATAAGGCTCCTCCCACAAGGGGTCGTGGTTTCATACTATTTCCACGCCCCTATTTGTAAACAGCCAGTGGCATGAGTGGGCGTGGCTTTTCGGAGGCCACGCCCCTTGTAAAAAGTTCCCTTTTGGGGCGGGGCGTGACTCTCTTGTCGCCTGTGGCGTGAGTGGGCGTGGCTTTTGAGCTGGTTTCCTTGGCGACGGGAGGGAGCCAACCAACGGGCGGCGCCTGAGGGGGCGAGGCCCGGTCCCCATGGCGACGGGGCGGCGCCCGGCCAATGGGCGTCGAGCGTGCGTCTGAGGCGAGCGGGGAGGCCCATTCGAGCGGCTGACCGGGAATGGAGAGCGGCGTGGCGCTGGTGGGGGCCTCGGCGGGAGCCTTCCGGCTGCTCAACGCCGGGCTCGAGCGGCTGGGGCCCTCCCCGGCGAGGGGAGACCCCTGGAAGTGGCGGAACCTCTGGACCTCGCTGGCCCACAGCCTCCTCAGCAGCTCCGGCGCGCTCCTCGGGTCAGTCTGAGGGGAGGGAGGCCTCCGCGCGCATGCGCACGCGTGGGCCCTCCAGGGGGGCTTTGGACTACAACTCCCACAATTCCTAGCAGCCGTCCCGGCTGCTAGGAATTGTGGGAGTTGTAGTCCAAAGCCTCTAAACGGGCCCTACCCCTTGTCGTCGTCTTCTTACCCGGCTCCAGGTTCGCGCTGCACCCGAGCATGGCCCAGGACCTCATCGAGGGGCACCCGCCCGCCTCGCACCGCCTCCTCGGCGTCTCCCTCGGTGGGTGCCTTGTCCTCCCCCCTCCCCTCCCCCACTGGCCACTTCACCCCCGCGGGTGGCCCTGCTGCCCTCTCGGGATGTTTGGTTCCATTCTGTTAGGGGCACAAGGGCAGTCTTGTTCCCAAGGATCCCTCCTCACAAAGGGGCCTTTCACAGGACGGGGGGCCCTCCTTCCCCCTTCTTCCTTCTCTTCCTTCTTCTTTCCTCCCTCCTTTCTTTCTTTGTTTGCTTCTTTGCCTTCTTCCATACTTCCCTCTTCTTTCCTTCCTTCCTCCTTTTCCCCTTTTCCCTCCTTCTCACTTTCCCCTTCCTTCCCTCTTCTTTCATTCCTTCCCCCCTTTCTTCCTCACTTCCTCCTTTCCCTCCTCCCTCCCTTCTTTCTTTCCTCCCTCCTTTTTTCCCTTCCTTCCTTCCTTTTCCATCTCCTTCCTTCCCTCTTCCTTCCTCTTTCCTCCGTCCCTTCTTTCTTCTGTCCTCTTTTCCCCCCTCTTTCCTTCCTCCCTTTCTTTCCTCTCTCCTTCTTCCCTTCCTGCTTCCCCCTTCCTTCCCCTTCCTTCCTCCTTTCCCTCCTTTCTACCTTCCTTCTTTCCTCTCTCCTTTCTTTCCTTCTGTCCTCTTTTTCCCTTTCCTTCCTCCCTTTCTTCCCTCTTCTTTCTTTCTTTCCTTCCTCCTTCCTTTCTTTTCTCCCCCTTTTTTCCCTGCCTTCCGTCCTCTTTTCCTCTTCCTTCCTTTCTTCCCTCTTCCTTCCTTCCTTCCTTCCTCCTTTCTACCTCCGTTCTTTCCTCTCTCCTTTCTTTCCTTCTGTCCTCTTTTCCCCTCTTTCCTTCCTCCCTTTCTTCCCTCTTCTTTCCTTCCTTCCTCCTTCCTTTCTTTCCTCCCTCCTTTTTCCCTTCCATCCTCTTTTTCCTCCTCCTTCTTCCCTTTCTCCTTCCTTCCTTCCTACCTTCCTCCTTTCCCTCCTCCTCCCTTCTTCCCTTCTTTTTTTCCTTCCGTCTTCTTTTCCTTCTTATTTCCTTCCTGCCTTTCTTCCCTCTTTTTTCCTTCCTCTTTCCTTTCCTCCCTCCTTTTTTCCCTTCCTTCCTTCCTTTTCCATCTTCTCCCTTTCCCCTTCCTTCCTCTTTCCTCGGTCCCTTCTTTCTTCTGTCCTCTTTTTTCCCCTCTTTCCTTCCTCCCTTTCTTTCCTCTCTCCTTCCTCCCTTCCTGCTTCCCCCTTCCTTCCCCTTCCTTCCTCCTTTCCCTCCTTTCTACCTTCTTTCTTTCCTCTCTCCTTTCTTTCCTTCTGTCCTCTTTTTCCCTTTCCTTCCTCCCTTTCTTCCCTCTTATTTCTTTCCTTCCTCCTTCCTTTCTTTTCTCCCCCTTTTTTCCCTGCCTTCCGTCCTCTTTTCCTCCTCCTTCCTTTCTTCCCTCTTCCTTCCTCCTTTCCCTCCTTTCTCCCTCCCTTCTTTCCTCTCTCCTTTCTTTCCTTCTGTCCTCTTTTCCCCTCTTTCCTTCCTCCCTTTCTTCCCTCTTCTTTCCTTCCTCCTTCCTTTCTTTCCTCCCTCCTTTTTCCCTTCCATCCTCTTTTTCCTCCTCCTTCTTCCCTTTCTTCTTCCTTCCTTCCTTCCTTCCTCCTTTCCCTCCTCCTCCCTTCCTCCCTTCTTTTTTTCCTTCCGTCTTCTTTTCCTTCTTATTTCCTTCCTGCCTTTCTTCCCTTTTTTTCCTTCCTCTTTCCTTTCTTTCCTCCCTCCTTTTTTTCCTTCATTCCTTCCTCCCTTTCTTCTCTCTTCTTTCCTTCCTCTTTCCTTTTTTCCTCCATTTCTTCCATCTTTCCTTCCATCCTCCTTTCCCTCCTTCTTCCTCCCTTTCTTCCATATTCCTTCCTCCTTTCCCTCTTCTTCCCTTCCTTCTTTCTTTTCTTCCGTCCTCTTTTCCTTCCTTCCTTTCCTCCCTTCTTTTTTCCCTTCCTTCTGTCGTCCTTTTCCTCCTCCTTCCTTCCAACCTCTTTTCCTTCTTTCCTTTCCTCCTCCTTTCCTTCCTTCCGTCCTCCTTTCCCTCATTCTTCCTCCTTTCCTCCTCCCTCCCTCTCTTCTGACCCAGTCGTTCTCACCCTGTGGCTCCCCAGGTGTTTTGGCCTACAATTCCCAGAATTCCTGGCTACGTACTTTACCAGCTGTTAGGCTTTCTGGGAGTTGAAGGCCGGTATTCTCAGAGAAGCAAGATCTCCAGGGACTGGCTAAAACAGACCACTTGGGGCCCTTCTGTCAGCCGGGATACCTACCCCCCTTTTGGGGACCCTCTTTGGGCCCTTCCACACAGCCATACAACCACAATACCTGCTCTGACCTGGGTTATCCAAACTGCCATACAATCTAGTTCGGTGTGGGTTTTGCACACGTATGTGGAAGGGGCCTATAACCCTCAAAGCCTCGCCTCCGCCTTCACCCCGTCAAGCTTCTGCTTCAATGGAGGGAGAGGAAGTATCTGCTGCCCCACCCTCTGCTCCAGAAAGGGGCCCGGGAGGCTTCCCCTCAAAGTCGGGGTGAAGATCAAAGCGCCCCAATAAGAGAGCAATTAAAAAGCCCTCAAAAAGGAGGCGCGGGTTGGCATCACTTCCCCACAAATTGCAGCCGCAGATGAGATAGCGTTCCTCTCCTCGGGGCGAAAGATAGAACGAACGGGAGATAGGAAGTTGTGCTGCTTCAGCCCCGCTTGTCTCCTTCTCTCTAGGGTACTTCCTGCAGGACTTTGTGGACATGGTCAGCAACCAGACGCTGCAGCAGTGCTGGGAGCTGCTCTTCCATCACTCGGTGGTGAGTGAGCGAGGCCCCGGGGGCAAAGGTCAAAGGGCGGGCGACGGGGTTGTGTAACCAGTGGTGGCATCTTCTTTGGCGGTTACATAAAGCGGAGACAACAGGGCCGGGCCGGGCAAGGCCGGGCCACCGTTGTATAACCTCTGATATATAATAACCTCTAATGCACTTTGGTCTGCGTTTAAGGTGCCTCCAGGGAGGTATTGTTGTTGGTAGGAGGAGTAGTATTACTATCCCACTTACAGAGTAGCAAGAGACCGCGTGGGCCATGCAGGAAGAGCACAGTCAAAGCAACCCTGACAGATGGCCACCCAGCCTCTGTTTAATGATGATGATTATGATAGTACTAATAATAATATAGAGTTGGAAGAGACCCCATGGGCCATCTAGTCCAACCCCTTGCCCTGCAGGAAAAGCACAATCTAAGCACCCCTGACAGATGGCCACCCAGCCTCTGTTTAATTATGATTATTTTATGATAGTAATAATAATAATTATTATTATTATTAGTGTTGGAAAAGACCGCATGGACCATCTAGTCCAACCCCTTGCCCTGCAGGAAAAGCACAATCAAAGCACCCCTGACAGATGGCCAGCCAACCTCTGCCTAATTATGATTATTTTATGATAGTAATAATAATAATAATAATTATTATTATTATTATTAGTGTTGGAAAAGACCGCATGGACCATCTAGTCCAACCCCTTGCCCTGCAGGAAAAGCACAATCAAAGCACCCCTGACAGATGGGCACCCAGCCTCTGTTTAATTATGATTATTTTATGGTAGTAGTAATAATAATAATAATAATAATAATAATTAGAGTTAGAAGAGACCCCATGGACGATCTAGTCCAGGGGTGCTCACACTTTTTCAGCTTGCGAGCTACTTTTGAGCAACCAAGTTGAGAAGATCACCTGCTGCGGGTGCGCGCGCTTCTGCGTGCGCTCCCGCGGGCGGCTTCTTATTAACTTGGTTGCTCACTGATCAGGGGCCAGGCGCTCCGATCCATGGCGCCTCTCGAGGCCCCCCCGTGCGCTCTCCTTGCCTCTCTCTCAGCCGGATCCATGGATCCGGGCGAGAGAGGCGGGGGAGCGCGCGCGGGGCCTCCTCTGTCGCCTATGGCAGGGTGGCAACATAGGAGGAGTAGGCCCCCCACGCGCTCCCCTCGCCTTTCTTTCGTCCCGATCCATGGATCCGGGTGAGAGAGAGGCGAGTGGAGCGCCTCGGGAGGCCCCTGCACACTCCTCCTTGCCTCTCTCTCGCCCGGATCCATGGATCAGGACGAAAGAAAGGCGAGGGGAGCGCGTGGGGGGCCTCCTCCTCCTATGTCGCCGATGGCAGGGCAGAGGAAGGCGGTGTTGGGAGCGTGCGTGCGTGGGAGCGGGCATTGACCGGGTGAGGGCCTGAAGATCACCCGGATGAGGCCCAATGATCACCCGGTCGATCATGATCGCCGTCTTGAGCACCCCTGATCTATAGTCCAACCCCTTGCCCTGCAGGAAAAGCACAATCAAAGCACCCCTGACAGATGGCCACCCAACCTCTGTTTGATGATGATGATAGTAATAATAATAATAATAATATAGAGTTGGAGGAGACCCCATGGACCATCTAGTCCAACCCCTTGCCCTGCAGGAAAAGCACCACCAAAGCACCCCTGGCAGATGGCCATCCAGCCTCTGTTTAATTATGATTATTTGATGATATAATAATAATAATAAATAAATAAATAGAGTTGGAAGAGATCCCATGGGCCATGTAGTCCAGGGGTGCCCACACATTTTCAGTACGTGAGCTACCTATAATAAACCCAAGTCAGAAAGATCTACCTACCTCCTCAAGGCAGGAGAGGGGAGGGGGCGGGGCTTGGTGCAGCCTGGCTCCGCCCCCTCTGGCTTCCGCTCTACCAGCAGCTTCTCCAGGCTTGAGGTGGCAGTGCCAAGCCAGCCTTGTGTTAGCTATGCCACCACTGGCTTGGCACTGCCATCCTCAAGCCTGGAGAAGCTGCTGGTAGAGCGGAAGCCAGGGGGGAGGAGCCAGGCGCGCCAAGCCCCGCCCCTCCCCTCTGGCTTTGGAGCTCCCAGCAGCTTCTCCAGGCTTGAGGATGGCAATGCCAAGCCAGTGGTGGCATAGCTAGCACAAGCCCGGCTTGGCCCTGCCCTCCTCAAGGCTGGAGCAGCTGCTGGGAGTGCCGAAGCCAGGGGAGGGGCAGGGCTTGGCGCGGCCTGGCTCTGCCCCCTCTGAGAAGCGCCCCATTCGGCTTGGATCGACCTCCTTCGACTTCCTGGGCAGCCCTGATCTAGTCCAACCCCTTGCCCTGCAGGAAAAGCACCACCAAAGCACCGCTGGCAGATGGCCACCCAGCCTCTGTTTAATTATGATTATTTTATGATAACAATAATAATAATAAATAGAGTTGGAAGACACCCCATGGGCCATCCAGACAGATGGCAAGTCTCGGTTTAATGATGGTGGCAATGATGATGATGATAATAATAATAATAATAATAGATTTGGAAGAGACTCCATGGGCCATCTAGTCCAACTCCTTGCCCTGCAAAAAGCACCACCAAAGCACCCCTGACAGATGGCCATCCAGCCTCTGTTTAATGATGATGATTATGGTAGTCATAATATTAATAATGATAATAATATTGTGTTTCTAATAATAATAATAATAAATAGAGTTGGAGACTCCATGGGCCATCTAGTCCAACCCCTTGCCCTGCAGGAAAAGCACAATCAAAGCACCCCTGACAGATGGCCATCCAGCCTGTTTGATGATGATGATAGTAATAATATTAATAATGATAATAATATTGCGTTTCAAATAATAAAAATAATAATAGAGTTGGAAGAGACCCCATGGGCCATGCAGTCCAACCTCTTGCCATGCAGGAAAAGCACAATCAAAGCACTCCCGACAGATGGCCATCCAGCCCCTGGGCATGTGCAGAGACCCTTCTCCCCAAGAAGAGGCCTCCTTCCCTTGGAGAGAGACCTGCTGGCACCCTTCCCTTGGATGCTGCTGCCAGATGGATCCAAAAAAGGAGACTTCCATAATCCATCTAATGCAGGCACTTAAAACCAACTCTAATCCCATTACAGGTGGATGGAAGGGTCTCCGATCTGGTGTTGAAGGGCAATGGAAGGGAGGAGGGCGGAGGCTCCTTGGAAGTCGGCCATCCTTTCCTCGAAAATCCTGCCTAAGTCCCAGAGGAGCCGAATAATAGCCGCTTCCCTTCCTGGCACTGAACCAACAGGAGGGTTTGCAGTTCGGTTCCTCAAGTCAGACAATAAGGGTTAAGATTAAGGTTAACTCTACGAATTAATAATAATAGCAATAATAATAGTAATTAATGATGGACGATAATATAATTCTAGTTCTATCTTCCGTCCTGGTGGAATGGGGTTGGACTACTAGATGGTACTTGGGGTTCCCTCCAATGCTACTAATTAATAATAATAGTAATAATAATAATAAATGATGGATAATAATATAATTCTAGTTCTATCTTCCGTCCTGGTGGAATGGGGTTGGACTACTAGATGGTACTTGGGGTTCCCTCCAATGCTACTAATTAATAATAATAGTAATAATAATAATAAATGATGGATAATAATATAATTCTAGTTCTATCTTCCGTCCTGGTGGAAAGGGGTTGGACTAGATGGCCCTTGGGGTCCCCTCCAACTCTACGAATTAATAATAATAATAATTATCATCATCATTATCAATGATGGATAATAATATAATTCCAGTTCTGTCTTCTGTCCTGGTGGAAAGGGGTTGGACTAGATGGCCCTTGGGGTCCCCTCCAACTCTACGAATTAATAATAATAGTAATAATAATAATATAATGGATAATAATATAATTCTAGTTCTATCTTCTGTCCTGGTGGAAAGGGGTTGGACTAGATGGCCCTCGGGGTCCCCTCCAACTCTACTAAATAATAATAGTAATAATAATAATACCACTAATAATAATAATAAATGATGGATAATAACGTAATTATAGTTCTGTCTTCCGTCCTGGTGGAAAGGGGTTGGACTAGATGGCCCTTGGGGGTCACCTCCAACTCTACGAATTAATAATAATAATAGTAGTAATAATAATAATACTAATAAATGATGGATTATAATATAATTCTAGTTCTGTTTTCCGTCCTGGTGGAAAGCGGTTGGACTAGATGGCCCTTGGGGTCCCCTCCAACACTACGAATTACTAATAATAGCAATAATGAAAGATGGCAGTAATAATTAATGATGGATAATATTATCGCTCTAGTCGGGTTGCCAGATTTTGTTCCTTTCCACGGTCTCCACCGACTTCCCGACCCTTCCCCTCCTCTCCAGGTGATTGCCTGCTTTGGCTTTGCCTTCCTGACTGGCCGCTTTGTGGGCTTCGCCATGGTGGCCCTGCTGGTGGAGGTCAACTCGGTCTTCCTGCACCTGCGCAGCCTGCTGCGGATGGCCGGCAAGGCCCCGAGGGCCGCCGTCTACCGGCTGACGCGCCTGCTCAACCTGGGCACCTACCTGGTCTTCCGCATCAGCACCTTGGCCTGGATGACGCGCTGGCTGGTGGTGCACCGGGAGATCGTCCCTACGGGGCCCTACACCCTCAGCCTGGTGGGCATGTCCATCATGATGCCCATGAACATCGTCCTCTTCTGCCGACTCCTGCGCAAGGACTTCCTCACCTCCGGGCAGCGGGAGAAGGACAAGTGACCGCCGGGGAAGCGGGAGGGGCCGGAGGACCTCAGGCGACCCTTCGCCCGCCCTTGGTCTCAACAAAGGCGTGACACGTCTCCACAGTAGGGCCTCTCTAAGAGCAGGGCCCAAGGGAAGAAGCGGCTATTGGGGACTCTCTGTATCGGAGAGATCTAGTTTAGCCCTCGCTATGCCTTGGGGAGAAATAGCAGGACATCCCTTAACGAAAAGCCAAAGAATATGAATGGCAAATTAATAATAGTTAATTATCAGCATTATTATTGATCACCATCATGCATCATTATTATTGATAATTATTATTGATCACAATCATTAACCATTATTGATCAATATTATTGGTCGCCATCATTAATAATGATCATTTATAATAATATTGGTCACCTTCATTAATAAGGATCAGTTATTATTGTTGATCATAATTAATATTGATCATTTATCATTATTGGTCGCCATCATTAATAATGATAATTTATTATTATTGGTCGCCATCATTAATAATCATCATTTATTATTATTAGTTACCATAATTAATAATGATCATTTATCATTATTGTTGATAACCATCATTAATAATGAACATTTATCATTATTGTTGATCACTATCATTAATAATGAACATTTATCATTATTATTGGCCGCTGTCATTAATAATGATCATTTCTCGTTATTATTGGTCACCATCATTAGTAATCGTCATTTATCATAGTTATTGATCACCATAATTAATAATGATCATTTATCATTATTATTAATTACCATAATTAATAATGCTCATTTATCATTATTGTTGATAACCATAATTAATAATGAACATTTATCATTATTATTGGTCGCCATGATTAATAAAGATCATTTATCATTATTGTTGATCACCATAATTAATAATGAACATTTATCATTATTATTATTGCCCGCCGTCATTAATAATTATCATTTCTCTTTATTATTAGTTACCATAATTAATAATTATTATTAATCATTATTATTGGTCACCATCATTAGTAATGATCATTTATCATAGTTATTGATCACCATCATTAATAATGATCATTTATCATTATTATTGGTCGTCATTAATAATGATCATTTCTCGTTGTTATTGGTCACCATTATTAATAATTATCATTTATCATTATTATTAGTTACCATAATTAATAATGAACATTTATCATTATTGGCTGCCGTCATTAATAATGATCATTTCTCGTTATCATTGGTCACCATCATTAATAATAATAATAATAATAATTAGTTACCATAATTAACAATCTTCATTTCTCATTATTATTGGCCGCTGTCATTAATAATGATCATTTCTCATTATTGATCACCATCATTAATAATGATCATTTATCAAGTATTAATGATGGCAATAAACACTAATAATTAATTAATTATTGTGGTGACAGTTCTTAATGATTATTAATAATGATGATTATTATGGGGAATACTTATTAATAATTGATAATAACAGTTATTTCGCTCAAACCTGGTGTCAGTACATTTCTCAAAGGATAAGGAGAGGCAGGCAAAATGGCGAGCGTTTTTGGGAGCCTGGTACTCACATCAAGTCCGTGGATAGATCCTTCCTCTTGGCAGGAGAGCTTTAAGCCAAAACAAAAATTGCTCTGCTCGTTCGCTCTCGTTGGCCC
Source organism: Anolis apletophallus (assembly GCA_030556195.1). NCBI lineage: Eukaryota > Metazoa > Chordata > Lepidosauria > Squamata > Anolidae > Anolis > Anolis apletophallus. Next base: position 13,191,278 of record JARBWK010000020.1, read on the forward strand.
GAAAACAGGCTTTGGAGAATTCAGGGATATCAGCCGCCATTGCCGAGCCTTTCCTAGAAGTTGAGGGCTGTGCCTTTAACCTGCTTAGTGCTTTTTAAAGGGGAAATAAATGCACATACATGCTCTCTTTTTTAATATTATTATTTTAATATATATATATATATACATATATATTTTGGATAACCAGTTGTATCGATGTGTTTGTACTGAGTAACGGCAATAATAATTATTAATAAAACGAATTCTGCAAAAAAGACAATGCTGGGGTTTGATCCTCTGGTCCCGGGGAGAGGGATTTTGCAACAACAACAACAAAAAAATCCACAGAAATTTATTTATTTTATTTGTTTACGACATTTATATGCTGGCCTTCTCACCCCGAAGGGGACTCAGAGCGGCTTACAAGTAAAATGTAAATACAATCTATTATATAAAGGAGGTCCCGTCATCGAACGACCGTCCTAGGCAGAGAAACCTTCCAAGGCAGAAACACCAAATTTGGCAACATAAATAGGCCTCAGGCAAGGAAGGTTTTTAGTAAAGAAACTCCCCCCAAACCTTTAGAAGGCCCCCAAAACAACGATACAAAAAAACTACATTTCCTAGCATCCTCTGCGGCCGTCAGCAAAACCCATTGGCCAACATCAGTTACCATAGTAACGGTGGCCCAAGCCAGCCAAGGCTAGATTTGAATGCTGAATGAATTCAGTTTAATCAGTTGGTGTTTGAGGGTTAAACTGCCAAGGCCATCTAGGAGGGAGACAAATAGGGCACCAGGGACACAGGCACCACTGACAAACACATACCCCCAGAATAACACAAAAGTAATACGTACACACTACTCCATACGAACATAAAACAACCTTGCGTCTACTGCTCAACGCATTTGTATGCCATTCCTTCCTTCCACACAGTCATAAGCTGACCCCATTGACAAGCCATGCCTCCTAAAAGAACAGCATCGGACGACACACTCGCAACGCTACATACATCACACAAAAAAAGGCAGAACAAACGCCAGAACAGAAAGACACTGCACTACACTAGCTTTTGCCATCACCATAAACAAGGCTCAAGGACAAACACTACAAATCTGTGGCATAGACCTTTACACAGAATGCTTCTCCCACGGACAACTCTACGTAGCGTGCTCCAGAGTTGGGAAACCACAGAACCTCTACATCAACACAGCAGACGGAAAGACAAAACACATTGTATATCCACAAGCTCTGCAGAACACCAGCAACACCACACACCAACAACTCCCCAGGACTTCAACATCCCACCCACCAGAACAACCCACAACGACACAGCCATGACCCCACAAAGACCGTAAGTAACATCATTTCCAACCCTTACATACTCAGACTTTCTCGCATCTCCTAAATAGGGCACAGCAACGCATGCCGGGTACAGCTAGTATATTATATTATTGCCATAGCACAATATTACTATTATATATTACAGTGTACTATAACATTATACTGTAATAGTATTAGTAATATTACATGCCTCTCTCTCGGCATTACTTCGCGAACGAAGATTCTTTACGAAGGACTCATCCCACGCTTTCTACAAGCACGTTGATGACTAAAAAGGCCAATCTGAGATAGGCAAGTCCGGTTGCAGAAAGCACAGCAGAAAGTCTCCTTGGGTTATGTTGTTTCCAAGTTGCGGTTCTTTCTGCGTTGTCGAGATCCGTTTGGCGTGTCTTCTCGAAAGAGGCCGCAGCATTGTGGATAGTGCGTCTCCATGCCTCCCGATGTGAGGCCAGGTTGGTGCGAGCCTGAGATGTTGTTTCAGGGAGTCCTTATACCTTATACGGTTCTATACCACCTCTCTTGTGCTGTTCCGTGGCGAGTTCACCCTAGAGTAGTATCTTAGGGAGGCAGTGGTCCTCCATCCTAGAGACGTGCCCTGCCCAGCGCAGCTGTGTTCTCAATAGCATGGCCTCAATGCTGGAGATCCCTGCTTGCTCAAGGACCGCAACATTCGTCACATAGTCAGTCCAGTGTATATTTAGGATTGTGTGAAGACGGCGCTGAGGAAAGCGTTCGAGGAGTCGTAGGTGCTGGCGATAGGTGACCCATGTTTCAGACCCATAGAGGAGAATAGACAGTACGATAGCTCTGTACACACTGATTTTGGTGCTTTGCCTCAGATGCTTGTTGCTCCAGACACTTTTGTGAAGCCTTCCGAATGCACTCTATGCCTTTGCTAATCTGTGATCTATCTCTTTGTCAATCTTGGCGTCTGAAGAGATGATGCTTCCCAGGGAGGTGAACTGCTGAACGGACTTAAGCACAGACTTGCCTATGCTGACGTGGGGATGATGGTGTTCTTCCTGTGGTGCGGGCTGGTAGAGGACTTCCCTTTTCTTCAGGCTGACTTCCAGCCCAAACGGCTCTGCAGCTGTTGCAAAGCAGGATGTGAGGCGCTGCAGGGCTGCTTCTGAATGGGCGACAGGGGCAGCATCGTCAGCAAAAGCAGCTCACGGACCAGATAGTTTTGAGTCTTTGTGCGAGCCCTCAGGCGGCTTAAGTTGAACAAGCTACCATCAGTACGATATCGTATATATATATGCCGTCTTCTTCTTCGAGGTCTGCCGTAGCCCTTTGGAGCATCATGCTGAAGAAGATTGTAAATAGGGTTGGTGCAAGAACACAACCTTGTTTCACTCCGTTAGTTATGAGAAAGGGCTCCGAGAGAGCATCGCCATATCTGACTTGACTGTGCTGGCCCTCATGTAACAGGATAACCATGGCAGGCTCTACCGGTGGCTATGCCACCGCCAACATAGCTCGCAACTTCATTAGGGTACGCAAGCCTCTCCCTCACTGCAAGGGGGCGCCAATGGAGAGGTATTACATGTAATAAAATATATAATTCTATTAGTAGTATTGTATTACATTATAATATTATCAATATTATATGTATATACATTATATTATATTATAAGCACAGTACAGGAGTAACATCGAAAACCAGGAATACAAAAGCAAAATAAATCCAAAACATGAAATTCAGGAACAGTCCTCAAAAACTTGGAAGCATGAAACATGAACAAAAAGGAAACATGGAACTATTATTATATCTGGTCTCCATCACAGACCAGCTGCGCTGCCATCTGGACCAAGGCGGATCGGCGCTGCTTTTGTTATTGGACCTCACAGCAGTGTTTGATACAGTCGATTACGATCTTTTGACTCACCGCCTTGCCCAGGCTGGAGTGAGGGGGACAGCCTTGAGCTGGCTGTCCTCCTTCCTCCGGAACCGGACACAGCGAGTGAGGAGGGGCGAGGTGGTCTCCGGGGGCTCCCCACTTATCTGTGGGCTTCCCCAGGGGGCCATTCTTTCCCCTCTATTATTTAACATCTATATGCGACCACTTGCCCAGCTGGTGCGCAGCTTTGGGCTTGAGTGCCATCAGTACGCTGACGACACTCAGCTCATTCTGAGGATGGATGGCCGGCCCGACTCCATACCCGATAATTTCCTTCTCTGCCTCGAAGCCGTTACTGGATGGCTGCGAGCCAGTAGGTTGAAGGTGAATCCAGCGAAGACGGAGATCCTTTGGCTAGGCCGCCCGGGCGGTCGGGAACTCCAGCTTCCGACCCTGGACGGCGTGGCCTTATGCCCGTCGTCTTCGGTAAAAAGCCTTGGGCTCCACCTGGACACTCGGCTCTCCATGGAGACCCAGGTCTCCATGGTCAGCCGAGTCGCATTCTTCCACCTGCGCCAGGCTCGGAAGCTGGCCCTCTTGCATGTCCCGCCACGATCTGGCAACGGTGATCCAAGCAACGGTCATCTCAAGATTAGACTACTGTAACGCCCTCTACATTGGCCTTCCTTTGTCGGTGATCCGGAAACTTAAGCTAGTGCAAAACGCCGCAGCACGCGTGCTCACACTTGTGCTGCAGGAATTCCATTGGCTTCCTATTGAATGCCGGATCCCCTTCAAAGTGTTAGTTCTGACTTTTAAGGCCTTGTATGGTCTGGGGCCAGTGTACCTGAGGGACTGCCTGACCCCATACTGTCCCACGAGATCACTGAGATCTGAAGATCAAGACCTACTCCTGATTCCGAGCGCTAAAGCTTATCGCCTCATGTCAACGAGGAGAAGGGCATTCTCTATTATTGCCCCCACCCTTTGGAACTCTCTGCCGCCGGAGGCCAGGTCACTCTGTGACCTCCTGGCTTTCAGAAAAGCCTGTAAGACCTGGCTGTTTCGGCAGGCTTTCTGCCATTGAGCCAGTTCAACACGCACTAGTCGAGGCATTATTGGTGTTAATGTAATTTCTTTTCTTTTTTTGAAATATATTTATTAGAGTTTTTCCATAAACAGTAAAAGTGGGGGAACAATTTCAAGTAAAGGACAGTAGGAAAGATAGAGAAAGGAGAGGCTGAGAGTGGTGATGGGGAGGGGGTAGAGGGGGGGCATCGGGGTGGGAAGGGGGGTGCGGGGGTGGTAACAGGGATGGGGGTAGAAAGGGGTAAGGGTTAGGGGCAGTGAAGGAGATTGTTTGGTCCGGGTTCTGAGAAGGATAGTAATGGGTAAGGATGATGAGAAAAGATAGGGATAGGGGTAACTTGTTTCCTTCTAAGTTCCTTGTTCACGGGTGCTTCTTGTTTTCCTCGTACAGTCTCTCTCCTTGTTAAGCTGGACTGGACATTTCTTTTTTACAAGTCATCTTTTTAGGCTCTTTTTCCTTCTTTTTCCAGAGCCGGGTCTTCATAACCCTCTTGATCTAAAAGCAATCTGTTGTTTTTAGTTTTTGTCCTTTTAAAAACTCTTTTCCCTTAGCCTTCAAAATCTTTCCAGTGTTTGGTGTCCATTGTCCGCTCCTTGTCTTTTAGTGTAGCTGGACCTGTACCCCTTCGTGTTCCTCGGCTTCCTTTCTAACCGTTCTCTTTAGGAGATTCGAAGCCTTTTGTATCCATCCCCAGGATGCCACATCTCGTAGGCCTAAAATACGCCTCAAGAGAATACGGGCAATTTTTCTTTAGGTTTTTTCTTTCTTCCTTGCTGGGTTGTTCTCGTCCAGCTTCTCTTCCTATTTGGCTGCGTCCCATTCTTTTTGCCTTCGTTCTTATCTGTATCCAGGATGGGGCCTTTGGGTGTTGCAGCGGCCTCCTGGCTTCTCCCCTCCTCTCTTTCTTGGGGAGCAAAGGCTCCAGAGCCCTTCAAAGTCAATCTTGCAGCTTCCAGCGAGACTTCCTCACTATTTTTGGGGTGGGGTCCTCCTTCCTCTGATACTACCCGCGGCCTTACATTCTCCTTCCCTCTCTTCTCTCCACCCTCACGCACCGGTGCGCTTTCCCCCTTGACCTGGGGCGCGTCTTCTCCATCCTCATAGAAGGTCAGCTGCTCTGGCATTGCGGGGAACGCCTCTTCAGTTGGTTCTGTTCTTGCCTGTTGGGTGTGCTCCCGGACCGCACCCATTTGCTTTTCTTGCCGGGCCATCATGGTATCCATCCTCCGTAGGAATCCGTCTTGGGCTTCCCCTATTCTTCGCAGCTCTGCAAGGATGTACCTCAAAGTTATTCCCTCCTCTTCTGATCCCTCTTCTTGCCTCATCCTCCGCTCTTTTGCTCTTGAGGTATTTATTATTTATTTATTTATTTTTTTTACTTATTTAAGGATTCAGTCGCTCGATGCTTTTATCCGGCTTGGTGGGGTGAGCCGGAGCCCCTGTGAGGAGTCAATGTAATTTCTTTTAAATGTTTTATTGTTGCTGTTTCATTACTATGTACTATGTTGTTTTGTATATTCTAAATTCTGTAAGCCGCCCCGAGCCACCCGGGAGTGGCGGCGAAGAAATCCAATAAATCCAATCAAATCATTATTATTACTCGAAACACCAACGTTCTCTTGACTGGTGAAACAGCCTGCTGATCTAGCTAATATAGACAGAAAATAATGCCTTCTCCCCATGGAAACTGATCAGGACTTCTTGGCTAATAGGCTTCTTGGCCTTCGTAAACTCTCCTGAGAAGCTCTATGTTGACGAAACACAATTCTCCTATCTAACTGCTCATTAGTCTGTCCGCCTGGACTTTCACTTCACCCTCTGAGCTCAGTTCTGTTTCTGACCTTGCTTCCCTGCCTTTCTGGAATGTGGCCTTCAGACAGAGTTGGTTGTGGGGTTCTGTGTGGGGTTCAAGGGGCTCTTTTATTATATGTGAACTATAAATCCAAACAACTACAAATCCCAAACGACAAGTTCTATTTTCCCCAAACTCCACCAATGTTTACATTTGTGCATATTGAGTATCTGTGCCAAGTTTGGTCCAGATCCATCATAGTTTGAGGCCACAGTGCTCTCTGGATGCAGGTGAACTACAACTCCAAAATTCAAGGTCAGTGCCCACCAAACTATTCCAGTATTTTTTGTCAGTCATGGAAGTTCTATGTGCCAAGATTGGTTCAATGCTTTCATTGGTGGAGTTCAGAATCCTCTTTGATTGGAGGTTAACTATAAATCCCAGCAACTACAACTCCCAAACTTCAAGTTCTATTTTCCCCAAACTCCACCAGTGTTTACATTTGTACATATTGAGTATCTTTGCGAGGTTTGGTCCAGATCCATCATAGTTTGAGGCCACAGTGCTCTCTGGATGGAGGTGTACTACAACTCCCAAACTCAAGGTCAATGCCTACCAAACCATTCCAGTATTTTCTGTTGGTAATGAGAGTTCTCTGTGCCAGAGTGCTCTCTGGATGGAGGTGTACTACAACTCCCAAACTCAAGATCAATGCCTACCAAACCCTTCCATCATTGGTGGGGTTCAGAATGCTCTTTGATTGTAGGTGAACTATAAATCCCAGCAACGACAACTCCCAAATGTCAATGTCGATTTTCCCCAAACTCCAACAGTGTTCACATTTGGGCATATTGAGGATTCGTGCCAAGTTTGGTCCAGATCCATCATTGTTTGAGTCCGCAGTGCTCTCTGGATGGAGGTGTACTACAACTCCCAAACTCAAGGTCAATGCTTACCAAACCCTTCCAGTGTTTTCTGTTGGTCATGGGAGTTCTCTGTGCCAAATTTGGCCCAATTCCATCATTGGTGGGGTTCAGAATGCTCTTTGATTGTAAGTGAACTATAAATCCCAGCAACTACAAATCCTAAACATCAAGCTCTATTTTCCCCAAACTCCACCAGTGTTTACATTTGCGCATACTGAGTATCTGTGCCAAGTTTCGTCCAGATCCATCGTTGATTGAGGCCACAGTGCTCTCTGGATGGAGGTGTACTACAACTCCCAAACTCAAGGTCAATACCTACAAACCTTTCCAGTATTTTCTGTTTGTCATGGGAGTCCTGTGTGCCAAGTTTGACCCAATTCTATCATTGGTGTGGTTCAGAATGCTCTTTGATTGTAGGTGAACTATAAATCCCAGCAACTACAACTCCCAAATGTCAAGGTCGATTTCCCCCAAACTCCACCAGTGTTCACATTTGTGCATATTGAGTATCTGTGCCAAGTTTGGTCCAGATCCATCATTGTTTGAGGCCACGGTGCTCTCTGGATGTAGGGGAACTACAACTCCCAAACGCAAGATCGATTCCCACCAAAACCCTGGCGGCTTGCACAGCCAAGCGGTTTTGGCCCATGAAGCAACCTGCTTTCCTCTTTACTCTGCTGGCTGGCAACCTTCTCATAATAGGGGAAGCTCATAGCTTCCCTGCAGGAAATGACTGAGCAGAGCGAGGTTCCTCCAAAGTACAGAAGCGGGGCGTCCCGCTGAAGATCTCATCCCCGGGGGCCACGATGGTGCTGCCGGAGGGGTCCGCCGCGGGCCTGCCCCCCTTGTCCCCACTCTCCTTGAAGGCCTACGGCACCCTGGGAGAGTCCTGGGGCCCCACCAAGACCCCCACCCGACGATCGTACCTGGTGGTGGCCGTGCTGTGCTTCCTCAACCTGGTGAACTACATGGACTGGTTCCTAGTGGCAGGTGAGTCCCTCCTCTTGCATTGTAGATTGTCCCAAATGCATAAGCTTGTGGGTGAACTACAACTCCCATCATGCCGGGCGAACCTCAAGAAACTCCCTCAGTACTTAAACTTTAAGTACTGAGGGAGTTTCTTGAGGTTTGCCCGGCATGATGGGAGTTGCGGTTCACCCACAACCAGAGAAACTGTTGGGCAAATTTGTGGGTGAACTACAACTCCCATCATGCCGGGTGAATCTCAAGAAACTCCCTCAGTACTTAAACTTTAAGTACTGAAGGAGTTTCTTGAGATTCGCCCGGCATGATGGGAGTTACGGTTCACCCACAACCAGAGAAACTGTTGGGCAAATTTGTGGGTGAACTACAACTCCCATCATGCTGGGCGAACCTCAAGAAACTCCCTCCACACCAATGGAGAGAATCAGAAACACCGGGATGCCTGTGGGAGGGGCAGTGGGCGGAGTTATGCAAATTCCACACCGAGGGAGAGAGCCAGAAACACTGGGATGCCTGTGGGAGAGGCAGTGGGTGGAGTTATGCAAATTCTACACCGATGGAGAGAGTCAGAAACACTGGGGTGCCTGCAGGAGAGGCAGTGGGCGGAGTTATGCAAATTCCACACCGATGGAGAGAGCCAGAAACATTGGGATGTCTGTGGGAGAGGCAGTGGGCGGAGTTATGCAAATTACACACGGATGGAGAGAGTCAGAAACACTGGGATTTCTGCGGGAGAGGCAGTGGGCGGAGTTATGCAAATTCCACACGGATGGAGAGAGTCAGAAACACTGGGATGCCTGTGGGAGAGGCAGTGGGCGGAGTTATGCAAATTCCACACGGATGGAGAGAGTCAGAAACACTGGGATGCCTGTGGTAGAGGCAGTGGGCGGAGTTATGTAAATTCCACACCGACTGAGAGAGCCAGAAACACTGGGGTGCCTGTGGGAGAGGCAGTGGGTGGAGTTATGCAAATTCCACACCGACTGAGAGAGCCAGAAACACTGGGATTTCTGCGGGAGAGGCAGTGGGCGGTTAGTTATGGAGAGAGACAGAACCACGGGGATGCCTGGGGGAGAGGCAGTGGGCGGAGTTATGCACAGTCCACACGGATGGAGAGAGTCAGAAACACTGGGATGCCTGTGGTCGAGGAAATGCATACAATCTAGGATGGGATTGTCCCCGAATGAAGGCCTTCCCTTCGGTGGTGGGCAGTGTAGTGTTTGTGGAGGACTTTGGGGCGGAGGGGCCAAATGAACAAAAGTAAGATATCAGTGTTAGAATTAGTCTAGGAAAAATATAGCACCAAAATGGAGGCAATCCATTGAATTGCGGATATGGGGGCCCGAGGGGTTTCCGTATCCACGGATTAAAGGAACACAGTTTGTTATGGTTAAGGGGAAAGAAACTGAGAAGGAGAGATTGTTTTGTTGAACTGCTGCTGTAGTCACACTCCCAGCGACACTTGGCCCAATTGGAACATCCAGGGACTGCGGAACTCCCTGCTGCAGGTCAAATTAACTTGAATGCAAGGGGCTCTCGACCACCCGTCCTCAATTGGAGGGAGGACCATTGGTATCTCATGGTCATGGCTCCTTCCTCTCTTGCAGGGGTGCTTCTCGACATCCAGCGATACTTCGGACTTGGAGACAGCACCGCTGGACTACTGCACACAGGTAAAACTTCCACGGAGTGCCCTATAGTAGTTTCTTTTTCTGAGCCACGAGTCACTACAGGCTCATACGGAACGCTCTTACAGCGTCCCAGGGAGGCCGAAACTGCGTTCCTTTAAACCACGGATACAGAAACCCCTCGGGCCCCTATATCCGCGATTCAATGGATCACCTCCATTTTGGCGCCATCGCCGACCTGTTTGATGTAACTTGGTAGGTGGGACGAACAGGGCTAAAAATAAATTTCAAGGGGGAGAAATACGTCTACACAGTAGAGTTAATCCAGTTTGAGACCACTTTAGTGGCCATCGCTCAGTGCCAGAGGTGGAGTGTGCTCAGGCAGCGCTCGTCCGGCGTCACGCTCAGTGCCGAAATAGATCTCTGTCAGTGGAGGCCTTCCTTCAAATGCCAAAGGGAACAAGGAAAGAGAGAGGTGCAACAGTCGTGTGGCAAGGCCTTCTCTAGGTGACCGCAGCTTCACAGGGAAGGGGGAAAGGCAGGATGTGGCTTCGAGGTGCTAAAACCCAGCTTCCTGAGGAAGGAGGGTGTCTCGTTTAAATAATAATATTTTTGCTTAATTTCTCGGCATAATGAACACGTTTTTCCCTGTGTACCTTCTATGTGTAGGGGGAGCAGGACTTCTGTCTCTATCTATATATCTAGCCATCCTTTTATCTATTCAATCTATCTATCTATCCATATATTCATCCATCCAGTTGTCTGTCTGTCTGTCTATCCATCCATCTATCCATCCATTCATCTATCTATCCATCCATCCATCCATCCATCCATCCATCCATTCGTCTACCTACCTACCCATCCATCCATCCATGTGTCTATCCATCCATCCAAACTATCTATCTATCCATTCGTCTATCTATCCATCCATCCATCCATTCGTCTATCATCTATCCATCTCTCTCCATCTATCTATCTATCTCTCCATCTCTTTATCTCTCTATCTATCCATCCATCCATCCATCCATTCGTCTATCTATCCATCCATCCATTCGTCTATCATCTATCTCTATCTCTATCTATCTATCCATTCGTCTATCTATGCATCCATCCATCCATCCATTCATTCGTCTACCTACCTACCTACCTACCTTTCTATCCATCCAACAATCCATCCATCCATTCATCTATCATCTATCCATCTCTCTCCATCTATCTATCTATCTCTCCATCTCTTTATCTCTCCATCTATCTATCCATCCATCCATTCGTATCTATCCATCCATCTATCCATCCATCCATCCATCCATTCGTCTATCTATCCATCCATCCATCCATCCATTCGTCTATCATCTATCTATCTCTATCTATCTATCTATCCATTCGTCTATCTATGCATCCATCCATCCATCCATCCATCCATTCATTCGTCTACCTACCTACCTATCTATCCATCCAACAATCCATCCATCCATCCATTCGTCTATCAATCTATCTATTCATCCATTCGTATATCTATCCACCCATCCATTCATCTGTCTATCTATCCATCCACCCATCCCTTCGTCTATCTATCTATCTATGCATCCATCCATCCTTTTATCTATTTAATCTATCTATCCACCCATCCATTTGTCTGTCTATCTATCTGTCCACCCATCAATCTATTTGTCTGTCCATCCATCCATTCATTCATCTATTCATCCATTCGTCTGTCTATCTATCAATCCACCCATCCCTTCATCTACTTATCCATCCATCCATCCTTTTATCTATTTAATCTATCTATCTATCTATCTATCTGTCTGTCTGTCTGTCTGTTTATTGTCCTGTCTTTTTCTCTATCCATCCATCCATCTTTTCCCCATTTAATCTATCTATCTATCTACCTATCTACCTATCTACCTATCCATCTTCCTCTCTATCTGTTGTCCTGCCTTTCTCTCTCACACACCATCTATCCATCCTCTTATCTATTTAATCTATTGTCCTGACTTTTTCTCTATCTATCTTTTTATCTATTTAATCTTTTTATCAATCTTCCTCTCTCTCTCTATCTTCCTGTCTGTCTATTGTCCTGTTTATCTATCTATCTTTTTATTTATTTTATCTATTTATCTATCCATCTATCCTCTCTCCCTCTCCGCCCTCTCTCTCTCTCTCTCTCTCTCTCTCTCTCTCTTTCCCTCTCTCCCCCTCTCTATCTCTCTATCTATCTATCTATCTATCTATCTATCTATCTATCTAGGGAAGGCTAGATGAAAGTACTTTGTAAGGCTAACAACCCTGAAATCTGGTGCTGGCCGATGCTGGTGGTGATACTTGACGGGACCGAGTTGCGACCAGTGCCCTGAAAGGCTCTCCCTGATGCCATCCTCCTGGCTCCCCTTGGCCTCCTTCTCTGCCTTTCTCTCCGCCACAGTTTTCATCCTCTGCTTCTTGTTCTCGGCGCCACTCTTTGGGTTCCTGGGCGACCGCTACAACCGGAAGGTGATCCTCGGGGCGGGCATACTGCTCTGGTCCGGCGTCACCCTCGGCAGTTCGTTCATCACGGAGTCGGTAAGTGAGAGCCAAACATGGTTATATAAGGAAGAGGAAAGAATCCACCTTTTTCTCTCCTCTGTGACTCAGTCCGAATATCCACCTATGTTGTGTATGACTATAATGAATCTGAATCCCGTTTCCCTTGGGGAGATAGGGCAGAATGTAAATAAAGTATTATTATTATTATTATTATTTAACTGCAGTGCTTTCCCTTGCTTCAGATGGCCTGGCTGTTCTTTGTCTCGCGGGGCCTTGTGGGTGCTGGCACTGCCAGCTATTCGACATTAGCGCCCACCCTCATCGCCGACCTGTTTGAGAAGGACCACCGGACGTGGATGCTCTCCCTCTTCTACATATTCATCCCAGTTGGAAGGTAAACCTGATGCCTGGGGATCAGGAGCCACACAACAACAACAATAACAACATCATATTGGGGCTGTTTGTCTGTGAGCATTAGTCCACTACAGGGGTCATGGCAAGGCCCTTGGGCATCAACGTTGTCTCTTTCTTCCATTGCAGCGGCCTTGGCTACATCCTGTCTTCGGGAATGGCCCAGGCCACCGGTCACTGGAGCTGGGGCTTCCGGGTGAGTTTTCTTGGTTACGAACCTAAGTTACGAATATGATCGGTTGTTTAGGTTTGTTCTTAAGTTGGGTTTGTGTATATAAGGCGGAACAGGGACTTTTTTTGAAGGGTAACTGCAGCCATCTGTATATCTGTATCTGTATACCTTAATAAAGCGGAATGTTTGTATGTATGTTTGTATGTATGTGTCCGGAGGTCAGAAGGATATGTGGCAGCTTTCTGATTGGCTCCCATTGGCCAGCCAACACGAACATTCCGACACTCTAAAGTGCCAGAGGGGGGGTAAGGGAAAGGCCTGAGGCAGTCAGGCATGGTGGGAGTTTAAGTCCAAAACACTTTGCAGCCCCCAACAATGAGACAACAAAACCAAACTTGGCACACAGAACCCACAAAACCCACTTTACGTCTTGGTGCAGTTTGAGGGAGGATGGACCATGGATTGGCCAGCATTCCAAGATCCCAAATCTCAAAGGTGCCAGACAGAGTTCTTTACAAAAAGGCTTCCTTTAGCTGATTTTACAAACTAGGCCTCAGCCTGAATTGACAGTAAGGCTTCCTCGACTTGATTCTCCTGACTAGGCCTCAGCCTCAATTGACATTAAGGCTTCCTCAACTTGATTCTCCTGACTAGGTCTCAGCCTGAATTGACAGTAAGGCTTCCTCGACTTGATTCTCCTGACTAGGCCTCAGCCTCAATTGACATTAAGGCTTCCTCAACTTGATTCTCCTGACTAGGTCTCAGCCTGAATTGACAGTAAGGCTTCCTCGACTTGATTCTCCTGACTAGGCCTCAGCCTCAATTGACATTAAGGCTTCCTCAACTTGATTCTCCAGACTAGGCCTCAGCCCGAATTGACATTAAGGCTTCCTCAACTTGATTCTCCTGACTAGGTCTCAGCCTGAATTGACAGTAAGGCTTCCTCAACTTGATTCTCCTGACTAGGCCTCAGCCTCAATTGACATTAAGGCTTCCTCAACTTGATTCTCCTGACTAGGTCTCAGCCTCAATTGACATTAAGGCTTCCTCAACTTGATTCTCCTGACTAGGTCTCAGCCTGAATTGACAGTAAGGCTTCCTCAACTTGATTCTCCTGACTAGGCCTCAGCCTCAATTGACATTAAGGCTTCCTCAACTTGATTCTCCTGACTAGGTCTCAGCCTCAATTGACATTAAGACTTCCTCAACTTGATTCTCCTGACTAGGTCTCAGCCTGAATTGACAGTAAGGCTTCCTCAACTTGATTCTCCTGACTAGGTCTCAGCCTCAATTGACAATAAGGCTTCCTCAACTTGATTCTCCTGACTAGGCCTCAGCCTCAATTGACATTAAGGCTTCCTCAACTTGATTCTCCTGACTAGGTCTCAGCCTCAATTGACAATGTCAATTGAGGCTGAGGCCTCCTCAACTTGATTCTCCTGACTAGGTCTCAGCCTGAATTGACAGTAAGGCTTCCTCAACTTGATTCTCCTGACTAGGCCTCAGCCTCAATTGACATTAAGGCTTCCTCAACTTGATTCTCCTGACTAGGTCTCAGCCTGAATTGACAGTAAGGCTTCCTCAACTTGATTCTCCTGACTAGGCCTCAGCCTGAATTGACATTAAGGCTTCCTCAACTTGATTCTCCTGACTAGGTCTCAGCCTGAATTGACAGTAAGGCTTCCTCAACTTGATTCTCCTGACTAGGCCTCAGCCTCAATTGACATTAAGGCTTCCTCAACTTGATTCTCCTGACTAGGCCTCAGCCTGAATTGACAGTAAGGCTTCCTCAACTTGATTCTCCTGACTAGGTCTCAGCCTGAATTGACAGTAAGGCTTCCTCAACTTGATTCTCCTGACTAGGCCTCAGCCTCAATTGACATTAAGGCTTCCTCAACTTGATTCTCCTGACTAGGTCTCAGCCTCAATTGACATTAAGGCTTCCTCAACTTGATTCTCCTGACTAGGTCTCAGCCTGAATTGACAGTAAGGCTTCCTCAACTTGATTCTCCTGACTAGGCCTCAGCCTCAATTGACATTAAGGCTTCCTCAACTTGATTCTCCTGACTAGGTCTCAGCCTCAATTGACATTAAGGCTTCCTCAACTTGATTCTCCTGACTAGGTCTCAGCCTGAATTGACAGTAAGGCTTCCTCAACTTGATTCTCCTGACTAGGTCTCAGCCTCAATTGACAATAAGGCTTCCTCAACTTGTTTCTCCTGACTAGGCCTCAGCCTCAATTGACATTAAGGCTTCCTCAACTTGATTCTCCTGACTCTCAGCCTGACAATAGGCCTCAGCCTGAATTGACAGTAAGGCTTCCTCAACTTGATTCTCCTGACTAGGCCTCAGCCTGAATTGACATTAAGGCTTCCTCAACATCCTGACCTCAGCCTGAATTGACATTCTCCTTCTCAGCCTGACAGTAGGATTCTCAGCCTCAGCCTGATTGACATTAAGGCTTCCTCAACTTGATTCTCCTGACTAGGTCTCAGCCTGAATTGACATTAAGGCTTCCTCAACTTGATTCTCCTGACTAGGTCTCAGCCTGAATTGACATTAAGGCTTCCTCAACTTGATGCTCCTGACTAGGCCTCAGCCTGAATTGACAGTAACATTAAGGCTTCCTCAACTTGATTCTCCTGACTAGGTCTCAGCCTGAATTGACATTAAGGCTTCCTCAACTTGATTCTCCTGACTAGGTCTCAGCCTGAATTGACAGTAAGGCTTCCTCAACTTGATTCTCCTGACTAGGCCTCAGCCTGAATTGACAGTAAGGCTTCCTCAACTTGATTCTCCTGACTAGGTCTCAGCCTCAATTGACAGTGTCAACTTGCCTCCTCATCTCAACTTGATTCTCCTGACTAGGTCTCAGCCTGAATTGACAGTAAGGCTTCCTCAACTTGATTCTCCTGACTAGGCCTCAGCCTCAATTGACATTAAGGCTTCCTCAACTTGATTCTCCTGACTAGGTCTCAGCCTGAATTGACATTAAGGCTTCCTCAACTTGATTCTCCTGATGGCTCCTGTCTAGGTCTCAGCCTGAATTCAGCCTGAATTGACATTAAGGCTTACTCAACTTGATGCTCCTGACTAGGCCTCAGCCTGAATTGACAGTAAGGCTTCCTCAACTTGATTCTCCTGACTAGGCCTCAGCCTCAATTGACATTAAGGCTTCCTCAACTTGATTCTCCTGACTAGGTCTCAGCCTGAATTGACATTAAGGCTTCCTCAACTTGATGCTCCTGTCTAGGTCTCAGCCTGAATTGACATTAAGGCTTACTCAACTTGATGCTCCTGACTAGGCCTCAGCCTGAATTGACAGTAAGGCTTCCTCAACTTGATTCTCCTGACTAGGCCTCAGCCTCAATTGACATTAAGGCTTCCTCAACTTGATTCTCCTGACTAGGTCTCAGCCTGAATTGACATTAAGGCTTCCTCAACTTGATGCTCCTGTCTAGGTCTCAGCCTGAATTGACATTAAGGCTTCCTCAACTTGATTTTCGAGACTAGGCCTCAGCCTGAATTGACAGTAAAGCTTCCTCAACTTGATGCTCCTGACTAGGCCTCAGCCTGAATTGACAGTAAGGCTTCCTCAACTTGATTCTCTTGACTTTACTTACAGCATTTTTACCCTGCTCTTCTCACCCCCGTAATAATAATAATAATTATTATTATTTACAGTATTTTTACCCCGTCCTTCTCAACCCCCCGGGGGGAACAGGACGATGACTCACAGTGGCTAAATAATAAGAATAAGACTTTATTTACATTCCGCCCTATCTCCCCAAGGGAAACGGGATTCAGATTCATTAAATACTCATATACAACATAGGTAGATACTCAGACTGAGTCACAGAGGAGAGAGAAAGATGGATTCTTTCATTTTCCTTATATAGCCACCTGCTGATAGGTCATCAGTAAGGGACACTGGCTGATGCAACCCCTTTGCATCATGATATTCATTACAACGCACGCGCAAAGTCACACACACACACACACATATATACGTAAACATACATATACACATAAACATACATCTACACACATATAGACAAATATACACACACATATACACATATATACCCACACAAAATGCGTATACATAGACTGGGCCACAGCAACGCGTGGCAAGGGATAACTAGTGTGTGTGTGTGTGTGTGTGTATGTATATGTATGTATATATATACCCACACACATACAACACTAGCTTGGGGACCCACTACTGCCGATGGTAGCTAAAGCGATTGATAGCACTGCAAATCCCATCATCCGTGGTACATCCTCCCCCAAACTGTACCAGAACATGAGGTGGGTCATTGGGGGGGGGGGGGTGTGTCTGTGTGCCAAGTTTGATCCAGGTCCGTCACATGTGAGGGTCACACTGGCAGCCAATCAGAAAGCAGAAGGAAACAACGCTGCATGCCTACAAACTTTGACATATAGATAGAGAGATAAAGAGGTAGGGAGATATATAGATATAGAATATATAGATATAGAATCTATATATATAGAATCTATATATTATTAGATATAGAATATAGATACATAGATAGATATCTGCATTTCCCTTCCAATGGGTAGATTTCTTAGTATTGTATTTCATTACAATACTATAAATATTATATGTATATACAATATATTATATGTATATACAATATATTATATGTATATACAATATATATTATATTACATGTATATACAATATATATTATATTATATGTATATACAAAATGTTATATGTACAGTATATACAATATATTATATGTATATACAATATATTATATGCATATACAATATATTATATTATATGTATATACAATATATTATATGCATATACAATATATACAATATATTATATGCATATACAATATATTATATGCATATACAATATATTATATTATATGTATATACAAAATGTTATATGTACAGTATATACAATATATTATATGTATATACAATATATTATATGCATATACAATATATTATATTATATGTACCGTATATACAATATATTATATGTATATACAATATATTATATTATGTGTATGTACAATATATTATATTATATGTATATACAATATATTATACGTATATACAATATATATTATATATTGTATTATATTATATTATTAACATAGCACAGGATACAAGGAGGAACTGTCCCCTGCCCCCCCCCCCCTTCCTCTTCACTCTGGAGAAGAGAGTTGTAGTTGCTGGGATTTATAGTTCACCTACAATCAAAGAGATTCTGAACTCCACCAACGATGGAATTGAATCTTGGCACACAGGACTCCCACGGCCAACAGAAAATACTGGAAGGGTTTGGTGAACGTTGACCTTGAGTTTGGGAGTTGTAGTTCACCTACATCCAGAGAGCACTGTGTAATTGCAATTGAGAATGGGCTCCTCTTGTCGGCGCAGGTGACCCCGTGCATGGGAGCCGTGGGCCTGGCCCTCCTCATTTTCCTGGTCCCCAAATCGGCCAGCTCTTCAGTGGAGAAACTCGAGGACGGTGGTGTTTGTGATGGAGGCTCCACTTGGCTGCAAGACGTCTCCTCTCTCTGCAAAAAGTAAGGCGCCCCTCACTGCCCTTGCATTACCAAAGGGGAAAGGTATGGGCTGAAATACATAGGTTGGCTTACCAAGCTCCCATTCATTTAATAACAACAACAACAACAATAATATATGCTACTCTTTCTTACACGGCAATCTCTTGCATCACTAATTATCCAATTGATTGCATTTTTGCAGGATTCTGATTGGCGTGAAAATATGTACCATTGTATGCATATGTGTGTGTGTATATACAAACACACAAATATACATATACATATGTATATCATTCACTGACTTATATATGTGTGTATACATACACATATACATATGTATATCATCCACTGTCCCATATATGTGTGTGTGTGCATGTGTTTGTGTGTGTGTATATACAAAAATACACATACACATATACATATGTATATCATCCACTGTCCCATATATGTGTGTGTGTGCATGTGTTTGTGTGTGTGTATATACAAAAATACACATACACATATACATATGTATATCATTCACTGACTTATATATGTGTGTGTATACATATACATATGTATATCATCCACTGCCCCATATATGTGTGTGTGCATGTGTTTGTGTGTGTGTATACAAACATACACATATACATATGTATATCATTCACTGAATTATATATGTGTGTGTATACATATACATATGTATATCATCCGCTGCCCTATATATGTATGTGTGTGCATGTGTTTGTGTGTGTGTATATATATACACACACACGTATCACATATACATATGTATAGCATTCACTGATATATATATGTGTGTGTGTATGCATACACATATACATATGTATATCATCTTCTGCTCTATATATGTGTGTGTGTGTGCATGTGTTTGTGTGTGTGTATATATATATATAATATCACATATACATATGTATATCACCCACTGCCCTATATGTGTGTGTGTGCATGTGTTTGTGTGTGTATATATATACACATACACATATGTATAACATTCACTGACATATATATGTATGTATACATACACATATACATATACATATGTATATCATCCACTCCCTATATATGTGTGTGTATGTGTTTGTGTATATACACACACGCATCTCATGACCCACTTTACATCCTGGTGCGGTTTGGGGGAGGTGGACCACGGTTTATGGGATTTGTAGTACTTTAAAATGCTTGGGCAACCACGGACCACTGTGGCCCCCACCAATGACAGATCAAGACCAAAGTTAGCCCACAGAGCGCCCACAACCCACTCTATATCCTGGTGAGGTTTGGGGGAGGACAGACTACGGACGATGGGACTCGCAGTACCTTTGCTCATTTCCCGAGACCGCTGCGACCCTCATCCAATGACTTGGCGCATAGAGCCCCCATGACCCACTCTACGTCCTGGTGCAGTTTGGAGGAGGATGGACTATGGACGATGGGACTCGCAGTACCTTCACTAACTTTCTGAGACCACTGCGAGCCACATAAATAACTGATAAAGACCAACCTTGGCACACAATGGGACACAACCGGGTCCCCAAGCTAGTGTGTGTGTATATATATACACATATATGTGTGTGTGTGTGTGTGTGTGTGTGTGTGTATATATAAAATGGCAGTGGATGATACTATCATGGACCTGGGGTGAAATGCATTGGAGTCCATTCAATTTAGGACTTTCCGCATCCACCAGAGGGCGGTCTTGATTTGCAGAAAACTCTGCTCATTATGTATTTCAGATATTTATTTACTTATTCCAGATATGCTGGACTTTGGGTTCATCTACACTGCGGAACAAACACAATTGGATACCACTTCCACTATCTCTGAAATGCTGGGGGTTGCAATTTTCACAGAGAAGGCCCAATACCTATCTAAACCGAACTTCCCTAGAGACACATTCAAAGCCTTCCCAACAGATGGTCACCCAGCCTTTGTCTCCTTTCTCTGGAGGTTTCCAAGCAGAGGCTTGGGTGGGCATCAGACAGGAGGGATCGGACGGTGTCTTCTGTACCGCACGGCCTTTGGGGTCCCTTCCATCTCTATAATTACATGATACGGATTCTTAAGCAGAGGCTGATGGCCATCTGTCAGGAGGGATCGGATGGTGTCTTCCTTTAGGGCAAAAGGGGGCTGGAGTGGGTGGCCCTTAGGGTGTCCCTTCCATCTCTAGGATTTTAGGATATGTATAATTTTCTTTGTTTATTTTTTAGTTATTTATCCAAATTATTATTATTATTATTATTATTATTATTATTATTATTATACTAGCCATCCCCTGCCACGTGTTGCTGTGACCTGGTCTGTGTATATGTGTTTTGTGTTTGTATATGTGTGTGTATATATGTGTGAGTCCCCCCAGGGGTGAGGAAGGCAGTATATAAATACTGTAAATAAATATATATGTGTGTATATATATTTATTTATATGTGTTTGTGTATATGTGTGGTTTTGCATATGCATTGTTTTATATATATATATATATATATATATATATGTTTTTAAAGTCTCTTCCGCTGTGTTTTCCAGTGTTTTTCTGAGTGACGGTCATTTGTTGGCC
This sequence comes from Anolis apletophallus, assembly GCA_030556195.1. NCBI lineage: Eukaryota > Metazoa > Chordata > Lepidosauria > Squamata > Anolidae > Anolis > Anolis apletophallus. The sequence goes on from JARBWK010000020.1 coordinate 13,212,076, forward strand.
TGTTAGGTGCATTGTGTCCAAATTTGGTGTCTATTTGTCCAGTGGTTTTTGAGTTATGTGAATTCCACAAACAAGCATTACATTTTTATTTATATATTGTAGATATTTGTCCCTTCCAACTCCAGGATCCTATGCTTCTATTATATGGATTTTAACCACTACTTATACATTATTATTATTATTATTATTATCATCTCGCTGGGGGAGATAGAGTGGTATACAAATAAAATATTATTATTATTATTATCTCCTTGGGGGAGAGAGAGTGGTATACAAATAAAAGATTATTATTATTATTATTATTATCACCCTGGGGGAGATAGAGCGATATACAAATAAAATATTATTATTATTATTATCTCCCTGGGGGAGATAGAGCAGTATACAAATAAAAGATTATTATTATTATTATTATTAAGCAGGGGCGGGGTGGCCATCTGTCGGAAGGGATCGAATTGTGTCTCCGTTCCTGGCAAATTGGGGTTTGGACTGGGTAGCCATGGCCGGGGGTCCCTTCCATCTCTAGGATTCTATGCTTCTATGATATGGATTTTAAGCAGCGGCTAGATGGCCATCTGTTGGGAGGGATCGAATTGTGTCTTCCTGAAAGGGGAAATGGGGTTGGACTGGGTAAACCTAGGGGTCTCTTCCAGCTCTAAGATTCCACAATTCTGGCCCGAAAGGTGTCCGCAATGAAGGCCGACCCCAAAGCAAAACGTATCCCTATCCTTATCCAAAGTAGCGGAAGAGTGCTGGGCCCATAACCATCGTCAGGTGCAATTAGCTGTGGAATGAAGGGATTTGCGAACCTGCGGCTCTCTTGTTTGCGTTGCAGCCAGAGTTACCTCTGGTCCTCGCTGGGAGTGACGGCCATGGGCTTTGTCACGGGGGCCCTCAGCTTCTGGATCCCCGTCTTCCTTTACCGAGCTCAGCTCGTCCTTCACTGGTTCCCGCCGTGCGAGAAAGTGCAAGCGTGTAACACATCCAACAGGTGAGGCAGAAGCCCAAGCCAAAGGTGTGTGTGTGTGTGTGTGTGTGTGAGAGAGAGAGAGGGGAATTGGGGAGAGGGGTTATGAGTACTGCAAGTTCAAATCCGGATACCTCTACTCCCCTCTCTGTTGTTTACCTCCGAACTAGCCGGATATTTGGGGGAATTACGATTGCGACAGGTATCTTGGGAGTGGTGACCGGAGCGGAAGCAGCCAGGAGGTACAAGAAGGTCAATGCCAAGGCCGACCCCCTGATCTGCGCCCTTGGGTCGCTGGCTTCGGCGCCGTGCATGTACCTGGCAATCATGTTGGCGCAGGACAGTATCCTGGCTACGTATGTAAGTGGTGAGAAGATCTTGGCCAAATGGTTGCAAAGTTGTCCTACTTTACTTCATGTGGTTTTTCTGGAACGTTCTCTTCCATTCACAACGTTGTTTCCCCCCCCCCCCTTTTCTCATTGACACCCCTCTTCCAGATCTTCATTGCCCTTGCCGGATTTTTCCTCTCTCTCAACTGGGCCGTGGTGACTGACATCCTCTTGGTGAGCGGCGGCTCCTTTTCTGTCATATTGATTCGGCGGATAACCTGATTGGTCTATTCTTAGCTCTCTTTAGGCCCGTAGCCATAAACGTGGAAGGAAAGCAAAGGAAGCCGGCGTTAAACAAAAGCCAGGGAGCGCCATGAGGGAGTTGCGCCCTGAATCGACAAGGCCCGAGCAAGGCTGCGCATAACAGAGGAGCTCACTCTCATTCATAGGGTGCACCCACACTGTAGAAGGATGGGAGTTGTAGTTTAACAAGGTCTTTAAAGAGTTTCAAATCACAAACAAAAAATTGTTATTTATTTTTAGCAACCCAAGAAAACATCTCTCTAAGGATTTCTAGGTCTTCCAGCATATGGAGGGATGTGATTTTGTGATTTCGCGTTTTTGCAATGTTGTGATTTTGTAATTTCATGATTTCACAATTTTGCGATTTCATGATTATTTTGCGATTTTGCAATTTTGTGATGTGATTTTGCAACTTTGCAATGTTGTGATTTTGCAATTCCATGATTTCACAATTTCGTGATTTTATGGTTTTGCAATGTTGTGATTTCGCGATGTTGTGATTTTGCAATTTTGCAATTTCATGGTTTCACAATTTTGCGATTTCATGATTTTGCGATTTTGCAATTTTGTGATGTGATTTTGCAACTTTGCAATGTTGTGATTTTGCGGTGTTGCGGTTTTGGAATTTTGTGAATTTGCAATTCCATGATTTCACAATTTAGTGATTTCATGATTTTGCAATGTTGTGATTTTGCAATGTTGTGATTTTGCAATTTTGCAATTTAATGGTTTCACAATTTTGCGATTTCATGATTTTGCGATTTCATGATTTCGCGATTTCGCGATTTCGTGATGTGATTTTGCAACTTTGCAATGTTGTGATTTTGCGATGTTGTGATTTTGGAATCTTGTGATTTTGCACTTTCATGATTTCTATGTCTTCCAGCATATGGAAGGATGTGTTTTCGCAATTTTGTGATTTAGCTATTTTGTGATGTTGTGATTTTGTGATTTTGCGATTTTGCAATGTTGTGATTTTGCAAATTTTGTGATTTTGCAATTTTGTGATTTTGCAATTTCATAATTTTGCGATTTCCCGATTTTGTGATTTTTCAATGTTATAATTTTGCAATTTTGTGGTTTCGCAATTTCATGATTTTGCTATTTTGTGATGTGATTTTGCAACTTTTCAATGTTATGATTTTGCAATGTCATGATTTCATGATTTCACGATTTCACGATTTCACGATTTCATGATTTCGCTGTGTGATTTTGTGATTTCACAATGTTGTGATTTCGCAATTTCACAATTCTAGAACAATCGAAGGAAAGGTCAGCCAAGACCACTCTTCATTGAGCTCTTGCTGGAGAGGTACATTTGTTTCTCCCTCTCTCTCGCTCACTCTCTCTCTCTGAATTTTCCTCTTTCTTTGGCCTCCGCAGTATGTGGTGAAGCCCGCCTGCCAATCGACCGCGGTGTCCCTGCAGATTTGTGTCAGCCACTTGCTGGGGGACGCCGGGAGCCCCTACCTCATTGGCATTGTAAGTTGGGAATGGGTCAGAGAGGGAGGGGAAAGAAGTTTGCTCTTTACAGCCACTCTGCAAAGGCGTCCTAGCTCACGCGAATAGACAGCAAACCCAGTGGCTGCCATGTTGGAGGGAGCGTTTCCCCTTTCCCCCCCAGATTGCGGATGCCATCCAGGGCAACCAAGGCGAGCGCACCTACCTCTGGGACTTCCGGAGCCTGCAGTACAGCTTTGTCCTTTGCACCTTTGTGGGGGTCCTGGGCGGAGGGTGCTTCCTGATGACGGCCCTCCACATCGAAGAGGATCAGAGCAAAGCGGAGGCCTCGCCGGTCCAAGGTAGGGGCCGCCCCCCCCCCCCCCGACTCCTGGTAGGCAGGCACTACGTAAACAGAGTCAAAGGCTTCTCATCTTTGTCCATCTCCGGCATCTGGAGGCTGTGCTCGACTCCGGCCACAGGGTGGTGCTGTTGCTAGAAGCTGAGCTGGCAGTTGGGAGCTCACTCCTGTTGGGACTCAAGCCCACACTACCTAAGTCTCAAGTCCTCAATGAGGATAAGTTAGCTAGCATTAGTATAGACTAAATAATGATAATAACAATAATAATAATGGAATCCTAGAGTTGGAAAGGACCTCAAAGGCCATTTAGTCCAACCTATTTGTGGAATAGCACAATCAAAGCACTCCCGACAGATGGACATCCAGCGGCTACTTAATAAATAATCTATATATATAATAAAAGAGAATGTTTGTTTGTATGTATGTATGTGGCAGTTTTCTGATTGGCTCCCAGCCTCTACATTCCGACAACATGATTGGTTGCCAGTCAGGGACTATTTGCATAACGCCTCTAATTGGCCAGCCAACACGAACATTCCGACACTCTAAACTGCCAGAGGGGGATAAGGCAAAGGCCTGAGGCAGTCAGCCATGGTGGGAGTTTCAGACCAAAACACTTTGCGGCTCCCAACAATGACAGAAAAAGACCAAACTTGGCACACAAAACCCCCAAGACCCACTCTACATCCTGGTGCAGTTTGAAGAAGGGCAAACCATGGATGATAGGACTTGAAGTACCTCCAATCACTTCCCCAGACTGCTGCAACCCTCGTCCACTGACTGATCAAGACCAAACTTGGCACACAGAGCCCCCATGACCCACTTTACATCCTGGTGCAGTTTGGAGGAGGGCAGACCATGAATGATGGGACTTGAAGTACCTCCAATCACTTCCCCAGATCGCTGCTACCCTCATCCACTGACTGATCAAGACCAAACTTGGCACACAGAGCCCCCATGACCCACTTTACATCCTGGTGCAGTTTGAAGGAGGGCAGACCATGGATGATGGGACTTGAAGTACCTCCAATCACTTCCCCAGATCGCTGCTACCCTCATCCACTGACTGATCAAGACCAAACTTGGCACACTGAGCCCCCATGACCCACTTTACATCCTGGTGCAGTTTGAAGAAGGGCAAACCATGGATGATAGGACTTGAAGTACCTCCAATCACTTCCCCAGACTGCTGCAACTCTCGTCCACTGACTGATCAAGACCAAACTTGGCACACAGAGCCCCCATGACCCACTTTACATCCTGGTGCAGTTTAGAGGAGGGCAGACCATGAATGATGGGACTTGAAGTACCTCCAATCACTTCCCCAGATCGCTGCTACCCTCATCCACTGACTGATCAAGACCAAACTTGGCACACTGAGTCCCCTTGACCCACTCTACACCCTGGTGCTGTTTCAAGGAGGATGGACCACAGATGATGGGACTTGAAGTACCTTCACTCACTTTCCGAGACCGCTGCAACCCTCATCCAATGAATGATGAAGACCAAACGTGGCACACAGAGCCCCCGTGACCCACTCTATACCCTGGTGCTGTTTGGAGGGGGATGGACAATGGCCGATGGGATTTGCAGTACTTTCACTAAGTTCCTGAGACATATACTGTAAACATCGTAAATAAATAAATAATAAATACTGATGGAGTTTCCCAGGGTTAACCTGTCATGATGGGAGTTGTAGTTCACCCACAACCTTACGCATTGTTTTGTACTAGCCGGGTACCCAAGCTAGTAATAATAATAATAATAATAATAATAATAATAGAATCCTAGAGTTGGAAGAGACCCCAAGGGCCATATAGTCCAACCCCTTTTGACATTACGCAGGGAAAGCGTAAAGTTTTCTCTTTGCTAACCTTGGGCCTCTTCTTTGCAGGCACCGATAACAAAAACTACGTCTCCCACGAAGAAAAGCTCTGAGGCCCATGCAATGATGCCACGAGCGGTGTGCAAAGCTCAGAGACGGACGGAATATCAACGCATCCTCTCTCCGGCCTTCTGCGGTGGACTTCCTCGCATGGGGCAGTTCATATCAATACTAAGGTCCAGGTGTGCTCTTAGTGCCACGGGATACTGGGACTTGTAGTAGTCTGGTGTGGTTGAGAAGGCGAATACTACAACTCCCACGGTTCCTTTTGCGTCGCGCCTCTTGCAGTGGAGGCCCCGGCCGTTCTGAATGTGCGTTTCCCAATCGGCTATTTTTAGCCTTGGAACGAGGTGCGTATTCGAACCCATAAATATTGATGCCCTCTCCCTTGCGATTCCTCTTGCTTTTTGTAAACATTAATTAGCAATTTAATTAGGAGCACAAATTGAGATTTCCGTTCAGAGAATGCAGAGAATATTTTTTTTTACAGAGAAGATGGTTTCAGCCCAGCAGCTAATCCTTTCTACCTCTACACTGCCCTCTTCTGGTTGCATCTAAGCACTACATACGTATTTCCATAGCTAATCCTTTCTATCTATACACTGCCCTCTTGTGGTTGCATCTAAACACTACAAACATATCTCCATAGCTGATCCTTTCTATCTATACACTGCCCTCTTGTGGTTGCATCTAAACACTACAAACATATCTCCATAGCTAATCCTTTCTATCTATACTCTGCCCTCTTTTGGTTGCATCTAGGCACTACATACATATCTCCATAGCTAATCCTTTCTATCTATACACTGCCCTCTTCTGGTTGCATCTAAGTACTACATTTTTCCATAGCTGATCCTATCTTTCTAAACAGGGCCCTCTTGTGGTTGCATCTAAGCACTACATACATATCTCCATAGCTAATCCTTTCTATCTATACACTGCCCTCTTCTCTGGTTGCATCTAAGTACTACATACGTATTTCCATAGCTGATCCTTTCTATCTAAACAGGGCCCTCTTGTGGTTGCATCTAAGCACTACATACATATCTCCATAGCTAATCCTTTCTATCTATACACTGCCCTCTTCTGGTTGCATCTAAGTACTACATACGTATTTCCATAGCTGATCCTTTCTATCTAAACAGGGCCCTCTTGTGGTTGCATCTAAGCACTACATACATATCTCCATAGCTAATCCTTTCTATCTATACACTGCCCTCTTGTGGTTGCATCTAAGCACTACAAACGTATTTCCATAGCTAATCCTTTCTACCTATACACTGCCCTCTTGTGGTTGCATCTAAGCGCTACGTACATATCTCCATAGCTGATCCTTTCTATCTATACACTGCCCTCTTGTGGTTGCATCTAAGCACTACATACATATTTCCATAGCTGATCCTTTCTATCTATACATTGTCCTCTTGTGGTTGCATCTAAGCATTAAATACATATCTCCATAGCTAATCCTTTCTATCTATACATTGCCCTCTTGTGGTTGTATCTAAGCAGTGCGTGCATTCATCCCTAGAGGCTAATAGCTAGTCCTTCCTAATCGCTATACTGCCCTCTTGTGATTGTATCGAAGTACTGCATACATTCATCCCTATAGGCTAATAGTTAATCCTTTCTATCTCTACACTGCCCTCTTGTGGCTGTATCCGAGCCCCACTCATGGCCCCACTCATGCCCCCACTCATGCACCCACTCATGCCCCCCACTCATGCCCCCACTCATGCCACCACTCATGCCACCACTCATACTCCCACTCATGCTCCCACTCATGCTCCCACTCATGCTCCCTTTAGTGATTGTGGATAGAAAGGATTAGCTATTGAAGATAGGTTTGTCGTGCAACCACAAGAGGGCAGTGTATAGATAGAAAGGATTAGCTATGGAGATATATTTGTAGTGCTTGTATACCACCACAAGAGGGCAGTGGATAGATAGAAAGGATTAGCTATTTTGAGCCATTCTCCATCTTTGTTTGGCTTGGAAAAGGCGGTCCTGCCTTCCTTTGTTTTTTTTTTACTATTCCCAAAGTTATGAATGAGAGCTAGAAACACTCGGTTTCGCGGTTTTAGCACCTTCCTTCAACAAGAAGCGTGTTTCTGTTTCCCTGAATAGACGCAACTGTTAATTTGCACTTTGGAGTAAAAGGCAGAGAACCATTGAGAACCATTTCCCTCAGTAGGTTGAGTGAGTCCTGTGTACCAAGTGTGGTCCACCATCATGCACAGTGACCCTGGTTGTGGGTGAACTACAACTCCCAGGAAGGAAGGTCCCCCAATCTAGGATGGGATTGTCCCGTGCCCCCACTCATATTTATGGCGCTCACTATAATTACACACCAATAGAGAGAGTCAGAAACATTGGGATGCCCCGGAGTTATGCAAATTACACACGGATGGAGAGAGCCAGAAACACTGGGATGCCTGTGGGAGAGGCAGTGGCGGAGTCATGCAAATTCCACACCAATGGATGTCTGTGGAAGAGCCAGAAACACCTGGGATGTCTGTGGAAGAGGGGATGTGTGGCGGAGTTAGTTATGCAGAATTCCACACTGATGGAGTGTGGGAGAAACACTGGGATGCAGAAACACCGGGATGTCTGGGAAGAGGAGGCGGAGTTAGCAAATTCCACACCGCAGTGGGATGCCTGTGGGAGGCAGTTATAATTCCACACCAATGGAGAGAGTCAGAAACACTGGGATGCCTGTGGGAGAGGCAGTGGGCGGAGTCATGCAAATTCCACACCAATGGAGAGAGCCAGAAACACCGGGATGTCTGTGGGAGAGGGAGTGGGCGGAGTTATGCAAATTCCACACCGATGGAGAGAGCCAGAAACACTGGGATGCCTGTGGCAGTGGGCGGAGTTACGCAAATTCCCCACCAATGGAGAGAGCCAGAAACACTGGGATGCCTGTGGGAGAGGCAGTGGGCGGAGTTATGCAAATTCCACACCGATGGAGAGAGCTGGAAACACTGGGATGCCTGTGGGATAGGCAGTGGGTGGAGTTATGCAAATTCCACACCGATGGAGAGAGCCAGAAACACTGGGATGCCTGTGGGATAGGCAGTGGGCGGAGTTATGCAAATTCCACACCAATGGAGAGAGCCAGAAACACCGGGATGCCTGTGGGAGGCAGTGGGCGGAGTTAGGCAAATTCCACACCGATGGAGAGAGCCAGAAACACTGGGATTCCTGTGGGAGAGGCAGTGGGCGGAGTTAGGCAAATTCCACACCGATGGAGAGAGCCAGAAACACTGGGATGCCTGCGGGAGAGCCAGTGGGCGGAGTTAGGCAAATTCCACAACGATGGAGAGAGAAAGGAACTCTGGGATTCCTGTGGGAGAGGCAGTGGGCGGAGTTATGCAAATTCCACACCGATGGAGAGAGCCAGAAACACTGGGATGCCTGTGGTGGAGGAAAGACATCAAATCTCGGATGGGATTGTCCCTGTGGAATTGTGGGAGTTGAAGTCCTGGAAGGCTGAAGTTTGCCCGTGCCTAGTATAGATGGATTATTATTATTATCAGAGGTTGGGTGGCCATCCGCCGAGAGGGATCGGATGGTGTCCTCATAAACCATGCCATTGCGACAAGACAACCGGAAGAGCGCATCCCTATTTTTAGCCGCTCTGCCGAATAATGCGCGTCGAGAAATCGCCCCAAAAGTGGGTCAGCGAGGAATGCAAAAGGAACCAGATGATCCTGCCAGCTTTGTTTACAAGAGAGGTTGTGTTTATCAACACATCCTCTGTTGACAAACAACCACTTTTCCTGATGCCATTTGGAAGGCCGTTGCTTTTGGCGTTGACCCTATGAATCCTCAACATCTCAATGACCGGCGTTAAGTACTTAACTTTCTGTGGCCGTTGAATCCGGACGCGCGGAATAAAACGTACTATTTTTCCGCACTTTCTGGCTCCGCGGTTCCGTTTCCCGGGAGAGGAGCAACGTGCAACGTCTGCCAATGGCCCATTGGCAACGCATTTAATTAAGCTAATGGATACCCGTTGGAAAGCGTCTAGGCCACTCAAAGGGAGGGCAACGATGTACATTTATCGAAATGTTGGAAAGCCACCCGATGGCAATGTGTCAAAGAAGCGATTATGCTCCCACTCATGCCCACACACATGCTCCCACTCATGCCCCCTCTCATGCCCCCATTCACATCCCCACTCATGCTCCCACTCATGCCCCTACTCATGCCTCACTCATGCTCCCACTCATGCCCCCACTCATGCCTCACTCATGCCCCCACTCATGCCCCCACTCATGCCCCCACTCATGCCCCCACTCATGCCCCACTCATGCCCTCCCTCCCACTCATGCCCTCACTCATGCCCCCACTCATGCCCTCACTCATGCTCCCACTCATGCCCTCACTCATGCTCCCACTCATGCCCCCACTCATGCCCCCACTCATGCCTCACTCATGCTCCCACTCATGCCCCCACTCATGCCCCCACTCATGCCCTCACTCATGCTCCCACTCATGCCCCTACTCATGCCCCCACTCATGCTCCCACTCATGCCCCCACTCATGCCCCCACTCATGCTCCCACTCATGCCCCCACTCATGCCCCCACTCATGCCCTCACTCATGCCCCCACTCATGCCCTCACTCATGCTCCCACTCATGCCCCTACTCATGCCCCCAATAATGCTCCCATTCATGCCCCCACTCATGCTCTCACTCATGCTCCCACTCATGCCCCCACTCATGCCCCCACTCATGCTCCTACTCATGCCCTCACTCATGATCTCACTCATGCTCCCACTCATGCCCCCACTCATGCTCCCACTCATTCTCCCACTCATGCCCCCATTCATGCCCCCACTCATGCCACTCAAAGGAAGGCCAAAGATGTACATTTATTGAAATGTTGGAAAGCCACCCGATGGCAATGTGTCGGAGAAGTGATGATGCCCCCACTCATGCCCCCACTCATGCCCCTACTCATTCTCTCACTCATGCCCCCACTCTTGCTCCCACTCATGTCCCCACTCATTGTTATTATATTATTAATCTTATTAGCAGAGCTTGGGTGCTATTCGCGAGATATTTTAGCAAGCGGAAGCGCTTGTGGGCGTGCGGACGTCACCCGGCGCATGCGAAAGCACTTGGGTCGCACCCAACTATGACATTCGGCACAGGGATGTGAGCCGTTTGCAAGGTGGAGACAGTGAAAGACTGAATTTAGGGAGCTTAAGAGGCCCAGACTCTCCAAGGGGAGAGGATCAGATCCTGGGTAATATGGCAGTGTAGATCCAGTTTGGATGAGAGAGAGAGAGAGAACCAAACCAGGAATGAGCACACTTGCACAAAGAGGAAGCCCACCAAAGGAGCTCTCCTTGGTGCTGAAATTGTTTGGGGGATTGGCCTTGGGCCTTTCACTCTGGCACAAATAGAGGCCCTGTCTGGCATGCAGGAAGGCACCATCCAATCCCTCCAGACAGATGGCCATCCACGCCCTGCTAATAATATTAATTACTAATTACTAATTACTAATTAATAATTAATAATTAATAATTAATAATTAATAATTAATAATTAATAATTAATAATTAATAATTAATAATTAATAATTAATAATTAATAATGGGATCCCAGAGTTGGAAGAGACCCCAAAGGCCATCTAGTCCATCCCCTATCCGTCACGTAGGAAGACGCTATCCAATCCCTCCAGACAGATGGCCACCCGCGCTCTGCTAATAATAATAATAATAATAATAATGGGATGCCAGAGTTTGGAGAGACCCCAAAGGCCATCGAGTCCATCCCCTATCCGTCACGTAGGAAGACGCTATCCAATCCCTCCAGACAGATGGCCATCCAAGCTCTGCTAATAATAATAATAATAATAGTGGGATCCCAGAGTTGGAAGAGACCCCAAAGGCCATCTAGTCCATCCCCTATCTGTCGCATAGGAAGACACTATCCAATCCCTCTAGACAGATGGCCATCCACGCTCTGATAATATAATAATAATAATAATAATAATAATAATTAGCAGGCCTCTACCAATTCTATGATATGGATTTTAAGCAGAGGCTGGATGGCCATCTGTCGGGAGGGATCGGATTGTGTCTTCCTACCTGGCAGAAGGGGGTTGGATTAGATATATTATTATTATTATTTATATACCACTCTATCTCGAGACTCAGGGCAGTTCCCACAAACATACAGAGTAGCCATTAAAATATAAACATAACACAATCCTATGCATTAGATGGCCTTTGGGGTCTCTTCCCACTCTAGTATTCTATTATTATCATCATCATCATCATCATCATCTTCAGAGGCTGGAAGGCCATCTGTTGGGAGGGGCTGCAGGCAAGAGGAGGAGTGCGAATTCTGCCATACGTGCGATTTCTCTCCTTGGGTCGCGAATGACGTGGGCTGGCGTTCCTCCAGCCTGGGCCTTGTTGTTGCTGGGGATGCTCCATAGAGAAGGCTCCGGCTGCCTTGAGAAGCCCAGCATTTCCCTCCTGCCTAGGATGGCCATCTGTCTGGAGAGATTGGATGGTGTCTTCCTCCATGGAAGAAAGAAGAGGGTTACACTGACTAGATGATCCTTGGAGTCTCTTCTAACTCTAAAATATTATTATTATTATTATTATTATTAGCAGAGCTTGGATGGTGATCTGTTGGGAGGGATTGTAAGGTGTCTTCCTACATGGCAGAAAAGAAAGGGGGTGGACTAGATGGCCCTTGGGGTTTCTTCCCACTCTAGTATTCTGTTGTTGTTGTTGTTGTTTTTACCAGAGGCTGGATGACCATCTGTTGGGAGGGATTGGATGGTGTCTTCCTAATTGGCAGAAAGGGGCTGGACTAGATGACCTTTGGGGTCTCTTCCCACTCTAGTATTCTCTTCTTCTCTTGTTTTTTGCTTCTTCTTCTCCTTTTCTTCTTCTCTTCTCCTCCTCTTCTTTTTTCTTCTCCTTTTCTTCTCTTATTCTTATTCTTTCTTTTTCTTCTTTCATTCTCTCCTCCTCCTCCTTGTCTTCTCTCCTTTTCTTCTTCTCTTCTTTTCTTCTCCTTTGCCTTTTCTCCTTCTTTTTTTCTTCTCTTCTCCTTCTGCTTTTCTTCTTCTCCTTTTCTTCTCCTCCTCCTCCTCTTCCTTTTTCTTCTTCACTTCTATTCTCCTTTTCTTCTCTTCTCGTTCTCTTCTCCGTTTCTTCTTCTCTTCTCCTCTTCTTTTTTCTTCTTCATTTCTATTCTTCTCCTTTTCTTCTTCTCTCCTCCTCCTTTTCTTCTCCTTTTCTTCTCTTCTCTTCTCCCTCTCTTCTTCTTTTCTTCTTCTCTTCTCCCTCTCTTCTTCTTTTCTTCTTCTCTTCTCCTTTTCTTCTCCTTCTCCTTTTCTTCTTCTCTTCTCCTCCTCTTCTTTTTCTTCTTCATTTCTATTCTTCTCCTTTTCTCCTTTTCTGCTTCTCTCCTCCTCCTTTTCTTCTCCTTTTCTCCTTTTCTTCTTCTCTTCTCCCTCTCTTCTTCTTTTCTTCTTCTCTTCTCCTTTTCTCCTCCTCCTCCTTTTCTTCTTCTCTTCTCCTCCTCTTTTTCTTCTTCTCTTCTCCTCTTCTTTTTCTTCTTCATTTCTATTCTTTTCCTTTTCTTCTTTTCTGCTTCTCTCCTCCTTCTTTTCTTCTTCTTTTCTTCTCCTTCTCTTCTTTTTCCTTCTCTTCTTTTTTCTTCTCCCTTTCTTCTCTCCTCCTCCTCCTTTTCTTCTTTTCTTCTCCTTTTCTCCTCCTCCTCCTCCTCTTCTTTTTTCTTCTTCACTCCTATTCTCCTTTTCTTCTCTTCTCCCTCTCTTCTTCTTTTCTTCTTCTCTTCTCCTCCTCCTTTTCTTCTTCTCTTCTCCTCTTCTTTTTCTTCTTCATTTCTATTCTTCTCCTTTTCTTCTTTTCTGCTTCTCTCCTCCTCCTTTTCTTCTCCTTTTCTTCTTCTCTTCTCCTCCTCCTCCTCCTCGTTTTCTCCTCCTCCTCCTCCTCTTCTCCTTCTCCTTCTCCTGCCATATAACCCAGTTCATTCTGATTCTGAGAAGTGTAGCCCTGGCCTTGGGGTTCCACTTGCCTGCACGCTGCCCGGGGCCCGGCAGGGGGCGCTGTTCCCTTTCCCCTGGGCGCCGCCGAGCTTTGTCCAATCGGCTGCCGGTCCTCCCTGGGGAGGCGTGGCTGGGCGGAGGCTGCAGCCAATGGGAGCGGGGCCAGGGGCAGCCGCGAGCCCGGCCGCCTGCTGCTGCTGCTGCTACTGCTGCTGCTGCTGCTGCTCCACAGCTGCAGAGGCTGCAGAGGCTGAGCGGCGGCAGGTGCGCCTCCTGGTCCCCTCTCTGCTGCCCGCCTCGCCTATGATGTGCCTGGAGAGCGAGGGCGGAGGGGCAGCAGGAGCCGCCGCGGGGGCCGCTTCCCAGGGCCAGAGCGAGAGCTGCGGGAGACGCCAGCAGGTCTCTCCTTCCTCCGCCCTGGGCGACGACGAGGAGGAGGACGACGGCGGAGGGGGAGAGCGCATGAAGGCCCCTGCTGCTGCTGCTGCTGCTCCCTCTTCCTCCTCCTCCAGCCATGGAGGGCTCAATGGGAGCCTGGGCAAGGCGCGCGTGGCCGCCGCAGCCATCCTCAGCGCCGGGAACGTCCTCAATTACCTGGACAGGTACACCGTCGCAGGTGAGCAGGCTCCCTCATCCGCTTCCTCCTTTCCCCCCCTCTCTTCTCCGCCCGTCCTTCCTTTCCCCGCTCCTTCCCTGCCTCTCCCTTGCCTTCTACAGTGTTCCCTCGCTACTTCGCGGGTCGATCTTATTGCGGGCTCGCTTTTCGCGGATTTTATTAAATAAAAAAATAATTTAAATATATACATCAAAAATATTAATTTTAAAATATATAAATAAATATTAATTTAAATATATATATATATCAAAATATTAATTTTAAAATATATAAATAAATATTAATTTAAATATATATATCAAAACATTAATTAAATATGTATATATCAAAAATATTAATGTATATATAAATAAATAGATATTAATTTAAATATATATATCAAAAATATTAATTTAAATATATATGTATCAAAATATTAATTTATATATATATCAAAAATATTAATTTATATATATATCAAAATATTAATTTAAATATATATATCATGGTATTTTTGCTGTTTTGTGGGGTGCTTTCCCTCCTCAGTCCTCCTGTATATCTTTTCTTTCTTCTTCTTTCCTCCCTTTCTTCCCTATGATGATTATGATTATGATTATTACTATTATCATTATTATTTATACCCCACTTTCCCCCCTCTCTCCACAAAGGAGTCTCCAAGTGGCTATGTATCTATTATTATATTATCACAATAATAATATATTATTATAAATTATTATTATTTGTTATATAATAATTATTATATTATATAATATATTATTTTTATTATTCGTGCACCACTTTTTCTCTCCACAAAGGAGACTCAAAGTGGCTGTGCATCCATTATTATTATTATTATTGTATTATTATTATTATTTACACACCACATTTTTCATCTACAAAGAAGACTATGTAGCTATTATTATTATATTATTATTATTATACACTCCACTTCTTCTTTCATAAGCCTTCCTGAAGAAAAGAGGCCGTTTATTTCTCCCTTCCTATGCTTCCTCCGTTCCCTTCTTTCTTTTCCCATCCCTTTCTCCTTCTCTCCCTTTCTATCCTTCCCTTTTCTATCCTTCCTTTCTCCCACCTTCCTTCCCTCCTTCCTTCCTTCCCCATCTCCTTTCTCTCCTGCTCCCTCTCTCCCTGCGCCTTCCTACCATTCCTTCCTCCTTTCGCCTTCCCGCTTCCTCTCCTCCACTTCCCTCTTTTCTCCTTCCCCCCATTTTTTAATCTGAATGGCTGTGCGTTGGGGCTTGGCGTGTGTGTGGCGGTGTGGAAGAAGCACGTTGTGTTCACAAATGTCATTAAGACGGCTGGCGCAGTGGCGTTGCGCTATTGTCTTCCCTCTTAATGGCAAGGAGGACCCATTGACCTTTGAGAGATCGGCCGGCCGGACTCGTCGAAGGTGCCGGACCTCAAGCTCGGTGTCGATCTCCATCCTTATATTATATTTATTGTTATATTTATTATTATTATGTGATGTATCGCCGAATAATGCGTCCAGATCCCTGCAAGGTGGCCTTTGTGTGATTTTGTCAGCGCCGATTGCGCTGATTGTTTTTAAGTCCAGGCCAGGGTCTTGGGGCACTGTGCCCATTGTGCCGGTCACTACTGGGACCACCTTGACTGGCTTCATCTTTAAATTCTCGTATCGTGTCGGTTTTTCCGGTTGTTTCTCTTTCAGTCCTGCTGTCGCCTGGGATTGCGACATCGAGGATAGATACTTAGCACGTGCGAGCATGAGGTCGGGAGTCTTGTGCTCCAAAACTCTGAATTTGGGGGTCCTGGAGTAGTTTTCCGGCTTGTGATCCCACCAGTTCTTTGTCGCAGGCTGATGGTGTTTGTGGCACAGGCTCCAATGGATCATCTGAGCAATGGTGTTGTGCCTCTGCTTGGAGTCTGTCCGTGATCTTCTTGCAGCAGCGGAGGATGTGATCTATTGTTTCGCCGGCTTCCTTGCGTAGCCGACACTTGGGATTTATTATTATTATTTTATTATTTTATTATATTATTATTAGAATATTATATTATTATTTTATTATTATTATATTAGATTATTATTATTGTATTGTTTTTATTATTATATATTATTATATTTTTATTATATTTTATTATAATATTAGATTATTATTAAATTATTAGATTATTATTTAATAATTTTATTATTATATATTATATTTTTATCATTATATTAGATTAATATTTTTTTATTTTTTTATTATTTTATTATTATTATATATTATTATATATTTTTAATTTAATTTTATTACAATATTAGATTATTATTAAATTATTAGATTATTATTTTATTATTATATATTATATTATGTTGTTATTACCTTTGGTTTAAAGGGTGAGGCCAGTTCTGTGCATGCTGCGCTCCACCAGAAAAATCCATTGCACAGGCTCGAAGGACACATCCAACTTCCGAAAATGCATCAGCGCGCTTGTAAAAAGCGTGGGATGAGTCCTTCCTGAATCTTCGTTCGCGAAGTAATGCCGAGAGATGTTGTTATTATTTATTATTATTTTAGATTATTATTATATTATTATTTTTATTATAAATTATTATATTATTATTTTTATTATATATTATTATTATATTATTATTTTTATTATATATTATTTTTATATTATTATATTATATTATTATATTATTATTCTGACACAAAAACACAGAATGATACAGCAAACGAGAGGTTTTTATGATATTATTATTGTTATTATTATTTTAAAAGGTTAGTACACTGCTGGTTGTTGTATTGGATCACACGTGGGACACTTCCCAAGTGTTTAGGATGGTGTGATGTGTCGGCGAATAATGTGTGCAGATCCCAATAGGGTGGGCTTTCGCAGCTGACCGATGGGGATTTGGTCAGTGCTGATTGTTTTTAAGTGCAGGCCAAGGCCTTGAGGCACTGCACCCGGCGTGCCGATCACCACCGGGAACACCTTGACTGGCTTGTGCCAGAGTCTTTGCATTATAAATAAATAAATAATAATAATTAGACATATAATTTTGGCATGCCGACGAAGGTGGCCTCGCGCTTTGGCAGTTGTATTTTTTTATCGTGTCACGAGCAGCTCACACTTTGGTAGTTGTATTTTTTTATCACGTCAGGAATGGCTCGAGAAACTGCAAGTCGCTTCTGGTGTGAGAGAATTGGCCGACTGCAAGGACTTTGCCCAGATGTGTTGCTGTTTAATCATCCTCGTGGGAGGCTTCTCTGCTGTCCCCGTACGGGGAGCTGGAGCTGACGGAGGGAGCTCACCCGTGCTCTCCCCAGATCCGAACCTCCGACCTGTCGGACTTCAATCCTGCCGGCACAAGGGTTTAACCCATTGCGCTACCATTTGGAGCACACACCTTTGCACCTGAACGAGCGCACCTCTCTCAAGCGGAAAGGCGGCAGCCCAAGGTGATGGAAAGGCGAGGCTGGCGCCCGTGCCGGTGCTATATTTGGATCGAGGTGTGCACGGGGGAAGCCGTGATTCAGCCAGGAAGCCGAGGGAGCGGGAAATGAGTGCTCAGGTGCGCAATCCGGTGGCGTTTTTTTTTGGGCCCATCTGCCAAAGCCGTGTGTCAGCGCCGAGACGCGGTTTCTGGTCTGGTAACAGAACCGGTTTGGCAGCGCGGCCCAGGAATGCGTGCCGTCATGCCTTAGTAATGCGCGGAATGGCCGGTGCTCACCTGAGAGCGGGGATCACTCATGTTTCATAGCATTGGAAGAGGGACCCCCAAAGGTCATCCGGTCCACCCGCTTTGGCCAAGCACAAACAAAGCCTCCCCGACAGATGGCCAGGGAGCCTCTGTTTGAAAATCTCCAAGGAAGGACTCAAGCTGGAGAGAGCTTTACAGGCCAGTACAGTACATGATTTGGCCATAGATTCTGTCGCCGCGAGGAAGGAAATGCGCACCGGTCACCTCTGGAATGTGGCTCGGCCGCTCTCCCCAATGGCTAATTGTTCTAGGTCATGACGGCTCTCACGCTCACATCCTTCCCATTTCCTCAACCGGCACACACGCGCATCATGTCTCATGTATAAGGCCGTGCACATGTGAGTCTCCTTCGGGAGGGAGAAATAAGTATTATATTAATATTCAATAATATTTATTATAGAAACAAATATTATAATAATATCAAGTGTGTGTATCTACATATGGTAATAATAATATATATGTGTATATATATACATTATTATATATATTATAATATATACACACACACACATAGTATCATATATATTATACTGCAATATTTCAATAATAAATAAATATATTATATTCAATAATATCATAGAAATAAATATTATAATAATATCAAGTGTGTGTATCTATATATGGTAATAATCATATACAGTATATATATATACACATTATTATATATACTATGATATACACACATATATAGTATCATATTATATATTATACTGCAATATTTCAATAATAAATATTTTAATATTCAATAATATTATAGAAATAAATATAATAATATCATGTGTGTGTGTATATATGGTAATATATATATATATTAATATATATACTATACTATACACACATACATCGTATCATCTCTATCTCTATCTCTATCTCTAATAAAGCGGAATGTTTGTATGTATGTATGCGTGCGGAGGGATATGTGGCAGCGTTCTGACTTCCCAAGTCTGCTGCGACCCTCATCCAATTACTGATCGATACCACACTTGGCACACATAACCCCCATGACTGCCTTCACGTCCTGGTGAGGTTCGGGGGAGAACTGACAATGGATGATGGGATTTGTAGTACTTTCACACCCCTCTGTTCCCATACCACTGAGGTCCCCAACAAACACTGATAGAGACCACACTTGGCACACAGAGCCCCAGTGACCCACTCTACATCCTACTGAAGTTTGGAGGGGGGGGGGGAGAACATGGATGATGGGACTTGCAGTACCTTCCCTCACTTTCCAAGACTGCTACAAACCTAATCCAATGACTGATCAACACCAAACGTGGCACACAGAGCCCTCATGACCCACTCTACATCCTGGTGCCGTTCGGAGGACAGTGGACCATGGATGATGGGACTTGAAGTATTTCTACTCACTTCCCAAGTCCGCTGCGACCCTCATCCAATTACTGATCGAGATCAAACTTGGCACACATAACCCCCATGACTGCCTTCATGTCCTGGTGAGGTCCAGGGGAGGACTAACAATGGATGATGGGATTTGTAGTACTTTCAAACCCTTCTGTCCCCACAGACCACTGTGGCCCCCAACAAACCCCGATAAAGACCATACTTGGCACACAGAACCCCAGTGACCCACTCTACATCCTAATAAGTTTCGAGGGGGGCAGATCATGGATGATGGGACTTGCAGTACCTTCCCTCATTTTCCAAGACTGCTACAAACCTAATCCAATGACTGATCAACACGAAACCTGGCACACAGAGCCCTCATGACCCACTGTACATCCTGGTGCAGTTTTGTGTGAGACGGACCACGGATGATGGGACTTGAAGTACCTTCACTCACTTCCTAAAAACAATGCATCCCTCATCCATTCACCAATACAGACCAAACTTAGCACACAGAGCCCCCATGACCCAATCTACATCCTACTACACTTTGGGGGGGGGGGGACAGAGATGATGGGACTTGCAATACCTTCAATTACCTTCAGTAATTTCATGATACCACTGCAACTCCCAATAATAATGGATCAAGACCAAACTTGGCACACAGAGCCCCCATGACCCACTCTACATCCTGCTGCACTTCTCAAATCACCCGGGCATTGCCGGGTCCCCAAGCTGAGTAGAGGTACTTCAAGTCCCATCGTCCATGGTCCACCCTCCTCTGAACTGCACCAGGACGTAGAGTGGGTCATGGGGGCTGTGTGTGCCAAGTGTGGTCTGTATTGGTCTTTTTGGTTGCCTCAGTGGTCTGTGGGAACCAAATGTTGGAAAGTACTACAAATCCCATAATCCATGGTTCATGTCACCCGAACCGCACCAGGACGTAAAAGGGGTCAGGGGGGGTGGGTTATGTGTTCCAAGTTTGGTGCAGGTCCATCACCCGCGCTGGTCTCTGTGGCCTGTGAAAGTGGCAGCCAATCAGAACGCTGCCACATATCCCTCCGCACGCATACATACATACATACATACAAACATTCCGCTTTATTATATATAGAGATTATACTATTATATATATTACAGTATATATAATAATGTATGGTATATTATATTATTGTAATATTACAATATTATAAATATTACAGTATATATAATAATGTATAGTATATTATATATCATATATTAATAATTATATATATGTAATATTTATTTGTTATTTATTATTTGCTGTATTTGTATTTTCTATGTATGTGATATACAGTATATAATATATAATATATTATAATATTACATTATAATATAATATATATGCTATAATAATGTATTATATGGCTAATATGATATAATAATGTATTATATATATAAAATAGATAATATAATACTATTGAAATATTGCAGTATAATATATAATGTGATATAATGATATATATGTGTGTGTATATTGTAGTATACATAATAATGTATATATATTATATAATAGTGTTATAATATTACAATATTATGTATATTATAGTATATATAATGTATAGTACATTATATATCATATTAATAATATATAAAATATTTGGTATATATAATATATATTATAATAGTATAATATAATGTATGTAATATACTATAATTTATATGTATAATATGATACAATTACAATAATATGATATGATATAATAATATATTATATTAATTATAGTATATATAATAATGTATTCAATATTATAAAAGTGTGTGTGCATATATATATATAATACTACATAATAATAATAATATCAAAGCCACCGTTTGGCCTGGTGTGAGTCCTGAGGTTACGCAGGAAGAGGAAGAAGGTAAACCGACCGCTGAATACCTGCCCAGGTGCCAAGCCGCATATTTCATACATCGCAGAGAAGTTTCCCCGTGGGAGGCGCTCCCGTGGCGGGCCAGAATTAAGTAGTTTCCAGGAGCGGTTACATAACAACTCTTGGCTTTGGGAAACCGAAAAGCACAGCGGTCGCTCCTCAGTGCCAAACCTAGATCCCTAAAGGCCTTCCAGTCCAAAGCACCATCAAAGCCCTCCCGACAGATGCCTTCCTGCCTGGCACAACGGGGGTTGGACTGGGTGCCCTTTGGGGTCCCTTCCAGTTCTAGGAGTCTATAATATGCATTATCTTCAGAGGCTGGATGGCCATCTGTCGGGAGGGATCGGGTGGTGTCTTCCTATTGGAAGAAGGGGTTGGACTGGATGGCCTTTGGGGTCCCTTCTATGATACGAGTGTGTCTTTTATCAGAGGCTGGATGGCCATCTGTCGGGAGGGATCGGATGGTGCCTCTATGGTAATGATACATCTCATAGAGTTCACTCAGTCATGTCTATCTAACTATCACCTCTCTCTTTCAATCATATCTATGGACATCTAACTATGGCTGGATGACCATCTGTCGGGAGGGATCAGATAGTGCCTTCCTCTATGGTAATGGTATATAGTTCACTCAGTCATGTCTATCTGTCTATCAATCTATCTATCAATCAATCAATCTATGTATCTATCGATCGGTTGGTCGGTCGGTCGTCCAGCCAGTCTGTCGACCTGTCTGTTGACCCGTTCATCGACCCGTCCATCGACCTCTCCGTTGACCTCTCCATCGACATATCTCTTTCAATCATATCTATGGACATCTAACTATGGCTGGATGACCATCTGTCGGGAGGGATCAGATAGTGCCTTCCTCTATGGTAATGGTATATAGTTCACTCAGTCATATCTATCTGTCTATCAATCAATCAATCAATCAATCAATGTATCTATCAATCGGTCGGTCGGTCGGCCGGTTGTCCAGCCGGTCTGTCCACCTGTCTGTTGACCCGTTCATCGACCCGTCCGTCGACCCATCCGTTGACCCGTCCATCGACCCGTCCGTCGACCTCTCCGTTGACCTCTCCATCGACATATCTCTTTCAATCATATCTATGGACATCTAACTATGGCTGGATGACCATCTGTTGGGAGGGATCAGATAGTGCCTTCCTCTATGGTAATGGTATATAGTTCACTCAGTCATATCTATCTGTCTATCAATCTATCAATCAATCAATCTATGTATCTATCGATCAGTCGGTCGGTCGGTCAGTCGTCCAGCCGGTCTGTCAACCTGTCTGTCGACCTGTCTGTTGACCCGTTCATCGACCCGTCCGTCAGCCCATCCGTCGACCTCTCCGTCGACATATCTCTTTCAATCATATCTATGGACATCTAACTATGGCTGGATGACCATCTGTCGGGAGGGATCAGATAGTGCCTTCCTCTATGGTAATGGTATATAGTTCACTCAGTCATATCTATCTGTCTATCAATCTATCAATCAATCAATCTATGTATCTATCGATCAGTCGGTCGGTCGGTCAGTCGTCCAGCCGGTCTGTCAACCTGTCTGTCGACCTGTCTGTTGACCCGTTCATCGACCCGTCCGTCAGCCCGTCCGTCGACCTCTCCGTCGACATATCTCTTTCAATCATATCTATGGACATCTAACTATGGCTGGATGACCATCTGTCGGGAGGGATCGGATTGTGCCTTCCTCTATGGTAATGGTATATAGTTCACTCAGTCATATCTATCTGTCTATTGATCTATCAATCAATCAATCAATGTATCTATCGATCAATCGGTCGGTCGGTCGTCCAGCCGGTCTGTCGACCCGTCTGTTGACCCGTTCGTCGACCCATCCGTTGACCTCTCCGTCGACATATCTCTATCCTATCTATGGACATCTAACTAGGGCTGGATGACCATCTGTTGGGAGGGATCGGATGGTGTCCTTCATAGCAGAATGGGGTTGGTCTAGATGACCTTTGGGGTCCCTCACAATTCTAGGATCCTAATATTCCATGATATGTATTTTTAACAGAAGCTGCATGGCCATCTGTCGGGAGGGATCGGATGGTGCCTTCCTCTATGGCAGTGATATATCTTATATAGTTCTTTCGGTCATCTATCTATCATTGCTCTCTCTCTCTCTTTCAATCAGATCTATGCCCATCTAACTATGGCTGGATGGCCATCTGACAGGAGGGCTCGGATTGTGCCTTCCATCTTGGCAGAATGAGGTTGGTTTGGATGACCTTTAGGGTCCCTTCCACATTTGAGGTCTTGCAACGTCATTGACTTCCTTATGGCGACCCTATGGATGATGGACATCAAGAATGCCCATCATCCATACCTTAAGTCTTGCAATGTTGTTGACATCCTTATAGCGACCCTGTGAATGAGGGACCTCCAAGGTGTCCATCATCCATATCTCAGGTCTTTCAATGTCGTTGACTTTCTTACGGTGACCCTATGAATGAGGGACCTCCAAGGTGTCCATCATCCATACCTTAAGTCTTGCAATGTTGTTGACTTCCTCATGGCGACCCTATGAATGAGGGACCTCCAAGGTGTCCATCATCCACATCTCAGGTCTTGCAATGTCATTGACTTTGGACATTGGCACTCGGGGTGGGTTTTGCGCTGTTCCTGAAGCGGAAAGGCTCTGCGGTTGCGCAATTTCACGGAAACTTGAGCGACTCACCAACAAACAAGTCACTCAAGAGAGGCCTCTCTCTCTCTCTCTCTTGCCCTCCTTTCCCCCGAATGCAGATGTGTGGCTTTCTGTCCTTGTGGCCTTAATTTGTTTTCTCCTCCGTCGGTCGTTTGAATTCCTCGCAGATTACAGGTTTGTCTGCGGGGAGGCCGGTCCCACAACGCTATAATTTGGCTCTCGGTCGAGAGAGACTGGCAGCCGGATCCCAAGATGAGGCCTCGCCGGCTCCCAACCAGGCCCAGCACGCCAAAGCCAGCCCCAAAGAGAAGGGCCGTGCGGCCGTAGTCCGGCTATTGCTCCCATCTATTTCTCTTTGACCCTTCCTTCCTTCCTTCCTTCCTTCCTTCCTTCCTTCCTTCCTTCCTTCCTTCCTTCCTTCCTTCCTTCCTTCCTTCCTTCCTTCCTTCCTTCTGAAGGAGAGGCCGAGTGACCCTCGGGGCAGAGGGTGGACATCATGATCATTTGCACTCTTCGTGGACTAGTCTTGAGCGAAGACACATGTCAATATACGCCAGTAAATGTTCCCAAAATTCATGGGAAACGCTAGCCTCTTTCTTTCTTTCTTTCTTTCTTTCTTTCTTTCTTTCTTTCTTTCCCTTCTTCCCTGTCCCTGATACATCTCTGCCCTCTCTCCTCTTCCTTCCTTCCTTCCTTCCTTCCTTTACTTTCCTCATACACCTTCTCTTCTTCCTTCGTTCCTTCCTTCCTTCCTTCCTTCCTTCATTCCTTCATTCCTTCCTTCCTTCCTTCCTTCCTTCCTTCCTTCCTTCCTTCCTTCCTTCCTTCCTTCCTTTGCATTCCTTCATATACATTCTCTTCTCCTTCATTCCTTCATTACTTCGTTCCTTCACTTTCCTCATACACCTTCTCTTCTCCTTCCTTCCTTTGCTTTCTTTCATATACGTTCTCTTCTCGTTCATTCCTTCACTTTCCCCATACACCTTGTCTTCTTTTCTCCTTCCTTCCTTCGTTCCTTCGCTTTCCTCATACATCTCTTCTCCTTCCTTCCTTTGCTTTCCTTCCTATACAATCTCTTCTCCTTCCTTCCTTCACTTTCCACATAAACCTTGTCTTCTCCTTCTTTCCTTGTTTCTTATTTCCCTCCCTTGCTTCACTTTCCTTCCTATACATTCTCTTCTCTTTCCTTCCTTCGTTCCTTCGCTTTCCTCATACTCCTTGTCTTCTCCTTCGCATTTCTTCCTTCCTTCCTTGACTTTCCCTCATATACCTTCTCTTCTTCATCACTCCCTCCCTCTCTTCCTTCCTTCCATCTTTCCTCCCTTTTTTCCTTTGCTTTCTCTCTTGCCTCTTCTCTTGTTCCTTCATTCCTTTGCTTTCACTTATACACCTTCTCTTCTTCTCTTCTCTCCTTCCTTCCTTCCTTCCTTCCTTCCTTCCTTCCTTCCTTCTCTCCTTCCTTCCTTCCTTCCTTCCTTCCTTCCTTCCTTCCTTCCTCTTCCCTTCTTTTTCTTGCTTCCCTCCCTCCCTCAATCACTTCTTACTATTCTTCCTTCCTCTTTCCTTCTTTCTCTTTCCTTCCTTCCGTCCCTGCGTATCTATTCCCAGTACGTCCCACTAAGTCACTCTCTGAACCAGTGGGAATCCCAACCGAAGCTGATTTGTTGCCTTGCGTCAGGATTCTTTGGTGGCCAGTTTCGATTTGGAGAAATATTTGCTCCTCCTGATGTGTGTGTGATCGACACACACACACACACACACACACACACACACACACCCCTACAGGACTGAGACAACAGGAAGTGAGAGGCATGTCATATAATAATAATATATTATTATTAGTATGGTTATATTATTTTTATATTATATCATATATTATTAGTATATTATTGTTGTGTAGTATTATATTATTATATTATTGTGTTTTATTATTGTATTATAATTATAATATATTACTATATGATATAATAATTATATTATTATATTATATTATATTATTAAGAAAGGCTTAGACAGTGGGAAGTGAGAGACATGAGAGACATCTTATATATTATTAGTATTATGTTAATATCGTATTAGTACTATATTATATTAATTATATTATATTAATTATATTAATTATATTATATTAATTATATTATATTATATACACTAGCTTGGGGACCCGGCCCTGCCCGGGTTATTTGAGAAAGGCATTGTGTGCCAAGGTTGGTCCTTATCAGATGTTTACGTGGCTTGCAGTGGTCTCAGGAAGTTAGTGAAGGTACTACAAATCCCATCATCCATGGTCCATCCTCCTTCAAACCGCACCAGGATGGAGAGTGGGTCATGAGGGCTCTGTGTGGCAAGTTTGGTCTTGATCAGTCATTGGATTAGGTTTGCAGCAGTCTTGGAAAGTGAGTGAAGTTACTTCAAGTCCCATCATCCATGGTCTGTCCTCCTCCAAACTGCACCAGGATGTAAAGTGGACCATGGGGGCTGTGTGTGCCAGGTTTGGTGTTGAGGATTAGGTTTGCAGCAGTCTTGGAAAGTGAGGGAAGGTACTGCAAGTCCCATCATCCATGGTCTGCCCTCCTCCAAACTGCACCAGGATGTAAAGTGGATCATGGGGGCTCTGTGTGCCAGGTTTGGTGTTGAGGATTAGGTTTGCAGCAGTCTTGGAAAGTGAGGGAAGGTACTGCAAGTCCCATCATCCATGGTCTGCCCTCCTCCAAACTGCAGCAGGATGTAGAGTGGGTCATGGGGGCTGTGTGTGCCAGGTTTGGTGTTGATCGGTCATTGGATTAGGTTTGTAGCAGTCTTGGAAAGTGAGGGGAGGTACTGCAAGTCCCATCATCCATGTTCTGCCCCCCCTTCAAACTCCAGTAGGATGTAGAGTGGCTCTGTGTGCCAAGTGTGGTCTTTATCGGTGTTTGTTGGGGGCCGCAGTGGTCTGTGGGAACAGAGGGGTGTGAAAGTACTACAAATCCCATCATCCATTGTCAGTCCTCCCCCGAACCTCATCAGGACGTGAAGGTAGTCATGGGGGTTATGTGTGCCAAGTTTGGTCTCGATCAGTAATAGGATAAGGGTCGCAGCAGACTTGGGAAGTGAGTAGAGGTACTTCAAGTCCCATCATCCATGATCCACCCTCCTATGAACTGCACCAGGATGTAGAGTGGGTAATGGGGTGTGTGTGTGCCAAGTGTGGTCTGTATCGGTCCTTTTAGGTGGCCACAGTCGTCTGTGGGAACCAAAGTGTTGGAATGTACTACAAATCCCATAATCTGTGGTCTATGTCCCCCAAACCATACCAGGACGTAAAGGGGGTCGGGGGGGTTATGTGTACCAAGTTTGGTGCAGGTCCATCACCCGCGCTGGTGGCTGTGGCCTGTGAAAGTGGCAGCCAATCAAAATGCTGCCACATACATACAAACCCACACACATACACGCACACATACAAACATTCCGCTTTATTATATATAGAGATAATAGATATAGATATATATAGCTATAGATAGATAAGATATAGATATAGATAGATATCGATATAGATATAGATGAAGATATAGAAGATATCGATATATAGATATTAATTATATTATATTATATTTACACAGGCCATCCCCAGCTATGCCCGAGTTAGGTATTTAATTTTATATATATATATATATATATATATATATATATATATATAAATATAAAAATTATATTATTATTTTATTACTAATATATTATAGTACTAATAATATATTACAGTATTATCGTATATTACTAATATTACTATAATTATATTATTTAATATATTATTATAAATATATTATTAAAATAATGATAACTCATGGTTTGGTTTCGGGGTTTTATGAATGGTCCCATCAGAAATACAGATATAGGATGCACACAGGCCTTTGGACAGGGACGGACTACAACTCCCATCATCCTGGGCCATTCAACCGGGATCGAAGCGCATGCATTCCACATCGCGAAGGCACCCAGCGATTTCTGATCTGGAAGCTTGGAAAGAGCAGCAGGCCATGCTCGTCCGGTTCTCTCGGAATATGCAGATGAGATGCAAATGAGCCTGGGCTCATTCCTCCCTCTGGCAGTTTCTGTCAGGGCTGGGAAAGCAGGAAGCATCTCGCTCAGCGTATATTGTGCAGGTTGCTCTTGAAAACCAGCGGGGTTGGGTTGACTCTTTGGGCGCGTCTACACTGCGGAATTAATGCAGTTTGATACCCCTTTGATATCCCAAGAATAGCACATCTCAAGACCAATGATGCCCTCTAGGGATTGGGTGACTCTTAGGGTGCATCTACACTGTAGAATTATTATTATTATTATTATTATTACCCTGCTTTTTTCTATGATATTTGGTCTGGATGGCCATCTGTCGGGAAGGATCGAATGGTGCCCGTTAAGGTGGAAGGAGGTTGGACTCAATGGCCATCTGTCGGGAGGGATCGAATGGTGCCTTCTGCAATATGGTATTTTGAACGGAACCTGGATGGCCATCAGTCGGGAGGGATCGAATGGTGCCTTCTGCAATATGGTATTTTGAATGGAACCTGGATGGCCATCTGTCGGGACGGATCGAATGGTGCCTTCTGCAATATGGTATTTTGAACGGAACCTGGATGGCCATCTGTCGGGAGGGATCGAATGGTGCCTTCTGCAATATGGTATTTTGAACGGAACCTGGATGGCCATCTGTTGGGAAGGATCGAATGGTGCCTTCTGCAATATGGTATTTTGAACGGAACCTGGATGGCCATCTGTTGGGAAGGATCGAATGGTGCCTTCTGCAATATGGTATTTTGAACGGAACCTGGATGGCCATCTGTTGGGAAGGATCGAATGGTGCCTTCTCTAATATGGTATTTTGAACGGAACCTGGATGGCCATCTGTCGGGAGGGATCGAATGGTGCCTTCTCTAATATGGTATTTTGAACGGAACCTGGATGGCCATCTGTCGGGAGGGATCGAATGGTGCCTTCTGCAATATGGTATTTTGAACGGAACCTGGATGGCCATCTGTCGGGAGGGATCGAATGGTGCCTTCTGCAATATGGTATTTTGAACGGAACCTGGATGGCCATCTGTCGGGAGGGATCGAATGGTGCCTTTATATTATACTAGGTTGGGGACCCCTGTGAAAGTGGCAGCCACATCAGAATGCTGCCACATACAAACAAACATACAAACATACATACACACATACAAACTTTCCGCTTTATTATATACTCGCTTGGGGACCCGGCCCTGCCCGGGTTATTTGAGAAAGGCATTGTGTACCAAGGGTGGTCCTTATCAGATGTTTACGTGGCTCACAGTGGTCTCAGGAAGTTAGTGAAGGTACTTCAAGTCCCATCATCCGTGGTCTGTCTCACACAAAACCGCACCAGGATGTAGAGTGGGTCATGAGGGCTCTGTGTGCCAGGTTTGGTCTTGATCAGTCATTGGATTAGGTTTGCAGCAGTCTTGGAAAGTGAGGGAAGGTACTGCAAGTCCCATCATCCATGGTCTGCCCTCCTCCAAACTGCAGCAGGATGTAGAGTGGGTCATGGGGGCTCTGTGTGCCAAGTTTGGTCTTGATCCATCATTATTGGGAGTTGCAGTGGTATCATGAAATTAGTGAAGGTACTGCAAGTCCCATCATCTGTAGTCCACCCTCCTCCAAACTGCAGCAGGATGTAGAGTGGGTCATGGGGGCTTTGTGTGCCAAGTGTGGTCTTTATCAGTGTTTGTTGGGGGCCGCAGTGGTCTGTAGGAACAGAGGGGTGTGAAAGTACTACAAATCCCATCATCCATTGTCAGTCCTCCCCCAAACCTCACCAGGACGTGAAGGCAGTAATGGGGGTTATGTGTGCCAAGTTTGGTCTCGATCAGTAATTGGATGAGGGTGGCAGCGGACTTGGGAAGTGAGTAGAGGTAGTTCAAGTCCCATCATCCCTGGTCTGCCCTCCTCGAAACTGCACCAGGACGTAGAGTGGGTCATGGGGGCTGTGTGTGCCAAGTGTGGTCTGTATTGGTCCTTTTAGGTGGCCGCAGTGGTCTGTGGGAACCAAAGGGTTTGAAAGTACAACAAATCCCATAATCCGTGGTCCATCTCCCCCAAACCGCACCAGGAAGTAAAGGGGGTCAACGGGGGTTATGTGTCCCAAGTTTGGTCCAGGTCCGTCGCTCGTGCTGTTCGCAGTGGCCCGTGAAAGTGGCAGCCAATCAGAACGGCGGCACATACATACATACAAACCCACATACAAACAAACATTCCACTTTATTATATATAGAGAATATAGAGATAGAGATATTATATTTAATATTTATTTTGAACGGATGAACCTTGATGGCCATCTGTCGGGAGGGATCAAATGGTGCCTTCTGTAATATGGTATTTTGAATGGAACCTGGATGGCCATCTGTTGGGAGAGATCTAATGCTGCCTTTATATTATATTTATTATATTATATTTATTATATTATATTTAATATGTATTTTGAACCGATGAACCTTGATGGCCATCCGTCGGGAGGGATCGAATGGTGCCTTCTGTAATATGGTATTTTGAACGGAAGAACCTGGATGGCCATCTGTCGGGAGGGATCGAATGGTGCCCTTATATTATATTTATTATATTATATTTATTATATTATATTTAATATGTATTTTGAATGGATGAACCTTGATGGCCATCTGTCGGGAGGGATCAAATGGTGCCTTCTGTAATATGGTATTTTGAATGGAACCTGGATGGCCGTCTGTCGGGAGGGATCGAATGGTGCCCTTATATTATATTTATTAAATTATATTTATTACATTACATTTAATATGTATTTGAATGGATGAACCTGGATGGCCATCTGTCGGGAGGGATTGAATGGTGCCTTCTGTAATATGGTATTTTGAACGGAAGAACCTGGATGGCCATCTGTCGGGAGGGATCGAATGGTGCCCTTATATTATATTTATTATATTTATTATATTATATTTAATATGTATTTTGAATGGATGAACCTTGATGGCCATCTGTCGGGAGGGATCAAATGGTGCCTTCTGTAATATGGTATTTTGAACGGAAGAACCTGGATGGCCATCTGTCGGGAGGGATCGAATGGTGCCTTTATATTATATTTATTATATTATATTTATTATATTATATTTAATATGTATTTTGAACGGATGAACCTTGATGGCCATCCGTCGGGAGGGATCGAATGGTGCCTTCTGTAATATGGTATGCTGAATGTAACCTGGATGGCCATCTGTCGGGAGGGATCGAATGGATCCATCCATCCCAGCCTCCCATTGCTTTTAATTCAGAGCTGGAGCCAGAGATCCTGCCCGCTTCCATGGGAAGCCCGTGTATGCGCAACCATGCCATACATAAATGCATGAGCATGGCAATTAGGCGGCGGCAGCGGCGGCAGCATTGTGCCTGTGTGCAGCATGTGTGTCGCAAGGCCTCTTTCTCTCTACGCGGGGATTGCAGTGCGCCGGGGCCGCGTCTTCTCCTTCTTCCCATGGAAAGGGGCGTTGTCCCCTTGTGACATGCTCATGAATGTTCTGATGGGCATAATTGGCTCTTGGATCCGCCACCCGGGGTTGTTTTGCCTTCCGTGTTTGTTGCGCCAGGTATGTCTGCTCTCGAGAGGACATGCCTTGCGTGTCTTTCCCCTGAGCAAAACCCGTTCCCAGGGCTATTCTTAGGAAGTGGGTCAAGGCCCTTCCGGGCCGACGTCAGCCCATAGTAAACATAAAAATAATACTCATCATCATCATCATCATAGTGATAATAATAACAACAACAACAATAATAGAGGCTGGGTGGCCATCTGTCAGGAGGGATCAGATGGTGCCCTTCTGTATGGCAAGGGGCTCAACTGGATCAATTCCTTGCTGGCCTGCATCAGTTAATACTACTAGTACTAGTACTACTACTACTAATAGAGGCTGGATGGCC
Organism: Anolis apletophallus; assembly: GCA_030556195.1. NCBI lineage: Eukaryota > Metazoa > Chordata > Lepidosauria > Squamata > Anolidae > Anolis > Anolis apletophallus. The sequence goes on from JARBWK010000020.1 coordinate 13,243,586, forward strand.
ATCTGTCAGGAGGGATCGGATGCTGTCCTTCTGTATGGCAAAGGGTTGGACTGGATCAAGTCCCTTCCTGGCCTACATAAGTTAACACAACAACAACAACTACTACTACTACTAATAATAATATTGGCTGGATGGCTATCTGTCAGGAGGGATCAGATGGTGTCCTTTTGTATGGCAAGGGGCTCAACTGGATCAAGTCCCTTCCTGGCCTACATCAGTTAATACTACCACTACTACTAGTACTACTACTACTAATAGAGGCTGGATGGCCATCTGTCAGGAGGGATCGGATGCTGTCCTTCTGTATGGCAAAGGGTTGGACTGGATCAAGTCCCTTCCTGGCCTACATAAGTTAACACAACAACAACAACAACTACTACTACTACTAATAATAATAATAATATTGGCTGGATGGCTATCTGTCAGGAGGGATCAGATGGTGTCCTTTTGTATGGCAAGGGGCTCAACTGGATCAAGTCCCTTCCTGGCCTACATCAGTTAATACTACTACTACTACTACTACTACTACTACTACTACTAAGAGAGGCTGGATGGCCATCTGTCAGGAGGGATCGGATGCTGTCCTTCTGTATGACAAAGTGTTGGACTGGATCAAGTTCCTTTCTGGCCTGCATCAGTTAATACAACCACTACCACCACCACCACCACCACCACCACCACTACTACTACTACTACTACTACTACTACTAATAATAATAATAGAGGCTGGGTGGCCATCTGTCAGGAGGGATCAGATGGTATCCTTCTGTATGGCAAGGGGCTGGTCTGGATCAATTCCTTGCTGGCCTGCATTAGTTAATACTACCACCACCACTACTACTAGTAGTAGTAGTAATAATAATATTGGCTGGATGGCCATCTGTCAGGAGGGATCAGATGGTGTCCTTCTGTATGGCAAGGGGCTCAACTGGATCAAGTCCCTTCCTGGCCTACATCAGTTAATACTACCACTACTACTAGTACTACTACTACTAAGAGAGGCTGGATGGCCATCTGTCAGGAGGGATCGGATGCTGTCCTTCTGTATGGCAAAGGGTTGTACTGGATCAAGTCCCTTCCTGGCCTACATCAGTTAATACTACTACTACTACTACTACTACTACTACTAATAGAGGCTGGATGGCCATCTGTCAGGAGGGATCAGATGGTGTCCTTCTGTATGGAAAGGGGCTCGGCTAGATCAATTCCTTGCTGGCCTGCATCACTTAATACTACCACCACCACCACCACCACCACTACTACTACTACTACTAGAGTCTGGATGGCCATCTGTTAGGAGGGATCGGATGCTGTCTTTCTGTATGGCAAAGGGTTGGACTGGATCAAGTTCCTTCCTGGCCTGCATCAGTTAATACTACCACTACCACCACCACCACCACCACCACCACTACTACTACTACTACTACTACTACTACTAATAATAATAATAGAGGCTGGATGGTCATCTGTCAGGAGAGATCGGATGCTGTCCTTCTGTATGACAAGGGGCTGGACTGGATCAAGTTCCTTTCTGGCCTACATCAGTTAATACTACCACTACTACTACTACTACTACTACTACTACTACTACTAATAATAATAGAGGCTGGATGGCCATCTGTCAGGAGGGATCTGATGGTGTCCTTTTGTATGGCAAGGGGTCAGACTGGTCAAGTCCCTTCCTGGCCTATATCAAATAGTCATAATACTAATAATGATGGTGATGATAATAATAATAATGATGATATTGATAATGATGATAATGATAAGGATGATGATAATAATGATATTGATAATACAGATATTAGTAATCATGATCATAATGAGAATAATATTGATAGTATTGATATTAATGATCATAATGATGGGAATAATATTGATAATATTGATGAACATGATGATGATAATAATATATTGATAATATTGATAATCATAATCATATGATGATGAGAATAATATTGATAATAATGATGATGATATAATAATATTGTTAATATTGATGATAATAATAATCATGATGATGACAATACTAATGATAATAATAAAATAATAAGACTATTGATAATATTCATAATGATGATAATTAAAATGATAATTACCATAATTATAATAACAACAATAATAAAATTATGGTAATAATAATTATATTTCTAATAATAATGATTATGATACATTGATAGTAATAATGATGATGATATAATGATATTGATAATATTGATGATAATAATAATAATCATGATGACAATAGTAATGATAATAATAAAATAATAAGACTATTGATAATAATATTCATGCTGATGATAATAATTACCATAATTATAATAACAACAATAATAAAGTTAAGAAAATAATAATTATATTGCTAATAATAATGGTTATGATAAATTGATAATACTACTAATAATAGTATTGGCGAAGGCTTTCATGGGTTGCGGTGAGTTTTCCGGTCTGTCTGGCCATGTTCCGGCAGCATTCTCTCCTGACGTTTCGCCCACATTTATGATATTGATATGAATCATAATGATAATGACGACAATGCTCGTAGTGATGATGATTATATTATTATTATTATTATTACTATGCTTTTGCTGATGCCTCTCCTTCTCCTCTCTTGCAGGGGTCTTGCTGGACATCCAGCAGCATTTCGGGGTCAAGGACAGCGGTGCCGGCCTGCTCCAGACAGGTGAGAGGAACGACGAGAGCGAGCGGCTCTTTTCTTTCCCGCAGACGGCCAAGGTTGCGCTGACCTTGCTGCCGGCGGCTTTGTTCTCAATCGCAGCAGCCGGTGGGGAAATGCGCCTTTTTTAATGCTTGCTGCCCTTGTTCAGCTCCCGCTCGGTCTGGGATTTGCGACAATTAGGGCTGCTGCTGTGCGCTTGTCGGTGTGCCATAGATGTGCACCATCCTCGATCCGATCCCCCCCGACAGATGGCCATTCAGCCTCGGTGATACAAATCCATATCACAGAATCGCAGAGTTGAGAGAGACCCCAAGGGCCTTCTAGTCCATCCCCTATGCCATGTAGAAAGACACCATCCAATCCCTCCCGACAGATGGCCATCTAAGCTCTGCTAATAGTAGTACTACCAGTAGTAGTAAACTAATAGTAGTAGTAATAATAATAGGATCCTAGAGTTGGAAGAGACCCCAAGGGCCATCTACTCTAATCCCTGTCATGTAGGAAGACACCATCCAATCCCTCCCGGCAGATGGCCATCCAAGCTCTGCTAATATAAGTAGTAATAATAATAGTAATGATAATAATAACAATAGGATCCTATAGTTGGAAGTCACCCCCAAGGGCCATCTAGTCCACCCCCTATGCCATGTAGAAAGACACCATCCAACCCCTCCCGGCAGATGGCCATCTAATCTCTGCTAATAGTAGTACTACTACTAGTAGTAAGCTGATAATAGTAATAATAATAGGATCCTAGAGTTGGAAGAGACCCCAAGGGCCACCTACCCTAATCCCTGTCATGTAGGAAGAGACCATCCAATCCCTCCCGGCAGATGGCCATCCAAGCTCTGCTAATAATAATAGTAATAATAATAGTAGTAATAGTAATAGGATCCTAGAGTTGGAAGAAACCCCAAGGGCCATCTAGTCCATCCCCTATGCCATGTAGAAAGACACCATCCAATCCCTCCCGACAGATGGCCATCCAAGCTCTGCTAATAGTAGTAGTACTACTAGTAGTAAGCTAATAGTAGTAGTAATAATAATAGGATCCTAGAGTTGGAAGAGACCCCAAGGGCCATCTACTCTAATCCCTGTCATGTAGGAAGACACCATCCAATCCCTCTCGACAGATGGCCATCCAAGCTCTGCTAATAATAATAGTAATAGTAGTAGTAGTAGTAGTAATGGGATCCCAGAGTTGGAAGAGACCCCAAGGGCCATCTAATCCATCCCCTATGACATGTAGGAAGACACCATTCAATCCCTCCCGACAGATGGCCATCCAAGCTCTGCTAATAATAATAATAGTAGTAGTAGTAATAGTAATAATAGGATCCTAGAGTTGGAAGAGACCCCCAAGGGCCATCTAGTCCATCCCCGGCCTATGCCACATAGAAAGACACCATCCAATCCCTCCCGGCAGATGGCCATCCAAGCTCTGCTAATAATAATAGTAATAATAATAATAATAATAGTTATAATAATAGGATCCTAGAGTTGGAAGAGACCCCAAAGGCCATCTAGTCCAACCACTTTCTACCATGTAGGAAGGCACCATCCAGCCTTTCCCGACAGATGGCCATCCAGCCTCGGTTGAAAAACTTCCTCCCAAACAACAACAACAACAGCAGCAGCAGCCAGTCCCATTCAACCAAAGAACAGCGTGCGTCCGTGATGTGCCTCTGATGCGCCCATGTGCCAGTTGGCACCCCCTGATGGGAAACTCATCCTTTCTATTGCCAACATGTGCTCGGCGCATCGAAAGGGCGCCATCTGGACTTGTCTTCATCTGCCAGAAGAAGATCTATTATAATATTATAATAATTATAATATTACTATAATTGTATTATTAAATATATTATAATAAATATATTATTAAAATAATAGATTATTAGTATTATTATTATAGTGTGATGCGGCAGAATCATATTGGCCTTTTCCTCCTTATAATAATATTAATATTATATTACTAATATATTATAATACTACTAATATAGTATTATCGTATATTACTAATGGAATTATAATATTACTATAATTATATTATTAAATATATTATAATAAATATATTATTAAAATAATTGATTATTAGTATTATTATAATGTGATGCGGCAGAATCATATTGTCCTTTTTCTCCTAATAATAATATATTATAGTACTACTATTATAGTATTATCGTATATTGTTAATATAGAAGTATAATATTACTGTAATTATATTATTAAATATATTATTAAAATAATAGATTATTAGTATTCTTATAATGTGATGCGGCAAAATCATATTGGCCTTTTTCTCCTAATAATAATATATTACTAATATAGTATAGTACTACTAATATATTATAGTATTATTGTATATTACTAATATAGAAGTATAATAATACTATAATTATATTATTAAATATATTATTAAAATAATAGATTATTAGTATTATTATAATGTGATGCGGCAGAATCATATTGGCCTTTTTCTCCTAATAATAATATATTACTAATATAGTATAGTATTACTAATATATTATAGTATTATTGTATATTACTAATATAGAAGTATAATATTACTATAATTATATTGTTAAATATATTATTAAAATAATAGATTATTAGTATTATTATAATGTGATGCGGCAGAATCATATTGGCCTTTTTGTCCTAATAATAATATATTATAGTACTATTAATATATTATAGTATTATTGTATATTACTAATATAGAAGTATAATATTACTATAATTATATTATTAAATATATTATTAAAATAATAGATTATTAGTATTATTATAGTGTGATGCAGCAGAATAGTATTGTCCCTCTTCTCCTTTCCTGTGGACTGTTTACTAGCCAGGTATATCACCCGTCTTTATATCTCTGCATTTCATTCCTTCCGCGTAACTGTATAGAATGGATAGACTGCTGCAGTGCGCTCTGCCTGGTGCAGCCCTTGAAGGCGAAAGAAAAAATTAAACTAAAAGAGGAGGCCTAGTGTCTGAGCAATACCTTTGGGTTCATTTTGCAATGGGAAGGGGAAAAAAACAACCTTGCCGGCTATTTTTAAGGTACTCCCCGCCCGCCTGCTCAAAGTGGAGCATTTCCCAGAAGCGCCCTGTGATAGGATTACTCAAACTCTCCAAAGAGGACGGCGGAGTGGAAGATATCCTGGTTTTTTTGTCGGAACGGACACCTTTTACCCAGTTTTAGGCCCTTGTCAGCCTGTTTCGGGCAGAGTGTCTACATTATATAGCTATGGTGGCTTAATATCTCTCTACCTACCTGCCTACCTACCTACCTACCTACCTATGTATCTATTTACCCATCTACCTACCTACCTATCTTATCTTTCTACCTATCTATCTATCTACCCATTTATCCACCTACCTACCTTATCTATCTATTTACATATCTATCTACCTGATGTACCTACCAATCTACCTCATTTACCTACATACCTACCTACCTACCTATAATAATAATGATACATCTTTATTGATAGGCTGCCCTCTCTCCCCAAGGGGACTCAGGGCGGTTTACACACTATCTACCTACCTACTTACCTATTTACCTACCTACCTGTCTGACTATCTACCTATCTACCTAATATATCTACCTGTTTATCTTTACCTACCTACCTACATTATCTACCTACCTACCTAATATTTCTACCTATCTACCTACCTGTCTACCATCTCTATTTACCTGTTTATCTATCTTCTCTACCTATCTACCTACCTATCAACCTATCTACCTACCTGTCTACCTTCTCTACTTACCTACCTACCTGTCTATCTAACTTCTCTACCTACCTACCATATCTACCTACCTACCTTATCTACCTACCTACCTTATATATCTACCTTATATATCTACCTATCAACTTATCTACCTACCTGTCTACCTTATCTACTTACCTTCCTACAGTACCTACCTGTCTATCTAACTTCTCTACCTACCAACCATATCTACCTACCTACCTTATATATCTACCTAATATATCTACCTATCAACCTATCTACCTACCTGTCTACCTTATCTATCTGTCTATCTATATTTTTCTACCTACCTTATCAACCTACCTACCTTATATATCTACCTGTCTACCCTATCTATCTGTCTGTCTATCTTATCTGTCTAATCTTTCTACCTACCTTATATATCTACCTAATATATCTACCTATTAACCTATCTACCTACCTGTCTACCTTATCATCTATCTGTCTACCTATCTTCTCTTTCTACCTACCTTATATATCTACCTATCAACTTACCTACCTTATCTACCTACCTGCCTACCTATCTTCTCTATCTACCTACCTTATCTACCTACCTACCTACATTATCAATCTGTCTGTCTACCTTATATCAACCTGTCTAACATATCTACCTACCTATCATATCTACCTACCTTATCTACCTACCTACCTATCTATCCATCTAGGACAATCTAGAGATAGAAAGGATTAGCCATTAGCCTCTAGGGATGAATGCATGCAGTGTTCAGATTCATCCACAAGGGGGCAGTGTATAGATAGAAAGGATTAGTTCCAGGCCTCTAGGGATGAATGAATGCAGTACTCAGATGCATCCACAAGGGGGCAGTGTATAGATAGAAAGGATTAGCTCCAGGCCTCTAGGGATGAATGAATGCAGTACTCAGATGCATCCACAAGGGGGCAGTGTATAGATAGAAAGGATTAGCTCCAGGCCTCTAGGGATGAATGAATGCAGTACTCAGATGCATCCACAAGGGGGCAGTGTATAGATAGAAAGGATTAGCTCCAGGCCTCTAGGGATGAATGAATGCAGTACTCAGATGCATCCACAAGAGGGCAGTGTATAGATAGAAAGGATCAGCTCTAGGGATGAATGAATGCAGTACTCAGATGCATCCACAAGAGGGCAGTGTATAGATAGAAAGGATCAGCTCTAGGGATGAATGTATGTCGTGCTCAGATGCATCCACAAAGGGGCAGTGTGTAGATAGAAAGGATTAGCTCCAGGCGTGTAGGGATGAATGTATGCAGTGCTCAGATGCATCCACAAGAGGGCAGTGTATAAATAGAAAGGATCAGCTCCAGGCCTCTAAGGATGAATGTATGCCGTGTTCAGGTGCGGCCACAAGAGGGCAGTGTATAGATAGAAAGGATCAGCTCTAGGGATGAATGAATGCAGTACTCAGATGCATCCACAAGAGGGCAGTGTATAGATAGAAAGGATTAGTTCCGGGCTTGTAGGGATGAATGTATGCACTGCTCAGAAGCACCCATCCCTCAACCAGAAATGGATCCGTATGCTATTTTGGGGGGGAAATTATACCTTTGTGCTGCGAACACAGGAAAGGCTTCCTTGCCCAGAACCGGATGGATGGCCCTGGGTCTATTTCTGCCTCTTGACCCGCCCTGAGACAGCTTGCAAACCTCGCCTTGTCTCATGGTTGGAAATGCCTTTTTTTTCTCTCTCTCTCTCTCTCGGTTTCGGGGGCCGTCTGTGGACGGGGGGAAAGGGTTTGCCTTCCCAGGCCCAGACACGCTTCTCCCTTCACGCTCCGCTGCCCATGCGCATCTGCCGCGCAAGGAGATTGCCATTCACCCGGCAACAGTGAAATTGGAAGGCCGCTTGGACGTGAGCTTGACCAGGAAGGGAAAACAACAATGGTTGACAACAGCTTACCTGCTTGGAATTGTTTAAGCAGAAATGGTGTTAGGTAGTGTTCGGTGTGTCTATGCGCACTGAGAGGTGCCTCCGAACGCATTTGGCTGCGCTTCTCCTCCATCTGCACCTCTTTCTTTGTTCTCTTCCCGCTCTTCCCATCTTCAATGGTTAAGACCATATTTTGGGTGACAAAGCACAGCCATAGGGAAAGAGCTGCAGGTAGAATACACGATTATTGCTTAGGAATGGGGCGCCCCGATTGGCTGTTCTAGAAGCTCTGGCTCAGGGAGAAGTGAGTGCTCACTTCCCTTTTCCATTTTGAAACAAGTGTGCGCACCCATCCCCCTTGCTTTCCTTCCTCTGTTCCTTCTCCTTTCTTCTTTTTCTCTTTCTTTCCTACCTTCCCTCCTTCCCTCGTTCTTCTTTCTCCCCTTCCCTTTGTTCATTTTCCTTCTCTTTCTTTCCCTTCTTTTTCTCTTCCTTTCTTTCCTCCCTTCCTTCCTCCCTTCTTTCCTTCCTTCTTTCCTACCTTACTTATTTCCTTCCTTATTTCCTTCTTTCTTTCCTTCTTTTCTACCTTCCTTCCTTCCTCCTTTCTTTCCTTCCTTCTTTCCTTCCTTCTTTCCTTTCTTCCTTCTTTCCTTCCTCCTCCCTTCCTTCTTTCCTTCTTCCTTCCTTCCATCCTTCTTTCTTTCTTTCCTTCCTACTTTCCCTTCTTCTCTCTTTCTTTCCTTCCTTCTGTCCTTTCCTCATTCTTCTTTCTCCCCTTTGTTCCTTTTCCTTCCCGTTCTTTCCCTTCTTTTTCTCTTTCATACCTTCCCTCCTTCTCCATTCTCCCCTTCCCTTTGTTCCTTTTCCCTCTCTTTCTTTCTCTTCTTTTTCTCTTTCTTTCTTTCTTTCCTTCGCTCATTCTATTTTCTACTCCAGCCTTTGTGCCTTTTCCTTCTCTTTCTTTCCCTTCTTTTTCTCTTTCTTTCTTTCCTTCCATCCTTTCCTCATTCTTCTTTCTTCCCCTCCTTTTGTTCCTTTTCCTTCTCTTTCTTTCCCTTCTTTTTCTCTTTCTTTCTCTCCTTCCTTCCGTCCATCCCTCATTCCTTTTTCTCCTCCTCCCTTTGTTTCTTTTTCTTCTTTTTCTTTCCCTTCTTTTTCTCTTTTTTTCCTTCCATCCTTTCCTCGTCCTTCTTTCCACCCTTCCTTTGTTCCTTTTCCTTCTCTTTCTTTCCCTTCTTTTTCTCTTTCTTTCCTTCCATCCTTCCCTCATTCTTTTTTCTCCTCCTCCCTTTGCTCCTTTTTCTTCTCTTTCTTTCCCTTCTCTTCTATTTCTTTCCTTCCGTCCTTACCTCATTCTTTTTTCTCTCCCTCCCTTTGTTTCTTCTCTCTCTTTCTTTGTCTTCTTTTTCTATTTCTTTCCTTCCATCCTTCACTCATCCTTCTTTCTCCCCTCCCTTTGATTCTTTTTCTTCTCTTTCTTTCCCTTCTTTTTCTCTTTCTTTCTTTCCTTCCGTCCTTCCCTCATTCTTCTTTCTCCCCCTCCCTTTGTTTCTTTTGCTTCCCCTTCTTTCCCTTCTTTTTCTCCCTTCCTTCCTTCCTTCCCTCATTCTTCTTTCTGCCCCTCCCGTTGTTCTTTGTCATTCCCTTCTTTTTCTCTTTCTTTCCTTCCTCCCCCCATTTTCCTTCCATACCATTCTCTTCTCTTTCTTTCCTTTTATTTCCCTTCTTTTTATCTTTCTTTCTTCCCCTTCCCTTCTTTTTATCTTTCTTCCCTCCATTTGTTCCTTCTTTCCTTTCTTTCCCTTCTTTTTCTCTTTCTTTCTTTCCTTCTTTCTTTCCTTCTTTCTTTCTTCCCCTTCCCTCCCTCTTTTCTCTCTCTTCCTTTTCCCTCCCTTTGTTCCTTCTTTCCTTTCTTTCTTTCCTTTCTTTCTTTCTTTCTTTCTTTCTTCTTCCCTCCCTCATTTTTCTTTCTTCCCTCCATGTTCTTTCTTTCCTTTCTTTCTCTTCTTTTTCTCTTTCTTTCCTTCCTTCCTTCTTTCTTCCCCTTCCCTCCCTCATTTTTCTTTCTTCCCTCCCTTTGTTCCTTCTTTCATTTCTTTCATTTCTTTCTTCCCCTTCCCTCCCTCATTTTTCTTTCTTCCCTCCATGTTCCTTCGTTCCTTTCTTTCCCTTCTTTTTCTCTTTCTTCCCTTCCCTCCCTCCTTTTTCTTCCTTCCTTTTCCCTCCCTTTGTTCCTTCTTTCCTTTCTTTCCCTTCTTTTTCCCTTTCTTTCGTTCTTTCCTCCCTTTCCCTCATCCTCACAGGCCACCTTCCTTTCCCAGTAACACCGCCCTTGCCGGAAGGCACCTGGGCAGGTACCTGTGAGCGCCAGTCCTGCCTCGAATGGACGCAAGGCGAGGCGGAGGGGCTGCAGGTAGGGGTTGCAATGCCTTCTGGCGGCCTCCGCTGACCTCTCCCTCCTTGTCTCCCCCGACAGTCTTCATCTGCAGCTTCATGGTGGCGGCGCCCATCTTCGGCTACCTGGGCGACAGGTTCAACCGGAAGGTGATCCTCAGCTGCGGGATCTTCTTCTGGTCGGTCATCACCTTCTCCAGCTCCTTCATCTCCCAAGAGGTGAGCTCTTTAGCAGATTTCTCATTGGTGGGGTTCAGAATGCTCTTTGATTGTAGGTGAACTATAAATCCCAGCAACGACAACTCCCAAATGTTAAGGCCTTTTTCCCCCAAACTCCACCAGTGTTCCCATTTAGGCATATTGAATATCCATGCCAAGTTTGGTCCAGATCCATCATTGTTTGAGTCCTCAGTGCTCTATCTGGATATTAGGTGAACTACAACTCCCAAACTCACGGTCAATGTACACCAAACCCTTCCAGTATTTTCTGTTCATCATGGGAGTTCCGTTTGCCAAGTTTGGTTTGATTCCATCGCTGGTGGAGTTCAGAATGCTCTTTGATTGTAGGTGAACTATAAATCCCAGCAACTACAACTCCCAAATGTCAAGGTCTATTTTCCTCAAACTCCACCAATGTTCACATTGGGGTGTAATGAGTATTCGTACCAAGTTTGGTCGAGATCAATCATTGTTTGAGTCCACAGTGCTCTATCTGGATATTAGGTGAACTACAACTCCCAAACTCAATGTCCACCAAACCCTTCTGGTATTATCTTTCCATTGGTGTTTAGGAAACACGGGCCATGTTTCCTTTCCACTCTGTTGGGATTGCAGCACAAAATGTGACACAAAGGCCGCAGCGGAAGAAGAGCCAGGAAATATAGGCTGAAGGGGATGGAAACAAAAAGGCCATGCGGTCAAGGGCTGGGCGGAAAAAAAAAGCAGACCTCTCCTGCACACGAAGCCACAAAGGATGTAGAGTGGGTCATGGGCACTCTGTGTGCCAAGTTTGGGCCTGGTCTCTGATTTGTAGGAGATGCAATGTTCTGTGGCGAATGAATTGGGTGAAGGTACTGCAAATCCCATCATTTGTGAGCCATCCTGCCGTAAACCACAGCTGGTTTGTAAAGTGGGCCATTGGGCCTCTGTGTGCCAAGTTTGGTCCTGATTCATCATTGGTGTGGGCCACAGTGCTCTAAGGAAGTGAATTAAAGTACTGCAAGTCCCATCATCCATGGTCCATCCTCCCTCAAACTGCACCAGGATGTAGGGTGCACCTTGGGGGGGGGGGGGTCTGTGTGCCTAGTTTGGTCTTGTTCTGTCATTGTTGGGGGCCTAGTCAGAAAAATCAAGTTGAGGAAGCCTTGCTGTCAATTTTGGGCCTGGTCTGTGATTTATAGGGGCTACAGTGTTGTTTGGGAAGTGAATGATGTGAAGGTGCTGCAAATCCCATCATTCGTGGCCCATCCTGCCCTAAACCACACCAGGTTGTGAAGTGGGCCATTGGGCCCCTGTTTGCCAAGTTTGGTCCTGATCCGTCATTGCTGTGGGCCGCAGTGGCTGACTGCCTGAGGCCTTTCCTTTTCCCTCTGAGTCGCCTTAGAATGTTGGAATGTGGATGGCCAATCGGAGTCCTTTATGCGAATTCCATTACAGTGGCAACCAATCCCCTCTGTCTGGGGCCGTAGAATGTTGTCGTTCTGAGGCTGGCCAATCAGTGTCCTTTATGCAAATAATCCCACAGTGGCAACCAATCGAAACGCTGGCACATATTCCTCCCATCGCACCACCGCCCGCAAACACTGACTTTTATTATATACATAGATAGATTACAGTTTTCCTTTCGCAATGAGACACTTTTCCTTTTGCAATTACAAAATATACAGCCGCCCCGAGTCCCCATTGGGGAGATGGAGGCGGGGTATAAATAAAAAATATTATTATTATTTATTGTTATTATTATTTATTATTATTACAGTTTTTCTTTTGCAATGAGAAAGGATACACTTTTCCTTTTGCAATTACAAAATGTACAGTTTTCCTTTTGCAATGAGGAGAGATATAGTTTTCCTTTTGCAATTTGAACATGATGCGATTGTATTATCATCATCATCATCAGCGCTGAGAAACCTGGCCTAGATATTATATTGTTATTGTTATTATTATTATTATCATCATCAGATCTGAGAAACCTGGCCTACATATTATTATCATTATTATTATTATTATTATTATCATCATCATCATTAGAGCTGACAAACCTGGCCTAGATATTATATTATTATTATTATCATTATCATCATCATACTGACAAACCTGGCCTAGATATTATATTGTTATTGTTATTATTATTATCATCAGAGCTGAGAAACCTGGCCTACATATTATTATTATTATTATTAGAGCTGACAAACCTGGCCTAGGTATATTATTATTGTTATTATCATTATCATCATCATACTGAGAAACCTGGCCTAGATATTATATTGTTATTGTTATTATTATTATCATCAGAGCTGAGAAACCTGGCCTACATATTATTATTATTATTATTAGAGCTGACAAACCTGGCCTAGATATTATATTATTATTATTATCATTATCATCATACTGACAAACCTGGTCTAGATATTATATTGTTATTGTTATTATTATTATTATCAGAGCTGACAAACCTGGTCTAGATATTATATTATTATTATTATCATTATCATCATCATACTGACAAACCTGGTCTAGATATTGTTATTGTTATTATTATCATCAGAGCTGAGAAACCTGGCCTACATATTATTATTATTATTATTTTTATTAGAGCTGACAAACCTGGCCTAGATATTATATTATTATTATTATTGTTATCATCATCATACTGACAAACCTGGCCTATATATTATATTGTTATTGTTATTGTTATTATTATTATTATCATCAGAGCTGAGAAACCTGGCCTACATATTATATTATTATTATTATCATTATCATCATCATACTGACAAACCTGGCCTAGATATTATATTGTTATTGTTATTATTATTATTATCATCATCAGAGCTGAGAAACCTGGCCTACATATTATTATTATCGTTATTATTATTATCATCATTAGAGCTGACAAACCTGGTCTAGATATTATATTATTATTATCGTTATCATCATCATACTGACAAACCTGGCCTAGATATTATATTATAATTATTACTACTACTAATAATAATAATGCAATTCTCGGCTGCCCCTCGGCCTTGGAAGGAGCCGAGGAAACCCACATCCAGCCCCAAAACCGGCCCTGGAAAATCCCACGGCCAACGACATCCGTTCTGGAAGCCGAGGCCCTACTTTAGAAATTCCAGGAAAAAGGCAGCCTTGCTCGCTGCCAAAAGCTCCCAACGACAACAATGCGCCAAAGCCATAAAGGACAAAGTGGACATGTTCACAGGCCGAGGAAGGAATGCGAAGCCTCGCCGTCAGGTTTCCTGCCCAGCGACGAGAGAAAGAGGAAATGCACAAAGGAGTTTCCTTTAAATACAAATACATGTGGAAAGAAGGTTGTTTACAGGAATGTTTCAGGAATGTTAAAAATGTACTATTATTATTATTATTATTATTATTTAGTGTCAATGTAGTCCAGTGTTTCCCAACCAGTGTGCCGTGGCACACTAGTGTGCCGTGAGCGATCATCAGGTGTGCCGTGGGAAATTGGAACCTCCAATACCCTTTCTTCCCCCTCCTGCCCACAGTGCTCTCTGGGTGTAGGTGAACTACAACTTCCAAACTCAAGGTCAATTCCCAAGCAAACCCTTTCAGTACTTTCTGTTGGTAATGAGAGTTCAATATGCCAAGTTTGGTTCAATTCCATTGTTGCAAGAGTTCAGGATGCTCTTTGATTGTGTGTTAACTATAAATCCCAGAAACTGTAACTCCCAAATGTCAAGGTCTATTTTCCCCAAACTCCACCTGTGTTCACATTTGGGCATATTGAGTATTCATGCCAAGTTTGGTCCTGATTCAACATTGTTTGAGTCCACAGTGCTCTCTGGATATAGGTGAACTACAACTCCAAAACCCAAGGTCAATGCCCACCAAACTCTTACAGTATTTTCTCTTGGTTGTGGGAGTTCTGTGTGGGAAGTTGGTGTCTTTCTGCCATTCCTGCCAGGATGTCTATGTTGTGTTCATGGAAACAGGCCCAGGTTTCACACTGAGTGTATAAATACATTCAAAAACATATTAACTGTATGTATGACTGTGTTAGAGTGTCATTTTGTGTCGTTTTGGTTGGTGGTGTGCCCCAGGATTTTGTCCATGTAAAAAGTGTGCCGTGGCTCAAGAAAGGTTGGGAAACACTGATGTAGTCCAATAATAATTGTTAACAACAACAACAACAACAGAGATAGATAGATAGATAGATAGATAGATAGGACGAGAGATAGATTGATGAGTGGTAAATAGATTGATAGATGAGAAGTAGGTAAGATGAGATAAAATAAGATAAGAGAGATAGCTAGATAAGAAGAGTGATGGATAGGATGAGATGGATAGATAGAGGAGAGATGAGCAATAGATAAGTAGATTGATAGATGATAGATAGATAGATAAGATGAGAGATGGGTGAGTGATAGATAAGTAGATTGATAGATGAGAGGTAGATAGATCGATAAGATGAGACAACAGATAGCTAGATAAAAAGAGTGATAGATTAGATGAGAGATGATAGATGAGTGATAAATAAATAGATTGATAGATGAGAGACAGATAGATAGATGAGCGATAGATTGATTGATAGATGAGAGACAGACAGACATGAGTGATGGATAAATCAATAGATGATTGATTGATTGAAAGATAGATAGATAGGTGAGTGATGGATAAATCAATAGATGATTGATTGATTGATTGATAGATGAGTGATGGATAAATCA
Source organism: Anolis apletophallus (assembly GCA_030556195.1). Classification (NCBI taxonomy): domain Eukaryota; kingdom Metazoa; phylum Chordata; class Lepidosauria; order Squamata; family Anolidae; genus Anolis; species Anolis apletophallus. The sequence goes on from JARBWK010000020.1 coordinate 13,259,226, forward strand.
ATAGATGATTGATTGATTGATTGATAGATGAGTGATGGATAAATCAATATTTGATTGATTAGATAGATAGATGAGTGATGGATAAATCAATAGATGATTGATTGATTGATTGATGAGTGATGGATAAATCAATAGATGATTGATTGATTGATAGATAGATAGATGAGTGATGGATAAATCAATAGATGATTGATTGATTGATTGATTGATAAATAGATGAGTGATGGATAAATCAATAGTTGATTGATAGATAGATAGATGAGTCATGGATAAATCAATAGATGATTGATTGATAGATGAGTGATGGATAAATCAATAGATGATTGATTGATTGATTGATAAATAGATGAGTGATGGATAAATCAATAGTTGATTGATAGATAGATAGATGAGTCATGGATAAATCAATAGATGATTGATTGATAGATGAGTGATGGATAAATCAATAGATGATTGATTGATAGATGAGTGATGAATAAATCGATAGATGATTGATAGATAGATAGATAGAGTGATGGATAAATCAATAGATGACATAGATGAGTGATGGATAAATCAATAGTTGATAGATAGATAGATAAGTGATGGATAAGTCAATAGATGATTGATTGATTGATAGATGAGTGATGGATAAATCAATAGATGATTGATTGATTGATTGATTGAGAGATAGAGGCTGAGAGAAAGTGTCTTGGCCCAATGCTGGGAAAGTACAGAGGGGGAAACACACACGCAAATAACGCGAGGTCCCCCGAATCCCTCCCCGGCCGTGTTCCTGTCACGTGTCCCTTGCCGGGCTCCATGACCCAGGATTTAAGGAAGGATCACGGGCTTAGGGCATACTTGGGCAGATTAAGGCGGGATCGGTGGCGGAGGAGCTCCTCTCAGAGAACACTGCGCCATTCTCTCGCTCTTTGGGTTCCGTAACTTCGGATCTGGGACATATTTGGCCCTATTAAAGGGCGGATTACCTGCTTGGCAGGAGGCACCACCAGGCAGCCCAGAAAGAGGGGCCGGGGGGGGGGGGGCCTCCCACTGCATACCATCTCTGTCTAGAAATAGATAGATACATAGAGGATGGATGGATGGATAGATATGCCTGTGTGCATATACATAAACCAAAACACATACACAAACACACACTAATCCCTATCTCTCTCTCTCTATTCATTTATCTCTCCACCCATCCATCTATCTATCCATCTATGTATGTATGTTGTATCTGTCTGCCTATCTATCTATCTATCTATCTATCTATCTACCTATATATATATTCATTTATCTCTCCATCCCACCATCCATCCATCCATCCATCCATCTATCTATCTATCTACCTATCTATCTATCGATTTATCTCTCCTTCCATCCATTCTATCTATTTATCAATTTATCTCTCCATCCATCCATCTATTTATCTATCTCTCTATCCATCCATCTCTCTCCATCTATCATCTATCTATCTCTCCATCTCTCCATCTATCTATCTATCCATCCATCCATCCATCCATCCATCCATCCATCTATCTATCATCTATCTATATCTCCATCTCTCTCTCTCTATCATCTATCTCTCTATCTATCTCTCTATCTCTCTATCTATCTCTCTATCTATCTCTCTATCTATTGATCTATCTAACTATCTAATGATCTATCTATCTATTGATCTATCTATCTATTGATCTATCTCTCCATCTCTTTATCTCTCTATCTATCTTGATCAATCAATCAATCTATCTCTCCATCTATCTTTTGATCTATCCATCTCTCTATCTATCTTGATCTATCTCTCTATCTCTCCATATATCTATCGATCTATCTATTGATCTATCTCTCCATCTCTTTATCTCTCTCTCTATCTTGATCTATCTCTCCATCTCTCCATCTATCTCTCTATCTATCTATCGATCTATCCATCTATCTATCTATCTCTCCATCTATCTATCTCTCCATCTATCTATTATCTATCTATCTATAGATCTATCTATTGATCTATCTATTGATCTATCTATTGATCTCTCTATCTCTCTATCTATTTATCTATCCATCCATGTATGTGTATTTGCCCATTTCTACTGCAAGGGGGGTCTGTACACATGGTAGTAGTAATAATGGTGATGATACTCCCAGGATGCTAACTGTGCTTCCTCTCCTCAGTATTTCTGGCTGTTTGTCCTCTCGCGGGGCTTGGTGGGCATCGGCGAGGCCAGCTACTCCACCATCGCGCCCACCATCATCGGCGACCTCTTCACCAAAAACACCCGGACCCTCATGCTGTCGGTCTTCTATTTCGCCATTCCTCTGGGCAGGTACAGAGCGCCTGATCTTTATCATCATTCTCTAGAGTTGTTTCTTTTGAGCTGAGGCTGGGTGGCCATCTGTCAGGAGGGTTTTGACTGTGCATTCATTCAACAGTGAAGGGTGGAATTTGAAGACCGGGCTCTTTTTGACCGGCAGCCGCTTCCTCCGCTGCTTTATCTGAGTTGCCTTATCAGCCAGGCGCATTTGCGCGCATTGTGTGCAAATGGGAGGAATCCCCTGCCTTCTCAATGCCATTTCCTGTGCGCCAATCAATGCCATTTCCTGTTTCGAAAGCATCTGCAATGGAGAAGTGATCCTGGCTCTGGACCTCCAGACAAAGGCTTGAAGGGGGGGGATCATAGAATCCTCGAGATGGAAGGGACCCCCAAAGGCCATCCAGTCCAACCCAATTTCCACGCACAGGGAGACACCATCCGATCCTTCCCGACAGATGGCCATCCAGCCTCTGCTCAAACCAATGTCATAGAATGAGAGAATCATTGAGTTGAGAGGGATCCCCCAAAGGTCATCCAGTTCAACCTTTTACCAGAAGACCATTGAATCCCTCCCAACAGATGGCCATCCATATCATATGGAAGGGACCCCAAAGACGCCCTCTGATCCCTCCCGGCAGATGGCCATCCAGCCTTCCCCCTAAGAAATGCACAATTTCAGCCCGAGTCGCCTCTCGGTATATAAATATAATAAATAAATAAATAAAAATATAATATAATATAATATAATAAATATAATTAATAAATATATAGATAAATAAATACATACTTATAATAAATAAATATAATAAATACATGAATATAATAAATAAATATAATTAATAAATACATATAATAAATAAATATAATAAATAACTATTACTAAATATAATAAATAAATATAATAAATAAATAAAATTAATAAATAAATATAATAAATAAATAGATAGATAAATAAATGAATAAATATAATAAATAAATAGATAAATACATACATATAATAAATAAATATAATAAATAAATATAATAAATACATGAATATAATAAATTAATAAATACATATAATAAATGCATATAATAAATATATAAAATGATATAAATATAATAAATAGATAAAATAATATAAATATAATAAATACATATAAATAAATGAATATAATAAATAAATGAATGTAATAAATACATATAATAAATAAATGAACATAAAAAATAAATGGATATAATAAATAAATGGATATAATAAATAAATAAAATAAATAAATAAAATAAATAAATAAATAAATAAATTCTTGCCATTTCATGACTCATTCGGATCCCTGCGAGGTCCAGCTTACAGTTCATTTGCTTTGACACTGCTTTTTGTTTTTAATCATTATTTGTAATTATTTTTAATTATTATTTTTATTTTTTAATCATTATTTTTAATTATTTTCACCCCTCTTTTTTCCCAGTGGTTTAGGATATATCACCGGTTCGAGCGTCAAGCAACTGGCTGGGGACTGGCATTGGGCCCTCCGGGTGAGTTGAACTCCTCTTGAATCACAATAATAATAATAATAATATATTTAGTTTACATCTTACAAGGCGATGGTCTGTTTGACATTCTGCACTGGGCATCACTCGAGTATGACGGACATCACGAAGGTTTCTCTGGCACACTAAAAAGTAGTCAAAGAGGTGTCAGTGCTTGGATCGGGGATGCATCCAGGTGGTCTTCAAGCTATCTTTCTGCTGAAAGATAGTGTTTGTAATAGTCAGCTGCTGTTATAATAATAATACACTATTTATAACCCGCCCTATCCAAATTCCAACCCCCGAGTGTTTGGGGCACCCGTCCCACCCCAACATTCTCATTTTCCACTACAGACTTGATACCTAACGAGCATCCGGTTGCGATCATGTGTATTCCAGTTGACGATGGAATTAATGTGGTTCGGTAGAGAAAGAGGCACCTATTCCTCCATTGATTCCTCTCTCGATCTATCCATCTGTCCATTAATCTAAACATCTATCTATCTATCCATTCCCCCATTGATTTACCTCTCCATCCCTCCATCTACGGTATCTATCTTTTCATCTATACATCTATCCCCCTCCATCCATCCATCCTTCCCTCCCTCCATTGATCTATTCCTCCCTCCATCTATCAATTTATTTATCCTTCCATCTATCCCTCTGTCTTTCTATCTATCTACCCATCCCTCCATCTATCAATCTATCAATCTATTTATCCATCCCTCCCTCAACCTATCCCTCCATCTATCTATCCTTCCATCTCTCTCTCTATCCTTCCATCTATCTTTCCATCTATCCTTCCATCTGTCTATCTATCTATCTATCCATCTATCTATCTATCCATCCCTCCCTCCCTTGACCTATCCCTCTATCTATCCTTCAATTTCTCTCTATCCTTCCATCTATCTTTCCATCTATCTTTCCATATATCCTTCTATCTATCTATCCTTCCCTCCCTCCCTCGACCTATCCCTCCATCTATCTTTCCATCTATCCAGCTATCTCTTCCTTCCTTCCTTCCCTCTCCCACTCTCTCTTTTCCCCTCCATCTATTAAACATTCTAGCTATCCCTCTGTCTCCTATCTATCTATCTATCTATCTATTCATCCCTCCATCTCTCCATCTATCTATCCTTCCATATGTATAGATAGATAGATCTCTTTCCATCTATCCCTCCATTGATCTGTTCCTCCCTCCATCTATCCATCTATTTATCCTTCCATCTATCCCTCTGTCTTTCTATCTACCCATCCCTCCATCTATCCTTCCAGCTATCCCTCTATCTATCTAGTATCTATCTATCCCTCAATCCCTCCCTTGACCTATCCCTCCATCTATCTATCTTTCAATCTATCCAGCTACCTACCTTTCTTTCTTTCTTTCTCCTTTTCTTCCTTCTCTCTCTCTCTTGCCTTCCCTCCATCTATTAATCATTCTATCTATCCCTCTGTCTCCTATCTATCCATCCATCCATCCATCCATCCACCCCTCCATTGATCTATCTCTTCATCTATCCATCCTTCTGGCTGTCTGTCTATCCACCCATCTCTCTCTCCATCCCTCCATGTATCCGTCCCTCCATCCCTTCCTCTATTCTTCAACCCGTCTGTCTATCCATCTATCCCCCCAGCCCTCCATTAATCTTTTCTAATGTGGGTCTGTCCCTCCATCTTTATCTATCTAATCTATCTATCATCTATCTATCTATCTATTCCATCCATCCATCTATCCTTCCATCTATCCCTCTATCCCTCTATCTATCATCTATCTATCTATCTATCTATCTATCTATCTATCTATCTATCCCTCTATCTTCCTATCTATCTTCCTATCTATCTTCCTATCTGTCTTCCTATCTACCTATCTATCTATCTTCCTATCTATCTATCTATCTATCTATCTACCTACCTACCTATCCCTCTATCTATTTATCTTCCTATCTATCTATCTATCTATCTATCATCTATCTATCTTCCTATCTATCTATCTTCCTATCTATCTATCCATTCATTCCTCCCTCAACCTATTCATCTATCTATCTTTCTATCTATCCAGCCATCTTTCTTTCTTTCTTTCTTTCTCCATTCCTTCCTTCCTTTCCTCTCTCTCCTCCGTCCATCTATTAATCTATCTATCTATTTATCTATCTATCCATCCACCCCTCCATTGATCTATCCCTTCATCTATCCATCCTTCCAGCTGTCTGTCTATCCATCTCTCTCTCTCCATCCCTCCATCTTTCCCTCTATTCTTCCAGCTGTCTGTCTATCCATCTCTCTCTCTCCATCCCTCCCTGTATCCGTCCCTCCATCCCTTCCTCTATTCTTCCACGTCTGTCTATCCATCTATCTATCTATCCCTCCAGCCCTCCATTAATATTTTCTTATGTGAGTCTGTCCCTCCATCTCTATCTATCTATCTATCTATCTATCTATCTATTCCATCCATCCATCCATCTATCCCTCTATTTATCTATCTATCCATCCATCCATCCATCCACTCACTCATCCTTCCTTCCATCCATCCATCCATCTTCCATCTATCTATCCATTTGTCTCTCCCTCCCTCCCTCCCTCCCTCGACCTATCCATCCATCTATCTTCCCAATTATCCAGCTACCCCTCTTTCTTTCTTTCTTTCTTTCTTTCTTTCTTTCTTTCTTTTTCCATTCCTTCCTTCTCTCTTCTTCCCTCATCTATTTATCTATCTATCCATCCATCCATCCACCCTTCCATTGATCTATCCCTTCATCTATCCATCCATCCGGCTGTCTGTCTATCCATCCATCTCTCTCTCTCTCCATCCCTCCATCCCTCCCTCTATTCTTCCACCTGTCCGTCTATCCATCTATCCCTCCAGCCCTCCATTAATCTTTTCTTATCTGGGTCTGTCCCTCCATCTCTCTTTTTCTCTATCCCTCCATCGCACGGGGTCCTTGCCGAGAGTGCTGGCGCTGCCGTCCTTCCCTCCTTTGGCCGGGGTCCCATTCATTGGGGTGAAAGGTCAGGAAACAACAGTTTCCCGGCGGGGTTTTCCTCCGGGCATTGTGTTCCGGACCCTTCGCCTGGCCCGGCTCCCTCGTTCCAAAACAGGAAAATCCCTTTGGCCGCCTTTCAGCCACAGAGAAGGGTCGCTTTCAGGTGAGTGCCTGGCCTTTCCGGGACTGGCAAGGATCTCCCGTGAACCAGAAAAGGCTCTGATTAAAGAATCCATGCAACGAAAGCCCTCCCGACAGATGGCCATCCAGACTCTGTTCTGAAAGTTAAAAACTATTATTATTACTATTATTATTACTATTACAGTGCACATGCACCCTGTGTTGAACTGGTCAAGCATGGTTGCCAACTGACCAGGGCATAACAACCCATCCTGCTCCTCTGCATATAAAGTTCAACACTTGGTTGCCAACTGACCAGGGCATAACAACCCATCCTGCTCCTCTGCTTATAAAGTTCGACATATGGTTGCCAACTGACCAGGGCACAATGACCCATCCTGCTCCCCTGCATGTAAAGTTCAACACATGCTTGCCAACTGACCAGAGCATAATGACCCATCCTGCTCCTCTGCATGTAAAGTTCAACACATGGTTGCCAACTGACCAGAGCTTAACGACCCATCCTGCTCCTCTGCATGTAAAGTTCAACACATGCTTGCCAACTAACCAGAACATAACGACCCATCCTGCTCCTCTGCTTATAAAGTTCAACACATGGTTGCCAACTGACCAGGGCATAATGACCCATCCTGCTCCTCTGCATATAAAGTTCAACACATGGTTGCCAACTGACCAGAGCTTAACAACCCACCCTGCTCCTCTGCATATAAAGTTCAACACATGGTTGCCAACTGACCAGAGCTTAACGATCCATCCTGCTCCTCTGCATATAAAGTTCAACACATGGTTGCCAACTGACCAGGGCATAATGACCCATCCTGCTCCTCTGCATATAAAGTTCAACACATGGTTGCCAACTGACCAGAGCATAACAACCCATCCTGCTCCTCTGCATATAAAGTTCAACACATGGTTGCCAACTGACCAGGGCATAGCGACCGATCTTGCTCCTCTGCATATAAAGTTCAACACATGGGTGCCAACTGACCAGAGCATAACGACCCATCCTGCTCCTCTGCATGGAAAGTTCAACACATGGTTGCCAACTGACCAGGGCATAACAACCCATCCTCATCCGTCTGCATATAAAGTTCAACACATGGTTACCAACTGACCAGAGCATAACGACCCATCCTGCTCCTCTGCATATAAAGTTCAACACATGGATGCCAACTGACCAGGTCACAACGCCTTTACAATCATATCCATATCTAGACATCTCATTGGTAAAATATTGAAAAATTGATATTGACTGTGGTGTGTAACTGCTAAAGGCGGAGGAGCGTTGGCTCCTAAAAAGTTGGCAACCCGGTTCATATGTCGAGCAAGCAATCCTAGAAAGATAGGACGGGATATTCCTTAGAGTTGGAAGAGGGGTGCCCAAGGGACATCCAGTCCAGCCCCTTTCTGCCAGATGGGAATACGCAATGCGATCATCCGATCCCTCCCGACAGATGGCCACCTAGCCCCTGATCCTCAGAACCGTGAGAACTAGGAGCTTGTTCCACATGGAAAGTGCAACAGGACGCTTATAACATGCGGATGCCTTGACTCTTTTCCAGGTCTCTCCCCCTCTTGGCCATCTATCCCTCTATCTGTCTGAATGTCTATCTATATATTCATTTATCCATCCCACCATCTATCTACCCTTCCATCTATCTATCTATCTATCTATCTATCTATCTATCTATCTATCTCTCCATCCGTCCATCTATCTCTCTATCTTTCTACCTATCTATTGATTTATCTCTCCATCCATTCATTTATTTCTCCATCCCACCATCTATTTATCCTTCCCTCTATCCCTCTATCTATCTATCTATCTATCTATCTATCTATCTATCTATCTATTTATCTCTCCATCCGTCCATCTATCTCTCTCTCTTTCTACCTATCTATTGATTTATCTCTCCATCCATTCATTTATTTCTCCATCCCACCATCTATTTATCCTTCCCTCTATCCCTCTATCCCTCTATCCCTCTATCTATCTATCTATCTATCTATCTATCTATCTATCTATCTCTCCATCCGTCCATCTATCTCTCTCTCTTTCTACCTATCTATTGATTTATCTCTCCATCCATTCATTTATTTCTCCATCCCACCATCTATTTATCCTCTATCTATCTCTATCCCTGATCCCTCTATCTCTCCGTCTGTCCGTCTGTCGGTCTATCCATCCATCCATCCATTTATCTCTCCATCCCACCATCTATCTATCTATCTATCTATCTATCTATCTATTTATCTCTCCATCCGTTCATCTATCTATCCATCCATTCATCCTTCCGTCCGTCTATCTATTCATTTATCCTTCCATCTATCCATCTATCCTTCCTTCTATCCATCTATCATCTATCTTTCTATCTATCTATCTTTCTCTATCTATCTATCTATCCTTCCTTCTATCCATCTTATCATCTCTCTCTCTATTGCTTTATCTCTCCATCTCTCTATCCTTCCATCTATCCATCTCTCTCTCTATCCCTCTATCTATCTATTGATTTATCTCCCCATCTCTCCATCTATATTTTCTTCTATCCATCCCTCCATCTATTCTTCTAACTATCTATCCATCTTTCCACCTATCCCTCCACCCCTTCATTAATTTTTCGCTCCGTTGATCTATTCTTCCACCTGTCCTTCCATCTCTCCATTTATCTATCTGCCTATCCCTCTATCCAACCCTCCATCTATCTATCTATCTATCTATCTATCTATCTCTCCCCCATTGACGTGTTCCCCAACTCTCTATCTAGCCAACCAACCAACCAACCACCCATCTATCCATCAATCTATCTATCCTTTCCTTTCCCCTTCCTTCCTTCCTTCCTTCCTTCCTTCCTTCCTTCCTTCCTTCCTTCCTTCTCCTCCTCTTCTGACCGGGACTCCTCCTCTCTCCAGCCGCAGCTACGTCTTCTCCTCCTTGGCCACCTCTGCCGTCTCCTTTGCCACGGGCGCCCTGGCCATGTGGATCCCGCTCTACCTCCACCGGGCCCAAGTGGTCCAGAAGACGGCCGAGACCTGCTCCGCCCAGCCCTGCGGCACCAGGGACAGGTGAGGAGGCCCCGCCCGCCCCACTTCCCCTTACCTACCAGGTGTACCTTTAAGCATTTGGGCCGTAGGGTGCGTCTCTTCCATGTTTGTAACCCGGGGACGGCCTGCGTATTGATCTTCGGGGCCATCACCTGCTTCACGGGCTTCCTGGGCGTGATCACGGGGGCCGGGGCCACCAAGTGGTGCCGGGGGAAGACCCAGCGGGCCGACCCCCTTGTCTGTGCCGTGGGGATGCTGGGCTCCGCCATCTTCACCTGCCTCATCTTCGTGGCGGCCAAGAGCAGCATCGTGGGCGCCTACGTACGTATCCCGAAATTTGGTCTCGTGTTGTGTTCAATGCTCAGTGGGATTTACTGCAGCTGGTGGTTAACCTGCTGTGTGAAAGCCTGGCCCTACATAGATAGATGCATATAGATACAGATAAATAGATAGATAGATGTATATATGCATATAGATAGATATATAGGAGCTCACCCTGATCCAGACTTCGAACTATCAACCTTTCAATTGGCAAGATTTACTGAAGCAGGCGGATAACCTGCTGTGCTGAAGCCCGGCCCTACATACATAGTTGCATATACAGATAAATAGATAGATGTGTAGATATATAGATGCATATAGGTATATAGATAGATGTATAGGAGCTCACCCTGATCCGGGCTTCGAACTATCAAACTTTCAATTGGCAAGATTTACTGAAGCAGGCGGATAACCTGCTGTGCTGAAGCCCGGCCCTACATACATAGATGCATATATAGATAAATAGATAGATGTATAGATATATAGATGCATATAGATAGATATATAGGAGCTCACCCTGATCTGGGATTCGAACTATCAAACTTTCGATTGGCAAGATTTACTGAAGCTGGTGGTTAACCTGCTCTGCTGAAGCCCGGCCTTACATAGATAGATGCATATAGATACAGATAAATAGATAGATGTATAGATGCATATAGATAGATACATAGGAGCTCACCCTGATCCGGGCTTCGAACTATCAACCTTTCAATTGGCAAGATTTACTGAAGCAGGCGGATAATCTGCTGTGCTGAAGCCCGGCCCTACATAGATAGATGCATATAGATACAGATAAATAGATGTATAGATAGATAGATTATATATGCATATAGATAGACACATAGGAACTCACCCTGATCTGGGCTTCGAACTATCAACCTTTCGATTGGCAAGATTTACTGAAGCTGGTAGATAACGTGCTGCGCGAAAGCCCGGCCCTACATAGATGCATACAGATGCATAGCTAGATAGAGATAAATAGATAGATAGATGTATATATACATATAGATAGGTACATAGGAGCTCACCCTGATCTGGGCTTCGAACTATCAACTTTTCGATTGCCAAGATTTACTGCAGCTGGTGGATAACCTGCTGTGCTGAAGCCCGGCCCTACATAAATAGATGCATATAGATACAGATAAATAGATGTATAGATAGATAGATGCATATAGATATATACATAGGAGCTCACCCCGATCCAGGTTTTGAGCTGTCAAACTTTGGGAAGATTTACTGCAGCTGACCTGCTGTGCTAAAGCCCGGCCCTACATAGATAGATGCATAGAGATGCGTAGCTAGATACAGAGACATATAGATAGATAGATGTATAGATACATAGGAGCTCACCCTGATTTGGGCTTCGAACTGTCAACCTTTTGGTTGGCAAGATTTACTGCAGCTGGCGGTTAACCTGCTGTGCGAAAGCCTGGCCCTACATAGATAGATGCATATAGATACAGATAAATAGATGTACACATAGATAGATGCATATAGATAGATATATAGGAGCTCACCCTGATGCGGGCTTCAAACTATCAACCTTTCGATTCGCAAGATTTACTGCAGCTGGCGGATAACCTACTGTGTTGAAGTCCAGCCCTACATAAATAGATACATATAGATGCGTAGCTAGATACAAAGACATATAGATAGATGTATAGATACATAGGAGCTCACCCTGATCCAGGCTTCGAACTGTCAACCTTTGGCAAGACTTACCGCAGCAGGAGGGTTAACCTGCTGTGCTAATGTCTGGCCCTACATAGATAGATGCATATAGATACGGATAGATAGATGTATAGATAACATACACATAAGCAGCATTTTTACCCTTTTGTTTCCGCTGCAGGTCTGCATTTTCATCGGCGAAACGCTATTGTTTTCTAATTGGGCCATCACCGCCGACATCCTTATGGTAAGCGGCGCATTGCGGCCATTTGTCATTGATGTGTTAACGTATTTCTTTTTTTAGTTCGGCCTATATTTGGAGTTCTCCTCCCAGAATCCTAGAGGTGGAAGGGACCCCCAAAGGCCATCCAGTCCAACTCCCTTCTGCCATAAGGGAAGACACCATCCGATCCCACCTGACAGATGGCCACCCAGACTCCATATCATAGAATCCTAGAGGTGGAAGGGACCCCCAAAGGTCATCCAGTCCAACTCCCTTCTGCCATAAGGGAAGACACCATCCGATCCCACCTGACAGATGGCCACCCAGACTCCATATCATAGAATCCTAGAGGTGGAAGGGACCCCCAAAGGTCATCCAGTCCAACTCCCTTCTGCCATAAGGGAAGACACCATCCGATCCCACCTGACAGATGGCCACCCAGACTCCATATCATAGAATCCTAGAGGTGGAAGGGACCCCCAAAGGTCATCCAGTCCAACTCCCTTCTGCCATAAGGGAAGACACCATCCGATCCCACCTGACAGATGGCCACCCAGACTCCATATCATAGAATCCTAGAGGTGGAAGGGACACCCAAAGGCCAACCAGCCCAATAATAAATATTATTATTATTATTACTATTCTGCCCTAAAGGAAGACACCATCCGATCCCTCCTGATAGATGGCCATCCAGACTCCATACCACAGAACAGTGTTTCCCAACCAGTGTGCCGTGAGCGATCATCAGGTGTGCCGTGGGAAATGGGAGCCTCCAATCCCCTTTCTTCCCCCTCCTGCCGAACACCTTTCCTTCTCCACTCGGGCTCCCTCGGGCGCGAAGGGGAAGGGGGAGGAAGAGGTCTCTGTCGAAAGCTGGCATGGGCAAACTTGGACCTTCCAGGTGTTTTGGACTCCAACTCCCACCATTCCTAGCAGCCTCAGGCCCTTTTCCTCCCCCCCCCCTCATCCACTTAAGCAGGAAAGGGCCTCAGGCTGTTAGGAATGGTGGGAGTTGGAGTCCAAAGCACCCAGAGGGCTGAAGTTTTCCCATGCCTGTTTGAGGGACCTTAAAGTGGTGAGCCTCCTTACAACATTGCGATTCTGGATAGAAAACAAACAACATAACATAATATTGTTTGAGTCCACAGTGCTCTCTGGGTGTAGGTGAACTACAACTTCCAAACTCAAGGTCCATTCCCAAGCAAACCCTTTCAGTACTTTCTGTTGGTAATGAGAGTTCAATAGGCCAAGTTTGGTTCAATTCCATTGTTGCAAGAGTTCAGGATGCTCTTTGATGGTGTGTTAACTATAAATCCCAGAAACTGTAACTCCCAAATGTCAAGGTCTATTTTCCCCAAATTCCATCTGTGTTCACATTTGGGCATATTGAGTATTCATGCCAAGTTTGGTCCTGATCCAACATTATTTCAGTCCACGGTGCTCTCTGGATATAGGTGAACTACAACTCCAAACCCCAAGGTCAATGCCCACCAAACTCTTATAGTATTTTCTCCTGGTTATGGGAGTTCTGTGTGGGAAGTTTGTGTCTTTCCGCCATTCCTGCCAGGATATCTATGTTGTGTTCGTCAAAACAGGCCTAGATTTCACATTGAGTGTATAAATACATTTACAAACATATTAACTGTATGTATGACTGGGTTAGAGTGTCGTTTTGTGTCATTTTGGTTGGTGGTGTGCCCCAGGATTTGGTAAATGTAAAAAATGTGCCGCGGCTCAAAAAAGGTTGAAAAACACTGCCATAGAATGCTAGAGGTGGAAGGGACCCCCAAAGGTCATCCAGTCCAACCTTCCGCCATAGAGGAAGACACCATCCGATCCCTCCTGATAGAGGGCCATCCAGACTCCATATCATAGAATGGTAGAGGTGGCAGGGACACCCAAAGGCCAACCAGCCCAATAATAAAAATTATTATTATTATTATTATTATTATTATTCCGCCATAAAGGAAGACACCATCTGATCCCTCCCGACAGATGGCCACCCAGACTCTGCTGGTCTGGTTTTGCCTTTGCTATTTAGAGGCTTCCTGCGACACCAGAGCGCCGGGTTTCGAAACGTCAAGCTCGTCAACTTTTCCGAACTCCGTCAAAAAAGGCCTGGGCCCGGGGGCAATTTTTTTTTGTTCTCTGGAAATAGCCCTGCGTGGGTTTTGTGGCGGGTCGCGGCCACGAGTGGCGGACCCCGGGCCTCTACTTACCGGGACGAGGCTCCTCCGCCCCTCCTTCCGCTTGGTCAGCAGCACTTCTGCTCCGAGCCTTCCCTCTTGTGTCGCGGATGTTGACGTTGGCGCCTCTCCTGATGTGGCTTTGGGTTTCGGGGCCAAGACGTGCCAGCTCAGGCCTGTAATTGACTCTGTCCCCAAACTTGGACAAGCCCTCGCACTCTCGCCACTCCCCAATAGGTCTAAATACCCTCCCTCTCCAGACTCGGATGCTAAGCAGGGCCGACCCCGGTTGGTATTTGGATGGGAGACGGGTCAACCCAAATGCCAGAGGAAATACCACCTCCGAGGATTCCTGGCCTCATAAAACCCCACAGATCCTTCCCTTGGGATAGATATTGCCCACAACATCTGGCCTTGGTCGTGTTGTTGACAGCTGAGTTGAAAGCAGGCGCATATAAGATGGAGAACAGATAGGAAAGGATTAGCTCCTTTCCTCTATGGATGATATGCAGTACTCATGTACAGCCACAAGAGGGCAGTGTATAAATGGAAAGGATTAGCTATTACTCTTTAGGGATGAATGAATGCAATGATCATATGCCGCCACAAGAGGGCGGACTATAGATAGAAAGGATTAGCTATTACCCTCTAGGGATGAATGCATGCAGTGCTCAGATGCCACCACAAGAGGGCAGACAATAGATAGAAAGGATTCGCTTCTAACCTGCATAGAAAGGATTAGCTCCTTTCCTCTGGATGAATATGCAGTGCTCATGTACAGCCACAAGAGGGCAGTGTATAGATAGAAAGGATTAGCTATTAGCCTCTAGGGATGAATTAATGTAATGATCGGATGAAGCCACAAGGGGGCAGGCCATAGATTGAAAGGATTAGCTATTAACCTGCATAGAAAGGATTAGCTCCTTTCCTCTATGGATGAATATGCAGTGCTCATGTACAGCCACAAGAGGGCAGTGTATAGATGGAAAGGATTAGCTATTACTCTTTAGAGATGAATGAATGTAATGATCAGATGCCGCCACAAGAGGGCAGACTATAGATAGAAAGGATTAGCTATTAACCTATAGGGATGGATGAATGCAATGATCAGATGAAGCCACAAGAGGACAGTCCATAGATTGAAAGGATTAGCTATTAACCATCATAGAAAGGATTGGCTACTTTCCTCTATGGATGAATATGCAGTGCTCATGTACAGCCACAAGAGGGCAGTGTACCACTAGAAAGGATTAACTCCAGGCCTCTAGGGATGAATGTATACAGTGCTCAAATGCCGCCACAAGAGGGCAGACTATATATACAAAGGATAAGCTATTAGCCTCTAGGGATGAATGAATGCAATGATCGGATGAAGCCACAAGAGGGCAGACTATATATAGAAAGGATTAGCTCCAGGCCTCTAGGGATGAATGAATGCAGTACTCAGATGCCGCCACAAGAGGGCAGACTATAGAAAGGATTAGCTATTAGCCTCTAGGGATGAATTAATGCAATGATCGGATGAAGCCACAAGAGGGCAGTGTATAGATAGAAAGGATTAGCTCCTTTCCTCTATGGATGAATATGCAGTGCTCATGTACAGCCACAAGAGGGCAGTGTATAGATGGAAAGGATTAGCTCCAGGTCTCTAGGGATGAATTATACAGTGCTCAGATGCCGCCACAAGAGGGCAGACTATAGAAAGGATTAGCTATTAGCCTCTAGGGATGAATTAATGCAATAATCGGATGAAGCCACAAGAGGGCAGACTATATATAGAAAGGATTAGCTCCAGGCCTCTAGGGATGAATGAATGCAGTACTCAGATGCCACCACAAGAGGGCAGACTATAGATAGAAAGGATTAGCTATTAGCCTCTAGGGATGAATGAATGCAATGAATGGAAGAAGCCACAAGAGGGCAGTGAATAGATAGAAAGGATTAGCTCATACTCTTTAGGGATGAATTAATGTAATGATCAGATGAAGCCACAAGAGGGCAGTCTATAGATTAGCTCCTTTCCTCTATGGATGAATATGCAGTGCTCATGTACAGCCACAAGAGGGCAGTGTATAGAAAGGATTAGCTCATACTCTTTAGGGATGAATTAATGCAATGATCAGATGAAGCCACAAGAGGGCAGTCTATAGATAGAAAGGATTAGCTCCTTTCCTCTATGGATGAATATGCAGTGCTCATGTACAGCCACAAGAGGGCAGTTTATAGATAGATAGGATTAGCTCCAGGCCTCTAGGGATGAATGTATGTAGTGCTCAGATGCCGCCACAAGAGGGCAGTCTATAGATTGAAAGGATTAGCTATTTGCCTCTAGGGATTAATTAATGCAATGATTGAATGAAGCCACAAGAGGGCAGTCCATACATTGAAAGGATTAGCTGTTAGCCTCTAGGGATTACGATATGTAGTGCCCAGATGCAACCACAAGAGGGCAGTGTACAGATAGAAAGGACTAGCTCCAGGCCTCTATTGCAACAATAAGAAGGATATGATGATGATGGTGGTGTCTTTTTTCTCCCTCTTGACAGTATGTGGTCATTCCTACCCGTCGGGCGACGGCAGTAGCTTTGCAGAGCTTCACATCGCATCTTCTGGGGGACGCTGGGAGTCCCTACCTGATTGGCTTTGTAAGTGTTCCTCTGGGCGAGGGACCGGGACCCAACCTTAGGGAGGAAGGGAACCATGGAACGGCACTGAGTAGCATTATAGGACAGTGTCCGGGAATGTCCTGATTTGCCCCCTTTTCCCCTCTACAGATCTCGGACCTGATCCGTCAGAGCACCAAGGGGACCGCGCTCTGGGAGTTCCTCAGCCTGGGCTATGCGCTCATGCTCTGCCCCTTCGTGGTCGTCCTGGGCGGGATGTTCTTCCTGGCCACCGCACTCTTCTTCCTCGGAGACCGAGCCAAAGCCGAGCAGCAGTGAGTATGTCCCGCTGCAACAGGGCACCGAGCCGCAGAGGAGGGTTTCCGGGCTTGCTAGGCCTTGGCCGTTGGGGACACACCTTTGAGGCAGGCGTCGTGACACAACACGGTCATTCAGTTTGACCAGCAGAGCAGAGGCTACACCTCCATCCATGTACTACCCGTCAGTCTGTCCGTCCGTATGTCTGTCAGCCATCCATCCCGCTGTCATTTATCCATCCATCATGTATCTATTATCCATCTGTCCTTCTCCCTCCCTCTATCCATCCATCACTTAACTATTGCACATCCATCCCTCGATTTATTATTCATCCACACTTAGATGCAGATATAGATAAACAGATGCATAGATGTATGGATAGATAGGTGACAGATAGATAGATACATAGATAATGGATGGATAGCTAGCTAGCTATATCCATAGATCGATGGATGGATGCAAAGATATGTACATACATACAAACATAGCTTAATATAATATAATATATTGTATATACATATAATAATTATAATATTATACTGTAATACAATACTAATATTAATACAGTATTATTATAGATGCATGGATGGATAGATACATACATTAATGTATAGATGCATAGGTGGATGGATGCATAGATATGTACATACATGCAAACATAAATACAGAGATGCATAGATAGATAGATAGATGCATCGATGATGGATAGAAACATACATTAATGTATAGATGAATACATGGATGGATGCATATATATGTACATAAATACAAACATAAATACAGAGATGCATAGATAGATAGATAGATAGGCAGACAGATAGATGCATCGATGATGGACAGATACATACATTAATGTATAGATGCATACGTGCATGGATGCATAGATATGTACATACATACAATCATAAATACAGAGATGCATAGATAAATAGATGCATCGATGATGGGCAGATACATACATACATTATTGTATAGATGCATAGATGTATGGATGCATAGATATGTACATAAATACAAATATAGAGATGCATCAATAATTAGTTAGATAGATAGATAGATAGATGCATCGATAATAGACAGATACATACATACATTAATGTATATATGCATAGATGGATGCATGCATAGATATGTACATACAAACATAAATACAGAGATGCATAGATAGATAGATAGATAGATAGATAGATAGATAGATGCATCAATGATGGACAGATACATACATTAATGTATAGATGCATACGTGCATGGATGCATAGATATGTACATACATACAAACATAAATACAGAGATGCATAGATAGATAAATAGATAGATGATAGATAGATAGATGCATCGATGATGGACAGATACATACATTAATGTATAGATACATACGTGCATGGATGCATAGATATGTACATACATACAAACATAAATACAGAGATGCATAGATAGATAAATAGATAGATGATAGATAGATAGATGCATCGATGATGGACAGATACATACATTAATGTATAGATACATACGTGCATGGATGCATAGATATGTACATACATACAAACATAAATACAGAGATGCATAGATAGATAAATAGATAGATGATAGATAGATAGATAGATGCATCGATAATGGACAGATACATACATACATTAATTTATAGATGTATAGATGGATGCATAGATATGTACATACATACAAACATAAATACAGAGATGGGTAAATAGATGCATAGATAGATAGATAGATATAGATAGATAGATGCATAGATGCATGGATGGATAGATATGTACACACATTAATAAGTAGATGCATATGTAGGTAGACAGACAGGCATAGATGTGTACATATGTTGACGTTTCTGACATACAGATGGGGCAAGAGGGAGAGAGCTCGTGCCTTGTCGAAAGTGCATGCGCCTGCGCCTGTGGGGAGGGCGGGGATCCTTTGACGTGTCGTCTCCCAAAGCCAAAGGTGGCCGGGACCAACTGCGCTCACGTGTCTTTCAGTCCTGATTGGGATGCGCTGGCCCCGGGCAACTCCATTAACTCGGAAGACGCGGCCCCATGATAACCGCGAGGGATTTCGGGGGTTAGTTGGCATCTATTATTATTACTTTTCCATTGTTCTTTCCTGTTTTTAAATAACAACAACAACAACTCTAATTTCTCCCTTCTCCAGCTCTGAGGCGGCCTGGCAATGCCTCCTGCCTGCCTGCCTCCCTGCTTTTTCCTTCCTTCCTTCCTTCCTTCCTTCCTTCCTT
Organism: Anolis apletophallus; assembly: GCA_030556195.1. Lineage (NCBI taxonomy): Eukaryota > Metazoa > Chordata > Lepidosauria > Squamata > Anolidae > Anolis > Anolis apletophallus. Next base: position 13,278,757 of record JARBWK010000020.1, read on the forward strand.
CCTTCCTTCCTTCCTTCCTTCCTTCCTTCCTTCCTCTTTTCCCTCCCTTCTCTTTTTCCTCCCTCCCTCCCTCCCTCTCTTCCTTCCTTCTATTTTCCTTCTTTCCTTCCATCCTTCCCTCCATCATTCCTTCCTTCCTTCTCTTTTTTCTTCCTTCTTTCCTTCCTTCCTTCCTTTTTCCTTCCTTCCTTACTTCCTTTTTCCTTCCCCCTTCTTTCCTTCTCTCCTTCCTTCCTTCTTTCTTTCTTTCCTTCCTTTTTCCTTCCTCCCTTCTTTCCTTCCTTCCTTTTCTTTTTCCTTCCTCCCTTCTTTCCTTCCTTCCTTTTCTTTTTCCTTCCTTCCTTCTTTCCTTCCTTCCTCCCTTCTTTCCTTCCTTCCATCCTTCCTTCTTTCTCTTTCTTTCCATCTTTCCTTTTTCCTTCCTCCCTTCTTTCCTTCCTTCGTTTTCTTTTTCCTTCCTTCCTTCCTTCCTTTTTTCCTTCCTCCCTTCTTTCCATCCTTCCTTCTCCTTTTCCTTCCTTCCTTCCCTCCTTCCTTCCTTACATCCTTCCTTTTCTTCCTTCTTTCCTTCCTTACTTCCTTTTTCCTTCCCTTTCCTTCCTTCCTTCTCTTTCCTTCCTTCCTTCCTTTTTCCTTCCTCCCTTCTTTCCTTCCTTCCTTCTTTTTTTTTTTTTTTTTGAAATATATTTATTGGGTTTTCTCATAAACAACAAAAAAAAAGTGGGGGAACAATTACAGATAAAGGGCAGTAGGAAACGAGGAGAGAAAGAGGGAGGGCCAGGAGTTGGGCTTGGGGTAGTGGGGTGGAAAAAGAGAGGAGGGGCTGTTTCGCGGTGGGCGAGTGCGGGTAGAGTGGCAATGAGGGGGAGTAGAGTGGGCGTCGGGGGTGGGGAGGGGGGTGGAGGGTGGTATCTGGAGTCCTGTAAGGAAAGCACTAGGCAAGGGTAGAGAGATAGAATAGAGAGCTTCTTCTTGGGTCACTGGTATTATTCTCCTGTATCTGCTACAGTTCTCTTTGTTCTTCAAGTCATCCCTTCGTTCTTTCTGTTCGTCTTCTTTAGTTGTCTGTTCTTATCAGATCGCCTTATAGCTCTTGAAGCTATTATCTTCTTCTTTATTATTATTATTGTTATTATGTTCGCTCCTAAGTTCTTAAAACCCTTCAGCCAAATAGTTAGAATCCTCATGTCCATTAGCCGTTCCTTGTCGATTAGGTAACTAGTTCTGATTGGTTCTTTTTCCCTGGAGTCTTATCTACCCATTTTCTTTGGGGGACTCTGCTTCTTCCTCACCCACCTCTGGAGGATCACGGTTCCACAGCCCTTCACTTGTATTCAACACTATAGGGAGGGGGCGCATTTTCTTTAAGGTAACCTTCCTTAAGGTAACCTTCTCTCCTCTTCGCATTTTTCCCCCTTGTTTTTTCCTTCTGTTAGAGAGCTTTCCCATTTTATTGGGTTTCCCCTCTTAGGAAGCTTAATAGGATTTCTTTGGAGGGCAATAGTTATCCAGGTCTTGATGGGCAGTCTGACCGCATTCTGCGGCACCCCATCAGTATTTTTAACTCTCTGTTGGGGCTCTGATTGGTCCAATATTTCTTGCTTTAGCTGTAGCCCTTCACCTTTCTTCACTCTCCTCGTTAGTTCACCTTGTGTTGCTAGATCCTTTTCCTTAACATGATCTGTTCCTTTTTCTCCTTCTTTCTCAGTCGTCCCCTTAGTGTTCTCTTCTTTGGTTGAGTCATCTCTCCCCCACTTAAATTGCTCCTGAACCAAAGGGTTGTGCTCCTCCAGCCGGTCCAGCATTAGTTCCAACGTTTTTAGGGTGAGATCCTGCTTTTGTCCCAGCTTCTGCAATTCTCCCAAAATGTCCTTCAGTGTTATAGAGGGTTGCTCTACTTCTGGTCTCCTGCTTAGTGTAGACATTGTTATTTAGCAGTTGAGTGGATGTATTGCAGCGGGTTGGTATCTTTATTTCATTTCCCTTTGGGATCTGGGCGAGCCGTGGTCCCTCTCTTCCCAGTGGCCTGGTTTCCCTTCCTTGCCTTCCCCTGTTCTGCTCACCTTGTACTCCGTGTCCTCTTGCTTCTTTCCTCCCTCTATAAGCCTGGCTTTTGAAGAGCCAGAGGGCTGTTTTCTCTTGTTTTTGTTTTCGTTTGGATCGTGCAGGCTGTAAATCCTTCCCCTCCGCACTTCCGGTGCGGGTACGACTTTGATTTGTGTCCGGTCAGATTGTTGCCTCCTCTTCCGGTCTCTTTCGCGCCCTTTCCTTTTAAGGCGGGAGGAACCCCTCTCCAAGATGGTCGCCTTCTGTGTCAGGTTGTTGTTTTGTCCCCTATCCTTGCGCCGCCATCTTGGGTCCTGGGTCTCCCCCCTCACCGTTTTTCGGGGCCCTCTTAATTCCGTCCGGGGAACCCCGCGGGTGGTCCTCCTTCCTCCTTTTTTTTTCCTCCTCCTCGCGTCTTTGGGGATCCCCCCCTCCGAAGCGGCCTCTCCTGAGTCGCTGTTACCCGCTTCCTCCCGGGTGTCCTCCTTTCGCTGTGGCTCCTTACCGCCCTTTCAGTGTCCACTTTCCCCGCCCTCGCTCTTTTCCTTTCTTTCGCTGCTGGAATGGGCTGGAATGGGCTGGGCTGGGCTGGCAGTAATTACAGGCTCGTGCCCACTTCCCGATCCGCTGGCTGCTCGCCGCTATGGGTTTGCACCGGGCTCTCTCAATCTCCCCCTCTTGAGGAGGGGGGGACTTTTGAAGCCGTCGGTGGGATCCCCCCGACTTCGCTGCCTCGAAGCTGCTTCTTGCAGCCCGAGGTGAGGGCGCAAATCACCCTCTAGCCTGCGGAATCAGTTGACGAGTTGAGGAGCCCTCAAAACGCCCGTCCTGCCGCCATCTTTGCCCCGATGTTCCCTTCCTTCCTTCTTTTTACTTCCTCCCTTCCTTCCTTCCATCCATCCATCCTTCCTTCTCCTTTTCCTTCCTTCCTTCCATCCTTCCTTCTCCTTCCTTCCATCCATCCATCCATCCTTTTCCTTCCTCCCTTCTTTCCTTCCATCCTTCCTTCCTTCTTTCTCTCCTTCCTTCCTTCCTTCTTTCTCTCCTTCCTTCCTTCTTTCTCTCCTTCCTTCCTTCCTTCCTTCCTTCCTTCCTTCCTTCCTTCCTTCCTTCCTTCCTTCCTTCCTTCTTTCCTTCCTTCCTTCCTCCCTTCTTTCCTTCCTTCCTTCCTTCCTTCCCCTTCTTTTTCTCTTTCTTTCCTTTCTCAATTTGAAACCCAAACCCAAATGGTGCCAATTGTGGTTTTCTAGTTTTGTCTCTGGTTGCGTTTTTTTTTTGGCCAATTCCTGAAGAAACAAACCCAAAGCCCCGAATTTCCCGTCAGCAGTTTGGGCGGCGGCTTTTCCTGCATTGACTCAAAAGGCATTCACGTATCCAACCAAAATTATACCGGCAGATAATCTCTCTGTGTGGTTTCCACGTCTCCTCCCACACTAGGATGCTATGTATTTTTAACACAGTTTGGATGGCCATCTGTCGGGAGGGATCGAATTGTGCCTTCCTTTCTGGCAGAAGGGAGGTTGGACTGGATGACCTTTGGGGTCCCTTCAAACTCTAGGATGATATTATTATTATTATTATTGTCTTGGTGGCCATCTGTCGGGAGGGATCAGACTGTGCCCTCCTTTCCGGCCCTTGGGGTCCCTCCCAACTCGAGGATCCTGCGCTTTCCCTCGAAATCCCTTAAAGTGGTCCAAGCTTCATATCTGTTGCTAAGCCGGAGGGCACCGTGGGGACGGCGGGATGGAGCAGGAAGGCTTATGAGCCTGAGCGGGCGGATAAGGGGATAAGTGGATGAGCGGCCACACCAAGCGCATCCTCTCTCCCGGCTTCCCATTGGCCGGATTATCTCCCTTTCCCGTGCCTCCTGCCCTTGATCGGAGACCCAGATCGGCCCCTTCGCCCTTCTGGCCCAGCCAGCCGGGAAATCATCGGGCAAGCTGTCTGGGCAACGGCTGGGTCACCCACTTGCCTATTTTTATCCCCGGCTTCCTCTTTCCACGCCGCCCCAGAGCATCCTTTGACTCACGACACACGTGGCTGGGATCCTGGCCTGCCTGCAACATCACAGAGGGCATGCATGCATACATAGATACGTACATGCATAGATGGTGGATGGATAGATACATGCATAGATGCATGCATGCATACATAGATACATACATGCATAGATGCATGCATACATACTTAGATACGTACATCCATATATGGTGGATGGATAGATACATACATGCATAGATGCATGCATGCATGCTTAGATACGTACATGCATAGATGCATGCATACATACTTAGATACGTACATCCATATATGGTGGATGGATCTATCCATGCATAGATGCATGCATTCATGCATAGATACATCTATGCATAGATGTATGCATATCCACCATATATGGATGTACGTATCTAAGTATGTATGCCTGCATCTATGCATGTATCTATGTATGCATGCATTTATGCATGCATACTTAGATACGTACATCCATATATGGTGGATGGGTAGATACATACATGCATAGATGCATGCATGCATAGATATGTACATGCATAGATGGTGGATGGATAGATACATGCATGCATAGATACATACTTGCATAAATGCATGCATACATAGATAGATACATGCATAGATGCAGGCATACATACTTAGATACGTACATCCATATATGGTGGATGGATAGATACATGCATGCATAGATGCATGCATGCATGCTTAGATACGTACATGCATATATGGTGGATGGATAGATACATACATGCATAGATGCATGCATGCATAGATAGATACATACTTGCATGATGCATGCATACATACTTAGATACGTACATCCATAGATGGTGGGTGAATAGATATATGCATAGATACGTGCATAGATGCATGCATACATAGATAGATACATACATGCATAGATACATGCATGCATAGATGTGTGCATAGATGCATGCATGCATAGATGCATGCGTAGATAGATACAGGCATGCATGGATGGATAGATACATGCATAGATGCATACATATATGCATGCATAGATACGTACATGCATAGATGGTGGATGGATAGATACACGCATAGATGCATACATAGATACATACATACATGCATAGATGCATGCATGCATCCTTATATACGTACATGTATAGATGGTGGATGGATAGATACATGCATACATGCATAGATAGATACATGCATAGATGCATGCATGCACAGATAGATACATATGTGCATAAATGGTGGATGGACAGATACATTCATGCATAGATGCATGCATACATAGATACATACATGCATAGATGCATGCATGCACACATACATGCATAGATGGTGGTTGCTTAGATACATACATATTCATACATAGGTGCATAAATAGATGCGTAGATGATGGATAGATGCCCAGGAGCCAAGTCTGGAAAAGCGGGCAAGGTGCAAGGCCAAATTAGAGGGAATGATAGCCTTTGCTTGGAGGTGCGTTTTGCCTGCGGAAGAGGTGTGCCCGCCCGGAAGTGAGCTCCGGGAAACCCAATATGGCCCCAAATTGGATCCCTGTCTCCTCCCCCCATGACATTAAAAATATGCCATGACTCATTTTGGAGCACGTCAGTTGGCATAAAATAGCTCCTTAATTATAGAAACAAAAGGTCAGGAGAGAATGTTCTGGAACATGGCCAGGCAGAAAACACACAACAATCCTATATTATTATTATTATATATCATTATTATTATCATCCTCATCGTGTTATTGTTGTCGTGTTTTTCCTGGAGCCGAGGGTCTGTGTCTTCATGGCTGAAATGGGGGCTGGAAACCTGCTTCCCAAGATGGTAGTCCAACTCAAACTCTGCGTTGGACTACAATCTTGGAAATCCTCGGAGGCCATGTGGATGGGAAAGGCGAAAGAGTGCGGGGAGACCTGCGTGCGGGAAGGGAAGAGGGTCCCGGCCCTTGCGAGACCGACCCCTCTCTTGTTTCCTCTGCAGGGCGAACCAACTGATGATGCCTCCCGCTTCTGTCAAAGTCTAAGTCTGGGTGAGTAGCGCAAAGGCCTCTTGGGTCCGCATCCCATCCCTTTTGGTTGCGATGGAGAGAGAGGGATGGATGGATAGATGAGATAGGTGGACGGAAGGTAGGTAGGTAGGTAGAGGGAGAGATGAGATAGGTGGGTGGGTCAATTGGTGGATGGATGGATGGTTGGATGGATGGAAGATAAAAAGACAGATAGATGAGATAGCTGGATGGATGGGTGGATGGATGGAAGATTATAGATAGATAGATAGATAGATAGAGGAGGTAGGCAGATGGATGGATGGATGGAAGATGATAGAGAAGATAGCTCGATAGCTAGAGGAGATAGGCAGATGGGTGGATGGATGGATAGGTAGATGAGATAGGTGGACGGATGGATATAGGCAGATGGATGGATGGTAGGTAGGTAGAGGGAGAGAATGAGAGATGAGATAGGTGGGTGGGTCAATTGGTGGGTGGGTGGAAGATGCTAGAGAAGATAGCTCGATAGCTAGAGGAGATAGGCAGATGGGTGGATGGATAGGTAGATAGGTAGATGAGATAGGTGGACGGATGGATAGATAGGTGGAAGATAGATAAGATAGTGGGAGGGAGGGAGGGAGAAAGATGAGATCGGTGGGTGGGTCACTAGATGGATGGATGGATGGATGGAAGATAGATAGATGAGATAGATAGATGAGATAGCTGGATGAATTGGTGAATGGATGGAAGATGATAGAGAAGTTAGATAGATATAGATAGAGGGGATAAGCAGATGAATGGATAGATATATAGATGAGATAGGTGGATGATTGGATGGATAGATAGGCAGATGGAGAGAGATGGATGGATGGATGGATAGACAGATTAGATAGGTGTATGGAAGATAGATAGATGGATGCATGGAGGGAGGGGGAGGGAAGGAGAGAGAGATGAGATAGGTGGGTGGGTGGGTGGATGGATGGAAGATAGATAGATGAGATAGCTGGCTGGGTGGGTGGAAGATGGTAGAGAAGATAGCTAGATAGAGGAGATAGGTGGATGGATAGGTAAGATAGGTGGATGGAAGATAGACAGACAGACGGACGGACGGACGGAGATATATATAGGTGGGTTGGTGGATGGAAGATAGATAGATAGATCGAGGAGATAGCTGGATGGATGGAAGATGATAGAGAAGATAGCTAGATAGAGGAGACAGGCAGATTGACGGACAGATAGATGAGATAGGTGGATGGATGGATGCATAGAGGAGATAGGCGGATGGAGAGAGAGAGAGAGAGAGATAGCAGAGATAGGGATATGGATGGATGGAAATGCGTTATATGAAATCATAATATAATAATACAAATAATATATAATATAAAATATATAACACTAATCTGAATAATATATAATATAATAATAAAAATAATGTGTGTGTGTGTATAGATCAGGGGTGCTCATTAGGTAGAGATCATGATCTACTGGTAGATCTCGAAGGGCGTCCTGGTAGATCCCAGGCACCGTGTGTATGGCTCCCATGCCATTTGTGGGGAATGCTCATGGGCTTATTATATTCACGTTTAGTTGAATTCAGTCTTAAAATGTATTATATGGCTCTCACTGAAATAAATTTCCTAATATTTTGCTTTTATGGCTGAGTAGCGGGTAGGTAGATCATTTTGGACTTGGTTGTTTTATAAGTAGCTCGCTTGCTGGAAAAGTGTGAGCACCCCTGATATAGATATACAGTAATCCTAATAATATATTATTTTCTTATATATTATACTAATAATATGTAATACTAATAATATGTCTCTGGCATTACTTAACGAACGAAGATAATATATAATGTAATATAATAATATATATGTAATATAATAAATATATAATATAATATAATGTATATAATATATATTATACAACTACTCCTAATAATATAACAATATAATAATCCATATATATAACACTAATCATAATATATAATACAATAATATATATGTAATAAAATAATAAATATATAATATAATGTATATAATATATATTATAACACTAATTCTAATAATATATAATATATATGTAATAAAATAATAAATATATAATATATAATATATATGTAATAAAATAATAATAATAAATATATAATATAATGTATATAATATATATTATAACACTAATCCTAATAATATATAATAATCCATATATAACACTAATCCTAATAATATATAATATAACATATAATATGTAATATAATAATAAATATATAATATAATGTATATAATATATATTATAACACCAATCCTAATACTATATAATAATATAATAATCCTACTATATATAAAACACTAATCCTAATAATATATAATATAATAATACTAATAATATGTAATATAATAATAAAAATAATATATATTGTATATAATATAATATATAATTTTATAACACTATTCCTAATAATATATACTAACAATATGTAATATAGTAATAAAAATAATATATAATATATTGTATATAATATAATATATATTATAACATTAATCCTAATAATATATAACAATACTAATATGTAATATAATAATAAAAATAATGTATAATATATATTGTATATAATATAATATATATTATATAACACTAATCCTAATAATATATGATTCCTCTCCCGTTGTCTCAGCCCCCTGAACTAGGAGTCATTTCCAAGCCGGATGTTTGCAACTCGGGGATGGCCTGTACATTCATTGAGAAATAATAATTGCACCAGTCACGCCGTCGAGCTCCTTTCCCGTAAGGAAGGCCCGAGTCCCGGCTGCAAAGGCCCAATTCATGCGCCTAGAAGGGACAAAGCAACACTTTTTGTGCCGACACCAGAGGCTTGTGTTGTCCCAGCCCTACAGTTGGCCGGCAGTCTTTGGTCTGGGCCACCATCGCCAGACTGATAAGCCTATGTTCCCCGAAGCTTCGACCCTGACAGCTCTTCTTTGTTTCCTTTCCCCACAGCTGACATCTCCGGCGATGAAGGAAACCTTTTGTGAGCGGCCGAGAAACCCCCAAACAAGCCCCCGGAGCAAGGAGAGCTCTCCCTCGCCACTGGGAAAGACCGCCGGGAGACTTCTTCCTATACAGAGCGGGCCTCTATGGGGTTCCGAGTGCTGGGACGTCGGCCCCGAAAGCAGTACTCCCCTTGACCAGCAGGGCACACGACGGGATTTTGGGCCAATGGGGTGGACCTCGAACCCTTTTGCCAACAGTCTTTACCTCCAGCCAAAACTTTAGAAGGAACACTTGCAAAATCCTAGATGGCGGCGTTATTATTATTACGATTTGATCATATTTTGCCTCCATCCGCAGAAGTCCAAAAAGACTAAACCGAGCAGAGATACATCACATGTTTATTTGGTGACAGACCTTGGGGTTAGTAAGGGGAGACATAGCAATGGGATAAGCATATGCCTCTCTAGATGCATATATATATAGAGAGAGAGAGAGAGAGAGAGAGATGTATGTGTAATATATATTTTATATGCCCCTCGAAACAAAATTATGTCTCTCTATATATATTTAGAGAGAATGTATGTATATATATACATGTGTGTGTGTATATATATATATAATGCCTCGAATAAAAATTCTGTATATACACACACACATATACACATAATATATACAATGTATATTATATATAACATAAACCTATATATCATATTAGAAATATATGTAGTATATTGTATATATAATATATACACAATGTATATTATACATCATATAAACCTATATATCATATATATTGTATATAATATATATACATAATGTATATTATACACAATATAACCCTATATATCACATATATAATATATTGCCTATAATATAAAATGTATATTATACGTAATATAAACCTATATAATATATTGTATATAATATATATACACAATGTATATTACACATAATATAACCCTATATATCACATATATAAAATATATTGCATATAATATAAAATGTATATTATACGTAATATAAACCTATATATCATATAATATATTGTATATATAATATATATACATAATGTATATTATACATTATATAAATCTATATATCACATATATATAATATTGTATATAATATATACATCATGTATATTATATGTAATATAAACCTATATATCATATATTGTATATAATATATATAAACATCATATATATCCAAAATTTTGTTTCGAGAGGGCAGAGGTACAATATATTCTGAAACATATCTCCCTCTACTTCCCTCGCTTTCTCCCCACACCCAAGATATGGGCCCTATATATACATATACGTGGCCCATGTCTTGCATTGAGAGGCTTCTGCTTCTCCCATGAGCTTATATGTCTCCTAATGTTAACCCCAAGGCGTTATTTCGTAAGTATGGGAGCCCAACTGGCCATTTTTGTGTCGTCTTGAGAGCAGGCGGATCGGCGAGCGGGCACCCATCATCCTCTTTGTTTCCCTTTGTTTACCAACAAGATAGACGTGGTCATGTTGTGAGTGGCTCCTTGGCTGACAACTACTACTACTACTGTTATAATTAATAACAGTATTATTATTTATTTATTATAATTAATTATAATTAATATAATTATAATAACTACTACTGTTGTGGTTATTAGAGGTGCTTTTTGCCACTGTAATCTTGGAACAGTATTCAAACCTCTGCAGCGACCCGCCAGTGAGTTTGCATATCCCGCTTGGTTTTTATTTTATTTTCTTTTTGCACTATCGGTTCTCCGCCGGGACTACCTCAAACTCGCCACCGGGTTTGAACCAAAACCTTTCCCTTTTCCGACTGGGAACGCCATTTCAAGCACCGACCTCGGCATCGGAACGGAAGACACGGCTCTCTTTGGAGAAGAAAGGCATCTGCCGGCGGGGACTTCGAAGAGTTGCGCATCGTCCGGGACAGCCGGACGATCCCTCGAAGGCTTTCCCGGACTCCGGGCCTTTCCCAAAGTGCCTTTTCCAAAGCTATGGCGAGCCGGCTCCGAGGGGCAAAGGAGTGCCCGGTATTCCTTCTCTTCCTCTTCCTCCAAACCTTTCCGAACCATACGTTGCCTTCATCCGGCAACACCAAACTCTAGTCGGAGAGAGGATCCAAGAGAGAGAGAAGTCTTGGAGGGTGTATCGAATTTTGCCAAGAGAGAGAAAACACTAGGATGACAAAGGGTTGTGTCGATCTACCTACCTACCTACCTACCTACTAGGGCTGTGCAATCATGCTTCTAAATGGTTCTAAAGTACTTACAAAACTAAAGTTCGGGTGGTGAACACTAGGTGGCGCTGGTGCTTAGCTTCTACAGTGTTGCTAAAGTGCTGGTGGTGAAAATTTCACCACCAAAGCTTTAGCAATACTATAGAAACAAAGTACCAGTGCCACCTAATTTTCACCACCAGAACTTTAGCCACACTGTAGAAACAAAGAACCAGCGCCACCTAGTGTTCACCACCAGAACTTTAGCAACACTGGAGAAGCAAAGCACCAGCGCCACCTAGTGTTCACCACCAGAACTTTAGCAACACTGTAGAAGCAAAGCACCAGCGCCACCTAGTGTTCACCACCAGAACTTTAGCAACACTATAGAAACAAAGTACCAGCGCCACCTAGTGTTCACCACCAGAACTTTAGCAACACTGTAGAAGCAAAGGACCAGCGCCACCTAGTGTTCACCACCAGAACTTTAGCAACACTGTAGAAGCAAAGGACCAGCGCCACCTAGTGTTCACCACCAGAACTTTAGCAACACTGTAGATACAAAGCACCAGCGCCACCTAGTGTTCACCACCAGAACTTTAGCAACACTGTAGATACAAAGCACCAGCGCCACCTAGTGTTCACCACCAGAACTTTAGCAACACTGTAGATACAAAGCACCAGCGCCACCTAGTGTTCACCACCAGAACTTTAGCAACACTGTAGAAGCAAAGGACCAGCGCCACCTAGTGTTCACCACCAGAACTTTAGCAACATTGTAGAAGCAAAGTACCAGCGCCACCTAGTGTTCACCACCAGAACTTTAGCAACACTGTAGAAGCAAAGCACCAGCGCCACCTAGTGTTCACCACCAGAACTTTAGCAACACTGTAGAAGCAAAGCACCAGCGCCACCTAGTGTTCACCACCAGAACATTAGCAACACTGTAGAAACAAAGCACCAGCGCCACCTAGTGTTCACCACCAGAACTTTAGCAACACTGTAGAAGTAAGTACTTTAGAAACATTTGGAAGCATGATTTAACAGGTCTACTATCTGTATCTATCTCTTTATCTATCTCTGTGTATCTTTTCATCTATCGATTGATCGATCTTAAGTCTGTTATCTATCTCCATGCATTTATGTGTCTGTGTGTGTATCTATCTCTTCATCTACCTCTTCGTCTATCCATCCATCCCATCTATCCCCGTCTCTCTCCTCTTCATCTATCTCTCTTCATCTATCCATCTATCTCTTCGTTTGTCTCTCTCTTAATCTCTCTCTTCACCTATCCATCCATCTTATTTATCTCTCTTCATCTATCTATCCATCTCTTCACGACTCTCTTCATCTTTCTCTTCATCTCACTCTCTTCATCTATCCATCCATCTTTGTTTCTCTCTCTTCATCTATCCATCCATCTTCGTTTGTCTCTCTTCATCTCCCTCTCCTCATCTATCTATCCATCCATCTCTTCGTTTCTTTTTCATCTTTCTCTTCATCTATCTATCCATCTCTTTGTTTGTCTCTCTTCCATCTCTCTCTTTATCTATCCATCCATCTCTTCGTTTCTTTCTCTTCATCTATCTATCCCTTTGTTTCTCTCTTCATCTATCCATCCCTTTGTTTCTCTCTTCATCTATCCATCCCTTTGTTTCTCTCTTCATCTATCCATCCCTTCGTTTCTCTCTTCATCTATCCATCCCTTCGTTTCTCTCTTCATCTATCTATCCATCCCTCGATCTCTTCATTTGTCTCTCTTCATCTATCCATCCATCTCTTCATTTCTTTCTCTTCATCTATCCATCCATCCATCTCTTCGTTTCTTTCTCTTCATCTATCCATCCATCTCTCGCTTCATCTCTCTCTTCATCCATCCATCAATCTCTTCGTTTCTCTCTTCATCTATCTATCCATCCATCGATCTCTTCATTTGTCTCTTCATCTCTTTCCCTTCATCTCTCTTCATCTATGCATCCATCTCTTCATTTCTTTCTCTTCACCTATCCATCCATCCATCCATCTCTTCGTTTCTTTCTCTTCATCTATCCATCCCTGTTTGTCTCTCTTCATCTCTTTCTCTTCATCTCTCTCTTCATCTATCTATCCATCTATCTCTTCGTTTCTCATCTATCTATCCATCCATCGATCTCTTCATTTATCTCTCTTCATCTCTTTCTCTTCATCTCTCTCTCTTCATCTATCCATCCATCTCTTCGTTTCTTTCTCTTCATATATCTATCCATCCATCGATCTCTTCGTTTCTCTGTCTATCTGCTGCTCCCCCTTCTAACTCGGTGCTCTCTGCATCCGAACACAACCCCGTTGACCACTCTGACCGGGGGAGGCCACCCCCGTCCGTCCGTCCCCGTCCCCCGCAGCCGCCCTGTGTTTGTCGGGGCCCGAACTTCCGGCCGAGAGAGGCGCGCAAGGCCTTGCTTGTGGGGCGGAAGTGTGGTGTACATTTTTATTCTTTTTTCTTGTTATACAAGGCAGGACGGATTTTTCTGATTTTCTTTCAGAAGCAACGACAAAACTTTAAAAATAAAAAAAGACTACCGACGACTTATTTTATTTTTCAAGAGTAAGGACGATGGACCTCAAAAGAAAAAAAGTCAAATATCTATAAATATAAATATATATATATATATACATGGTTATGTAAATGAGAAATAAAAAGAAGTATTTAAACGCATTCGTTCGTTCTGTTTTGGCGCTTCCTCCGCACTCGCTTTGTTTACCTGTGTCGACGCTGCGTGGGGGAGGCTTTGAAGCGCGGCGCTCGCCTGGTGCCGACGGCGTTTCCTGCATCGAGAATGGCGGAGGATCCTGCGGGAGATCGTTAGGATGCAATTCCAAACACACCGACTCCGTGCCGCGTCAGGTTGTAATCCTTGTCGTAACCCCAGGGGTGTTTGGAATTATAATTTAGCAAGGGGACAGGTCAATTGAACGGGGAAGTCTTACCTTTGAGAAGACACGTCTCGGAGTGAGCACTCGGCGGGGTGCATGCCGAAAGAGTGACGCTCTATCATGTGTGGGACAGCTTTCCTCCCCGGGGACATCATAGAGGGATACTTCACCCAGCAACAGTCAATCCTTCACCTAGCAACACCCGAGTGACGTCAGAGTGTCAATTCACCTATCAACACCCATCCGAGTGACGTCAGAGGGTCAATTCACCTATCAACACCCATCCGAGTGACGTCAGAGGGTCAATTCACCTATCAACACCCATCCGAGTGACATCAGAGGGTAAATTCACCTAACAACACCCATCCGATTGACGTCAGAGGGTCAATTCACCTATCAAAACCCATCCGAGTGACATCAGAGTGTCAATTCACCTAACAACGCCCATCCGAGTGACGTCAGAGGGTCAATTCACCTATCAACACCCATCCGAGTGACGTCAGACTGTCAATTCACCTATCAGCACCCATCCGAGTGACGTCAGACTGTCAATTCACCTAGCAATGTCCATCCCAGTGACATCAGAGGGTCAATTCACCTAGTAACACCCATCCCAGCGACATCAGGGGGTCAATTCACCTAGCAACACCCATCCCAGTGACTAATGTCACTGGGATGGGTGTTGCTAGGTGAATATCACTTCACCTTGCACCATCAGTCCCAGTGACATCAGATGATAACTTCACCTATCAACACCCATCGGAGTGACGTCAGAGAGTCAATTCACCTATCAACATCCATCCCAGTGACATCAGAGGGTCAATTCACCTAGTAACACCCATCCCAGCGACATCAGAGGGTCAATTCACCTAGCAACACCCTCCCAGCGACATCAGAGGTTCAATTCACCTAGTAACACCCATCCCAGCGACATCAGAGGGTCAGTTCACCTAGTAACACCCATCCCAGCGACGTCAGAGGGTCAATTCACCTAGCAACACCCATCCCTGTGACGTCAGAGGGTCAATTCACCTAGCAACACCCATCCCAGTGATGTCAGAGGGTCAATTCACCTAGCAACATCCATCCCAGTGACGTCAGAGGTTCACTTCACCTATCAACATCCATCCCAGTGACGTCAGAGAGTCACTTCACCTATCAACATCCATCCCAGTTATATCAGAGGATCACTTCACCTAGCAACACCCATCCTAGTGACATCAGAGGGTCACTTCACCTAGCAACTTCCATCCCAGTGACATCAGAGTATCACTTCTCCTATCTACATCCATCTGAGTGACATCAGAGAGTCACTTCACCTTGCAACGTCCATCCCAGTGACATTAGAGGATCACTTCACCTAGCAACTTCAGTCCCAGTGACATTAGAGGATCACTTCACCTTGAAACACCCATCCCAGTGACGTCAGTCACTTCACCTTGCAACGTCCATCCGAGTGTCATCAGAGGATCACTTCACCTAGCAACACCCATCCCAGTGAAGTCAGAGGGTCACTTTACCTAGCAACATCCATCCCAGTGACACCAGAAGGTCAATTAACCTAGCAACATCAGTCCCAGTGACACCAGAGGGTCACTTCACCTAGCAACCTCTGTCCAATTGACACCAGAGGGTCACTTCACCTAGCAACGTCCAAACCAGCAACATCAGAGGATCACTTGACATAGCAACACCCATCCTAGTGACACCACAGACGGTCACTTCACTGAAAAATGGTCTTTGTGACACAATAGTATTTGTGTATACACACACACAGACAGAAAGATACCGCAATATTAAAAGCATATTTTATCTTTAAAACCATACAAGAAAAATAAATTCCAGAAAAGAAAAAAGAAACATGGAAATTAATGTGAAAAATGGACGACGTGTGGCTCTTGTTGTCAAATGTCGACATGTCTCTTCAGTCCACAAAAGGGGGGCAGGGATAGTGAGGTTTCCGTATCCGCGGTCGAAGCCCCTCCTCAAATGGCTCAGACCGGGCCCTTCCTTCCCAGCGGAGTCCCTGCGTTCTTCCCTTTCTTCTTCTTCTTCAGCCGCCTCTTCTTTTCGAGGATGTTGCCCCGTCCGGCCTTGTTCTCTTTGGACTCAACGGGAGACTTCTTGGCTGGGGGGCCGGGCTCGGGTCCATCGCTGCCGCCACCGCCTCCTCCTCGGTTCTTCTTCCTCTTCCTCTTCTTCCTCCCTGCGACGGCCTCCTTGCTCCCGCTCTCAGCTCCTTCCTCCCGGGACGGGGCCGGCACCGCCTTCTTGCGGTTCTTGCGGATCTTCGTGGCCGGAAGGAAGCCCTTCTTCTTCTGCTTCTTCGGGGTCGGGTCGGGGTCAGCCGCCGGCTTCGGTGGGGCTTTCTCCTTTGCCGGCCGCCTGCAATGGGAAAGCGGAGAGGCACCGGTGGGAATTCGAAACTCATAGGAAAACTCTAGGCCAATATTTTTGTGAATATATTCATGATTATTTT
Source organism: Anolis apletophallus (assembly GCA_030556195.1). Classification (NCBI taxonomy): domain Eukaryota; kingdom Metazoa; phylum Chordata; class Lepidosauria; order Squamata; family Anolidae; genus Anolis; species Anolis apletophallus. The sequence continues at coordinate 13,295,391 of JARBWK010000020.1, forward strand.
TGTACATTTATTTCATTGTAAATACTAGTTTCACAATTATTTTTGCAAATAATTATTTGCAAAGCATACTTACAAAAATAATCATGAATTATTCCCAAAAATAAATCACGAAAATATTCACACAAATAATCATAAAACTATTCACAGAAATATTTGCTTAAAATATATTCACTAAATAATAAAACAGTATTCACAAAAATATCAGCAAAATATTCATGAAAATTATGAAATATATTAACAAAAATAATCAAAATATTCACAAAAATAATCAAAATATTCACAAAAATATCAGCAAAAATGTTCAGAAAATAATCATAAAACAATTCACAAAAATAATCGTGAAAATATTCATGAAAATAATCATGAAAATATTCACAAAAATATCTGCAAAAATGTTCACAAAAATAATAAGTCACAAAATAACCATGAAAATATTCACAAAAATTATGCAATATATTAACAAAAATGATCGTGAAAATATTCACAAAAATAATCAAAATATTCACAAAAATATCAGCAAAAATGTTCAGAAAATAATCATAATTCGCAAAAATAATCGTGAAAATATTCACAGATATCAGCAAAAATCTTCACAAAAATAATAAAACAAATCACAAAATAATGAAATAGTCACAAAATAATCATGAAAACATTCACAAAAATAATCATGAAAATATTCACAAAAATATCAGCAAAATGTTCACAAAAATAATCATAAAACAATTCACAAAAATATTTGCATAAAATATATTCACAAAAATATTCAAGCAATGCTCACAAACATATCAGCAAAATATTCACAAAAATTATGAAATACATTCTCAAAAATTATGAAAATATTCACAAAAATATTTGCAAAACATTTTCACAAAAATATTCATAAAAATAATCATGAAACTATTCATAAAAATATTTAAATAATAATAAAACTTTATTTATATTCCGCCCTATCATGGCGGGTCAATATAGCTTTTGTTGTAGCGGGAGGACACTTACGCAAAGCCCAGGAGCTTCATGACATGCCAGTAGAGGTCATTGAGCCGGGTGGACTTCCCAAAGCCAGGCTGCTCCCCCAGGACACGCAAAACGGCCGGCAGCTCGGTCAGGTCCACAGCGGGGCCCTGAGAAAGAGATCCCCAAAAGGAAAGGGTCAGTTAGACATCTTAGGAGTAAGTCCACTCGGAGCGGGATTTATTCAGAGGGAGTTGGCCATTCTTTGGGGCCGAGAGAGTGTGACTTGCCCAAATATTTAAAATAATAATGATGAAAAAATATCAAAATATAATATATTAATATATATATATATATTAATATGTCCCCCCCACTTTGGGGAGATACCATAATATGGATTAAAATAATATATATATTTTTATATATATATATATATATATATATATATATATATATATATATGGCTGCCAGTCTGGGGAGACACAACAATAATAATGATGATGAAAAAATATTAAAATATTATATATAAATATATATTAATATGCCTCCCATTTGGGGGAGACACTATAATAATATGGATAAAAATATTATTAAAATATCTATGTATATTATAAAAGTCAGTGTTTGTGGAGGACGGGAGGTGTGGAGGAATATGTGGTAGCGTTTTGATTGGTTGCCACTGTGGGATTATTTGCATAAAGGACTCTGATTGGCCAGCCTCAGAACTCCGACATACGAAGGCACCAGGCAGAGGGGATTGGTTGCCACTGAGGGAATATTTGCATAAAGGACTCTGATTGGCCAGCACCCAAGAATCCAAGCCTCTACATTCAAACAACATGATTGGTTGCCACTGAGGCACACCAACCTTGGCACACAATGCCTTTCTCAAATAACCCGGGCACCACCGGGTCCCCAAACTAGTTATATATAAAAACAAAATATATATAAACATGGCTGCCAGTCTGTGGAGACAAAAAATATTGAAATATTATATATAAACATATATTAATATGCCCCCCACTCGGGGGAGACACTATAATATGGATAAAAATATTATTAAAATATTATATATAAAAATACAAAATATATTAATATGGCTGCCTGGCTGGGGAGACACAATAATAATGATGAAAAATATTAAAATATTATATATAAATATATATTAATATGCCCCCCCCCCACTCGGGGGAGACACTATAATAATATGGATAAAAATACTATATATAGGAAATTAAAATATATTAATGTGGTCACCACTTGGGGAAGAAACAATAATAATAATAAGAAGAAATATAAAGAGTCTTAAAGGGATAGAATTAGAGAAATTACCTGTTTGGTGGCCATTTTGATGAGGCAACCCAATAGCTCCAGGCACCGGATGACCTTCTCTTGGTCCACCTTGACCTTGAACTCGCCCACGGCCTTCAAAGTCTATGACAAACGGAGAAAGATAACCGAAAGTCGATTTCTTAGCATCCATTACACTGATCCTCCTAAACAAGGTTTATCGATATTGCCACCATCGCAATTACTACCGTACTTCTTCAAGTGTAAGATAGATCTGCAAGTCTCCGGAATCTAGGATTCTGAGATTTCTATTCCGAACAAAGGCTGGGCGGCCATCTGTCGGGAGGGATCGAATGATGTCTTCCTTCATGGCAGAACTCCCAACTCAAGAAATGTAAATGTAACATTGGTGGCATAAACCCTGAGAGAGAACTGGGAAACCCTGGCCCTTGGGCACTTTAGCTGGGAGTTAGCTGCGACCAGCAGTGATGCAGAATTCAAAAAGGCACGAACAGAGGGCGAAAGGGAGAAACGTGCCAAGAGGAAGAAGGTGTGTCAAGCCAAGCTGGACCGGGACCACCTTCCGTATGGAAACAGATGCCCTCACTACGGGAGAACATGTGGGTCATGAATAGGGCTCCACCTACAGACCCCCCACCAGGACACTGTTTATTTATTTACATTGATATGCCGCCCTTCTCACCCCGAAAGGGACTCAGAGCGGCTTACAAGTAAAATGTAAATACAATATATTATATTATTGCCTTAGCACAATATTAATATTATATATTACATTGTACTATAACATTATACCGTAATATTATTAGTAATATTAAATGTAATATAAAATATATAATTGTAATATCATATTATTAGTAGCAGTATTATATTGTATTACATTATAACATTATCAATATTATATGTATATTCTATTATATAAAGGAGGTCCCGTCGTCGAACGACTGACAGAGACAGAGAAACCCTCCAAGGCAGAGACACCGAACTTGCCAACACAAATAGGCCTCAAGCAAGGAAGGTTTTTAGCAAAGAAACTTTCCCCCAAAAAACCTAGAAGGCCCCCAAAACAATGATACAAAAAAACCTACATTTCCCAGCATCCTCTGCGGCAGCCAGCGAAACCCATTGGCCAACATCGGCCCACACAAAATGCAGGGAGGCTGAGTAACCATAGTAACGCTGGGCACAGCCAGCCAAGGCTAGGATAGAATGCTGAGTGATTTGAGTTCAGTCAGTTGGTGTTTGAGGGTTAAACTGCCAAGGCCAAGCTCTAGGAGGGAGCAGGTTCCCACACTCGAGAAACACAATCCAAAAGACCAAGCCAGCACAAAATACCACACAACGCCAATATGCAGAAGATACACAACTATGTGCACAGAGCACATACATACCACTCACAGGACAAAAGACACCCAGGACAAAAGACACCCACTTTACAAACACCACACCCACAACATGACAGCCACACAACTCGCGATGCCTACCTCTACAGACCCACAACACAACAGACACACAACACACACAACGCATACATACCACTGCTACACAGAAACCTACACAGTACAACCAACTAACACAGGAGGACATAACAACTACCAGGAGGACATAACACTAACACAAATAGGGCACCAGGGACACAGGCACCACTGACAAACACATACCGCCAGAATAACACAAACTTGCAAAACCCACAAAAAAACCAACAATCCTGCAACACAAAAACCCACCCCAACCAAAATTCACAACAAACACCACTGGCAAAAGCAACACCCCCTCCACATCACAACCAGCACACAGCCAGACTAAGACAACTATGTCACCACAACACACACAAAATACACCCCACAAATACCTGACAACTTCCCCAACACAAAACCCAGGACTGCACTCACTACTCACCACCACACACACCTCCAAATACACACACATCCCAGGCACAATACTCCAGCAATTCCTACCCACACAACACAACTTCCTATCACAACCCATCCCCCCAACCTTACGGGACCCCGCACACACAACACCTACCACCACCACAAACAAAAACCAACTCCACCTATACTCCAACCACAACACAACACAACACTGTACTGATACTCTACAAACACACACAAACACCCAAAATACCCCACCCACACAAGCATCAACCTCTCCATCAACGCAGCAGACGGAAAGACAAAAAACATTGTATATCCACAAGCTCTGCAGAATGCCAGCAACACCACACACCAACAACTCCTCAGGACTTCAACATCCCACCCATCAGAACAACCCACAACGACACAGCCATGACCCCACCAAGACCATAAGTCACATCAATTCCAACCCTAACATACTCAGACTTTCTCGCATCTCCTAAATAGGGCACAGCAACGCGTGCCGGGTATAGCTAGTACAATATATTATATTATATTATAAGCACAGGCAAGATGGAACTTGGACAAGGGGTCACCTAAGTCAGTGTTTCTCAACCAGTGTGCCAGGCCACACTAGTGTGCCGTGAGCGATCAGCAGGTGTGCCGTGGGAAATTGGCACTCTTCCCCCTCCTATCAGCTCTTTCTCCCTCTTTCCCTCCCCAAAGATCCTCCCCGAGGCAAAGGAAGGGCTCCGCCAAATGCCGGAAGCTCCCCATCGGTGAATTGGGCAGTAAGCGAACCTGCGAGCATCACAAGGCTGAAGCATTCACAGGTTTCCAAGAAACAAACTGAGCCTCTCCGCTTGGAAATGTTTATTTTTTTACTATTTTACTGGATTTTTTGAGAGCCCCCCCACCCCCACCCCAAGGAACTGTTTATAACAGCTTTATGACATCCATAGTTATCTGGAAGCAAGTTTCACTCAGGGTGAAATTTCACAAGGGTCTGGAGAACAAGCCCTATGAGGAGCGGCTTGAAGAGCTGGGCATGTTTAGCCTGAAGAAGAGAAGGCTGAGAGAAGACATGATAGCCATGTATAAGTATGTGAGAGGAAGTCATATATATGTTGTGTTCATCGAAACTGGCCCAGGTTTCACACTGAGTGTATAAATACATTTAAAAACATATTAACTATATGTATGACTGTCTTAGAGTGTCATTTTGTGTCATTTTGGTTGGTGGTGTGCCCCAGGATTTGGTAAATGTAAAAAATGTGCCGCGGCTCAAAAAAGGTTGGGAAACACTAACCTAAGTAAGTAACAAAGGTCACTCTCAACTTCTGATGGAAAGTATACAATCTCACCTGGGTGACTTGCTTGGTGCCGTCCCTCATGAGCGCTTCCAACTCTTGTTCGGACAGCGAGAGCTTGAAATCCCGCATCTGGAGAGCTTTCTGGAGAAGCATGCAAGCCTGGGCCTGGAATGATTAAAAAATAAATAAATATTATAAATAATAAATAAATAATAAAAATAAATAAATATTATCAATAAATAAATAAATAAAAATAAATAAATAAATATTATCAATAAATACATAATTAAAAATAAATATTATCAATAAATACATAATTAGGTCCTTGTCCCATAGATTAAATTGTGTATCTTTCTTGATTATGGGGAGTGTTGCGAATAGAAAATTTATTTTGGGCAGCACCATCATTTTCACTGATGCCACCCTCCCCAAGAATGACAGGTTCAGTTTAGACCAATTATTTAAATCTCTTCTTATTTCCTCCCACTTCGTTTCATAATTATTTTTATAGAGTTTAGAATTTTTGGGGTCAGGGTCACTCCCAGGTATTTTACCTTATTTGTTATTCTCATGCCCGTCCTTCTTTCCAAGTCTTGTTTAGCCTCTTCCGTCATGTTTTTCACCAAAATTTGTGTTTTTTCCTTATTTACCTTGAATCCGGCCACTGCCCCAAATTCCTCTATCTTGTCTATCCACTGCTACAATTAATACGAGATCGTCTGCGAAGGCGAGCACTTTTATTGAATTTTTCTTTATCTTGGCTCCCTTAAGATTTACATCTTTTCTTATCTCCTCTAGTAAGGTTTCTAGTACTAAGATAAAGAGTAAGGGGGAGAGGGGGCAGCCCTGTCTCACCCCTTTTTGGATATTTATTTTTTCAATTTTCTCTGGTTAATTATCAGCTTACCTATTTGTTCTGAGTAGATTGCTTGTATCAGGTTCGTGAAGGCGAACCCCACATCGATTTCCTTTAAAAGCCATTTTAAGTAATCCCAGTTTATTTTATCAAACGCTTTTTCGGCGTCTACAAAGATCATCGCAATCTCCCTGTCAATGTTTTTATCATAGTATTCCAACAAATCTATTACAGTTCTTACATTTGTGGAAAGCTGCCTTTTGGGGAGAAACCCATTTTGATCTTCTTTTATCCATTTGTTCAAAAACGCTTTAAATCGTTCTGCTATTATGTGGGTAAAAATTTTGTAATCAGCATTCAACAGGGAGATTGGTCTGAAATTTGCCGGGTTTGTTGGGTCTTTCCCTTCCTTGCCGATTAGGACAATATGGGATTCCCTCCACGAACCTGGCACAGTGCCTTCCTCAAGAATCTTGTTAAATAGCTTTTCCATTATTTTTTGTAATTCTTCCTGGAACGTTTTATAATATTCTGCCGGGTATCCATCAGGGCCTGCCGCCTCCCCTCCCCTCAATGTCTTTATAGCCTCTCCTATCTCTTCCTTAGTTATCCTCCTATTGAGTTCTTCCCTTTCTTTCTCTGGGATTTTATCTATTTTTTTCCACATATATATTTGACTACCTCCTCTACGTTTATTTTATCTTTTTTGTACAAAGTTGAGAAAAAGGACTCCATGATTTCTCTAATATCCTCTTCCTTGGTATATTCTTTCTGATCGACTTTTAGTTTCTCAATAAAATTCCTTTTCCTATCCAAATTTGTATGGGGAGGGGAAAAACCAAGGGTGAAGTGGAAAGTGCTACAACAAACAAAGGAGAGGGGGAATAGCCCTCCCAAATCTAAAAATATATTTTGAGGCTAACTGCCTAAACTGGATCGGGGAGTGGTGCAGGCTTAAGAATGACAGCCTATTAGATCTAGAAGGTTTCGACCTAAAATTCGGCTTCCACGGATACCTACACTATAATAAACTAAAGGCAGATGCCAATTTTAACAATCATTGTATTAGAAAGACTCTACTTAAGACATGGAATAAACACAAAGTAAATTTTGGACCGAGAACCCCAATGTGGATCTCACCGTCAGAGGCTTTCAGACTGCGACAGCTGGACAGTAGGAAATGGGTGACATATAATGACATGGTAAGATGGAATGGCAACAACTATGTCCTGAAAGATAAGTCACAACTCAGAGGGGAAGAGGAGATAGATTGGTTCTCCTACTTACAGTTAAGGGAAAAGTTTAAAGAAGATGAAAGGAAGGGTTTTGAGGAGGAAAAAAATGAGATAGAGGAGATAATATTTGATAACAAACAGAAAAAAGTGGGAAGACTCTACAAGGTATTGCTAAAGCGGTTTACCGAGGACAAGGGGAGGAGAGCTATAAAAAACAATGGACGAGAAATTTGGGATTTAAGATAAAAGAAGATGCTTGGAGATATATCTGGAAAAATAATGTCGATGTTTCCTACTGTCACAGCTACAAAGAAAGCTGGATGAAAATAATATACAGGTGGTACCTGACTCCGACCAAACTTGCTAAAATATATAGAAATTCCAGCCCAGATTGCTGGAATTGTAAAGCAAAAAATGCTGGCACGTACTTCCACCTGTGGTGGCTCTGCCCGAAGGCTGATAGATTTTGGAGGAAGGTGATTTTGGAGGAAGGTGCACCTCGAATTAAAAAAATTGCTGAAGAGGGACCTGCCGAGAACCCCGGAAGTGTTATTATTAGGAATTGTAGACCCTGGGTGGGATTTCAAAGATAAAAAATCCTGAACTTGACCATCACGGCGGCCAGGATGGTATATGCTAAGTATTGAAGTCCCATGAAGAACCCACATTGGAGGAATGGCTCCTCAAGGTTGTTGATGTGGTCCAGATGGAAGCCTTGACCGATGTATTAAGAGAGGATAAAAAAAAAGAAACTAGAAATAAAAAATGGGATTGGTCGGGACTAATAGAATATTTTAGAAAGGAAAAGAACATAGAGCTTAGGGTAAAGGGCGGGTAGAACACAAACTACAGATAAGGGTAGGGGGGACGCAAAAAGAATAGTGAAGTAGGTAGCAAAGCACGGACGGAAAAATCGGAGACAGCCTCTGTAGTAAATGTTTGGCAGAGATAAAATATGCTCTTTTTTTACATATAGATTGAGTCGGCAAAAGAGCCTAAATATTTTAGAGCTAAAAGAAGGATGAACTGACCACGGAAGTCGTGAAGCAAGGAAAAGGACCAACGCCAAACCTTCACTTGTCCAGCACACAGCTTTCTTTGCATCACTCTTTTACTCTACCACTCTATTTCTTTCTTCCATGGACTGTTATTCTTTCTCCACGTCCCCAGGGGAAACAACCCCGGGGAACGTTCACACACTGTCTGTTTGTATGTGTAATTCTTTTTACTTTCTATAACGTGAAACCTTTAATAAAGATGGTTTTAAAAAAATAATTAAATACATAATTAAAAATAAATATTATCAAGAAATACATAATTAAAAATAAATAAATATCAATAATTAATTAAAAATAAATAAATGTTATCAATAAATAAATAATTTAAAAAAATAAATATTATAAATGAATAAATAATTAAAAATAAATAAATATTATCGATAAATACATAATTAAAAATATATAAATATTATCCATAAATTATTAATAAATAAATATTATAAATGAATAATTAAAAAATAAGTAAATATTATCAATAAATAAATAATAAAAAATAAAGAAAATAAAGAAATTCTCCTGCAAAGAACAAGCAAAAAATAAAATAACATTATTGCCTTTGCTCAAGTTTGAGAAGCTACAAATGACCTCACGTGGCCGTGGAAGCAAAACCCTCCGCCCTCAGAAACTCACCTGCTGGGGCTGCCGGGCCCCCTCCGTGATGGACTTGACGACCGTCGGGATCAGCCGCTTGCACATGACCTTCAAGGAAAAGAAGGAGAAGAAGCAATCAGCTGGGAGTCTGCCCACTGTTGTGAGGAAGGCCTCCTCAGAGCTGGAGAAGGGGGAAAGGAGGTTCTCTAAGAGCTGGAGAAGGGAGAAGGAGGTCCTCTCAGAGCAATGAGGACAAAAAAGGCCTCATCGGAGCTGGAGAAAGTGCAAGGGAGGTCCTCTCAGAGCTGGAGGAGAAAGGAGGCCTCCTCAGAGCTGGAGAAGGGGGAAAGGAGGTCCTCTTAGAGCTGGAGAACGGAGGTCTGCTCATAGCTGGAGCAGAAAAGGGGCCTCCTCAGAACTGGAGAAGAGAGAAAGGAGTCCTCTCCGAGCTGGAGAAGAGAGAAAGGAGGCCTCCTCAGAGCTGGAGTAAGGAGACAGGAGGGCTCGTCCGAGTTGGAGAAGTAGGAAAGGAGACCTCCAAAGAGCTGGAGGAGAAAGGAGGCCTCCTCAGAGCTGGAGAAGAGAGAAAGGAGGCCAGCAATGGTTCCAGGTGACACCAGGGTGCCGCCGGCGCTGCTCCCTTACCGGGTGCCGCTCGAACAGGTCGAGGAACATGGATCCCGTCAGCGGGCTCTTGCGCTTGCTGAAGAAGAGGCTCAGGGCCTCCTCATACGCCGTGGCCGCTCGTGACAGGTCCAGGCTGCCGGCCGGAGGATGCTGGGAAAGAATAAGAGAGAGAGAGAGGCGCCCGTCATCTCGGCCCCGGAACCGCGGTGACGGGGAGCAACCAAGGCAGGCGCCCCAACCTACAGCCCGCGGATACGGCAAGCCCGTGCGCCAATGTTGACGAGCCTGACCTGGGCGACGGACACCTCACTCTTTGGCTTCTTTTTGGGCGTTGCTTCCGGAGCCGCCACGTTCCCCTTCAGCACTCGGCAGAGGTACAAAGAGGCGCTAAAAGGAGAAGGGAGGAAGGAAAGACACAATCAAAGCCCTCCCGAAAGATGGCCATCCAGCCAGAAAAGGAAAATCCACTAGACTCTAAGAAGCCTGTATGACACAACAGTTGGAAGAGACCCCCAGAGGGCATCTAGCCCAGCCCCCATCGGCCACGTAGATCCCCTATCCATCTAATATTATATTATATCTATAATATAATATTTTATCTATCTATATAATATCGCCCTTGTTGCCCATTCAGAAGCAGCTCTGCAGTGCCTCACGCCCTGCTGTTTGGGCTGGAAGTCAGCCTGAAGGAAACGGAAGTCCTCTACCAGCCCACACCACAGGAAGAACACCAGCATCCCCACGTCAGCATAGGCGAATCTGTGTTTAAGTCCGTTCAGCAGTTCTCCTCCCTGGGAAGCATCATCTCTTCAGGCGCCAAGATTGATAAAGAGAGAGATCACAGATTAGCAAAGGCATAGAGTGCATTTGGAAGGCTTCACAAAAGAGTCTGGAGGAACAAGCACCTGAGGCAAAGCACCAAAATCAGTGTGTACAGAGCTATCATACTGTCTGTTCTCCTCTATGGGTCTGAAACATGGGTCACCTATCGCCAACACCTACGACTCCTCGAACGCTTTTATCAGCGCTGTCTTCGCACAATCCTAAATATACACTGGACCGACAATGTGACAAATGTTGCTGTCTTTGAGCAAGGAGGGGTCACCAGCGTTGAGGCCACGCTATTGAGAACGCAGCTGCGCTGGGCAGGGCACGCCTCTAGGATGGAGGACCACCGCCTCCCAAAGATACTACTCTATGGTGAACTCGCCACGGGTCAGCGCAAGAGAGGCCCCCCCAAAAGAGATACAAGGACTCCCTGAAACAACACCTCAGGCTCGGCCAGATTGATCACCAAGAATGGTCCACCCTGGCCTCACATCGGGAGGCATAGAGAATTGGGACTTCTTCAAAATATTGTTTAAGGAAATAGATATTGGTTTTCAATTCCAGAACGCGATCGAAGCAATTTATAAGGAACAAAAAGCGAGGATTTGGATAAACGGCTCGGCTACGGAAGAATTTGAAATTGAAAAGGGAACTCGTCAAGGATGCCCGCTGTCCCCGTTAATCTTCATCTTCGCATTAGAGATACTCTTAACAAAAATAAGAGTAAATAAAGAACTTACTGGACTTAAAATCGACAGACATACATATAAAATTAGAGCATTTGCCGACGACGTAATCTGTATAATTGAGAACCCAAAATTAAATATTGAAAAATGGTTACAGACTTTTGAAGAATTTGGAGAGGTAGCCGGGTTCAAGTTGAATAAAAAGAAGACAAAAATCCTAACCAAAAATCTATCTAAACGCGATCAAGATAACTTACAGGCAATGATAGATATAGAGGTAGTGCCAAAAATTAAATATTTAGGGATCTGGCTCACATCTAGAAATCTACATCTGTTAAAAAATAACTATTTCGTACAATGGGGAAAAATGAAGAAAGATCTTACACAATGGGAGAAATTAAATCTTTCTTTATTAGGGAGAATTGCAGCGGTTAAAATGAATCTGCTACCTAAAATGCTTTACTTATTTCAAAATCTCCCAATAATTAGGAATATAGAGACATTTAATAAATGGAATAAGGACATAATGAGATTTATCTAGAAAGGCAAAAAACCAAGAATAAAATATAACATAATGATAATGTCAAAAGAGAATGGTGGCTTTGGCCTTCCAGATTTTAAAACATACTATGAGTCCTGTGTGCTGGCATGGATAAAATATTGGATGCTCTTGTCTAATAATAAAGTTCTAACTTTGGAAGGATTCGACTTAAGGAAAGGATGGCACTCGTACTTATGGTACGGGGCCACTTCAAAGGAAAAAAAATATCGGTAACCATTTCATCCGTTCCTCCCTAATGAAGATCTGGAACAAGAATCATATATATATTAAGACACCATTATGGCTCTCACCATTAGAGGCGGACCAACGAAGACTATTAGGATGGACTGAATGGCCTAAATATAAAGATATCTTAAAGAAACAAAATGGTGAATACGTCCTAAAGTCACAGGAAGAAATATCAAAAGATTTCCGTAATGTCCGATGGCTTCGCTACTTCCAGCTGAGAGAGTGGTTTAACAAAGATAAGATTAAAGGATTTAGTGAAACTGAGGGAATTTGGGACAGAATTTTGAAAACCAGAGAAGAAAACAACCTCAAAGATCCACTCCATGCTTCTTGCCTGGACAACAGAGGAAGAGATAATCAAACAAACAATGGTCAAGTGGGCCCAAAACATAGGGAGACCAATACAATTTAGAGAATGGGAAACAATATGGCGTAAAAACTTTAAAATTACATATGCTACCAGGGCCGGCCTGACCTTTTCCGGGGTACGGAGTAAATTTTGCCCCCCCCGGCCGCCGCATCATGCCGCCACCACCGCCGCTTCCGCCGCCGCCGCCGCTTCCGCACAGCCGGCCCCGTGGGCCAGCTGCACCACACCTCCCGAAGCACGGACTGTAGTTGCTTCTGGGCATGCGCAGAAATGTCTGTGCTTCGGGAGGCGTGCTGCAGCCTCCCGAAGCACTACGTTTCTGCGCATGTGCGAATGTCCCCTTTTACCACATGTGGTGGACATGTCCCAAGACAAAAGAATTTTGGTCAATGATCCATCAAGAATGCAAACAAATGTTAAAAACAGACTTTCCAAGAACCCCAGAATTATACCTACTAGGACTAATAGATGATAAGACTTTTGAAAATGAAAATCAACAGAAACTTTTTGTGTATCTTGCCACGGCGGCACGGATAGTTTTCGCAAAACTTTGGAAACAAAATCTCCTCCCGGACAAAGAACAATGGTTGGAGAAGGTGTTGGAAATCAAGGGAATGGACGAATTAACATATTGGCTGCGACAGAATAACGGCCAGGGGAATACGATGACAGACTGGATTATGATTAACGAATACATAAAATTAATAAAAATAGAGTGAAACATTCTGTCAAAAAATTATACTAAAAAATATAAATAAGAGCACTTTAGGATGCCCAATGTTGAAGAAATAATACAACAATGTAATATGATAAAGTATGGAACTAGAACGGAAGTCAAGATTGCCCCTCATCCCCCTCCCCCTCCCTTCTGTATCTGTGTATGGTATATTTGCATGTTTTGTGATTTTTATAAAATCTGAAAACTTAATAAAAATCAGTTATATATATATAAAAAAACAATGGTCCACCCTGGCCTCACATCGGGAGGCATGGAGACGCACTATCCACAATGCTGCAGCCTCTTTCGAGAAGACACGCCGAACGGGTCTCGAAGAGAATCAACAACGCAGAAAGAACCTCAACTTGGGAACAACATCGCCCAAGGAGACTTTCTGCTGTGCTTTCTGCAACCGGACTTGCCTATCTCAGGTTGGCCTTTTTAGTCATCAACATGCTTGTAAAAAGCGTGGGATGAGTCCTTCCGAAAAATCTTCGTTCGCGAAGTAATGCTGAGAGAGACAATATCATATTATAGGTAGATAGATATACTATAGATATAATATAGTATAATATAATATAGATTATATCTATAGATTATATCGTTCTATATTACATTATATTATATCTATATAATATGATATATAGATATATTATCGATCTAATATAATAAAGTATAATATAATATAGATTATATATCTATAGATTATATATCATTCTATATTACGTATTATAATATCTATCTATTTAATATTTATTATAAATATAATAAATAAATTATATTTATTATATAAATATAATATTATAGATATAATATAGCATAATATAATCTAGATAGTTTATATTATATCTATATTACATTATATCATTTACATTATATCATTATATCTATCTATAGATATAATGATATAATATATATAGATAGATAATATTATATTATAGATATAATATAGTATCACATAGATAGGTTATATTGTATCAATAGATTATATCTTTCTATATAATATAATATTATATATATCATATTATATCTATTTATCTATATATTATATGACATTATATTAGTGTTGTATAGAGCTATTATAAGGTCTTGATTTACCTGGTTTGCCAGTAAAATCTAATGGCTTTGTCATGAAAGGACGCGTGCATTGAAAAAAGCATAGCGCTGACCCGAAAAGTTTGGAAAGTTTTGGCACTGATGGTAGGGGATGCGCTACTCACCTGAAACAGTAGAGGGCGACGGTGGAGTCGCGCTGCTTGCAGGCTCTTCTCACCAGGCTTTCCAGCTGGCCGTGCAGTTCCTCCCGGATGGGCCCGACATTTCGGCAATACTGCTTCGATCTGCACAAGCTATTCCTGAAAGCCAAAGCAAAGCCGCACGATGCACACCCCCACTGAATGTCCTTGCAGCTTCAAAGCCTGGCTGCTTCCTGATTGGGATGATCTTTTGTTTCCTGAGTGTTGCTCTTTGTTTACTGTCCTGATTTTATGTTTCCTCCACCACATGACCAATCACAGGCACCCCAGTGTTCCCGACTCTCTCCATTGGTGTGGAATTTGCATAACCCCGCCCACTGCCCCTCCCTTCACCCTTTCCTATCCTTTTCTGAAACTGTGTTCGAGTGTCATTTTGTGTCATTTTGGTTGGTGGTGTGCCTCTAAAATGCAGTAGGATGTAGATTGGGTCATGGGGGCACTGTGTGCCAAGTGTAGTCTTTATGGGTCTTTATGGTTCAGGGCCGCAGTGGTGTGTGGGGAATGAAAGGTTGGAAAGTACTACAAAGCCCACAATCCCTGGACATACTTCAAGTCCCATCATCCATGGTCCCCCCTCATGTTGTTTGAATGTTGAGGCTTGGATTCTTGGATGCTGGCCAATCAGAGTCCTTTATGCAAATAGTCCCTCAGTGCCAACCAATCCCCTGTGTCTGGTGCCTTAGAATGTTGGAGTTCTGAGGCTGGCCAATCAGCACATAGCAAACAGAGGAATCCATCAGCCACTGAACATACTATAGGGGTCTGGGGAGACTTCACCATGATGTATAGGAGTTGTAAGTCCTGGGATGTATAGTTCACCCGCAATCTAAAAGCACACAGAAGCCCCATGACCTATCAGAAATACTGGAGGTCTTTCAAGGGATTTCTAGGAGTTGTAGTTTACCTAAAATAATATATAACTAGCTTAACCCGGCACACGTTGCTGTGCCCTATGTAGGAGATGTTGAAAAGTATGTAAGGGTATGTAGTGATGTGAGTGTGTGTTGTGTGTGTGTATATATGTGTTTGGTTGTGTGTGTGTATGGCTGTATGTGTGTTGATTTGTTGTGTGTGTGTTTTTATTTGTGTCTGTGTATATTGGGGTGTGTGTGTGTGGGTGAAGGTATGGGTTTGTTTATATATGTGTTTGTGGTTTTGTGTGTGTATGTATTTGTATGTGTGTATATATATGGTATTGGTGTCTATGTATGTGTTTATTTGTGTTGGTTTTTTTTGTGTGCAGTAGTGGGGTTTTTTTGTTCTGTTTTTTGTGAGCTTGCCTGTGTCTTCGTTGTCCGTCTGTTCTGGTTCCTGATGGCCGCCTTCTCGCTCCTCTGGTGCCTCTCTGCCGTTCCCAGAAGAGGAGGGGAAGGGAGAGATAACGTGCGGGCCCCTATCGCAGGAGGAGGTGGAGGACGTGGTCCCGACCAGAGCACCGTTCTCCACCGCAGCCCTCTTCCCTGCAAAGGTCGCTCTTCGGCCCACCCTGTGGCAGGGAAGTGGCGAAGGGAGGAGCGATGGCGGCGCGCCATGGCCGTTCTTCCGGCCCCTGTGCCCTCTCCTCTGCCGGTTCAGTGCTGCTTCCTGAAGTGGAGGGACGAAAGGGGCCCGCGCGATCTCTTCCGCTCCCAGAAGAAAAGGGCGAAGGGAGAGCGATCGCGCTGGGTCCTTTCGGCCCCTCCTCTTCAGGGAGCAGCACGGAGGTGGCGGAGGAGAGGGAAAAGGGGGCAGAAGAGCGTCCATGGCGTCGCCGCCATCGCTTCCTTCGTCACTTCCCACCCACAGGGTGGGCCAAGAGCGACCTTCGCAGGGAGGAGGGCTGCGTTGAGAGCGTTGCTGTGGTCAGTCGCACGTCCCTCAGCTCCTCCTGTGAAAGTGGCCCGCACGGTCCCTCTCCCTTCCCCTCCTCTGCTGGGAGCGGAAGAGAGGCAGCGGAGGAGAGGGAGAAGGCTACGAACTGTCTGTTAGTGTTTTAGGTATGTGTTTCCTTCCGGGTTTTTTTTGAGGGACAACTTCCGGGGGGAGTGTTATTTGTGGGACAGGAAGTGGTTTTTGCGCCATTTTGGTTGTAGTTTTTGGTGTTCCGGATCCTCCATAGGTTTGCATGGGGTTTTTTAGGGCCGGTTTTAGGGGTCTTAGGAGTTATGTTTTGGGGTTTTTTTGTGCCACGATTGTAGCTGCTGGTCTGTTGAAATGTGTGTGGTGGGTTTTGAGGGTCTGGGTGTTATGGTGTGTCCGTGCATAAGCGTCAAAAACGGACTCTCTCTTTTTATATATATAGATCATATCTATGTATATAATAAAAGTCAGTGTTTTCAACCGGAAGTGTGGAGGAATATGTGGCAGCGTGTCGATTGGTTGCCACTGTGGGATTATTTGTATAAAGGACTCTGATTGGCCAGCCTCAGAACTCCAACATTCTAAGGCACCAGACACAGGGGATTGGTTGGCACTGAGGGACTATTTGCATAAAGGACTCTGATTGGCCAGCATCCAAGAATCCAAGCCTCAACATTCAAACAACATGAGGGAGGACCATGGATGAAGGGACTTGAAGTATGTCCAGGGATTGTGGGATTTGTAGTACTTTCCAACCTTTCATTCCCCACACACCACTGCGGCCCTGAACGATAAAAACCCATAAAGACTACACTCGGCACACAGTGCCCCCATGACCCAATCTACATCCTACTGCATTTTAGAGGAGGGCAGACCATGGATGATGGGATTTCAAGTACCTCCATTCACTTCCCAAGCCTGCTGCGACCCTCATCCAGTGCATGATCATGACCACACTTGGCACACAAAGCCCCCATGACCCACTGTACACCCTGGTGCAGTTCGGGGGGTGGACCACAGATGATGGGACTTGAAGTACCTCCACTCACTTCACAAGACCATTACCAACCTCATCTAAAGACTGATCAAGACCAAACTTGGCACACAGAGCCCCTATGACCCATGCTACATTCTACTGCAGGTTGGAGGAGGGAGGACCATGGATGATGGGACTTGAAGTACCACCACAGATTATGGGATATGTAGTACTTTCCAACCCTTCATTCCCCACACACCACTGCGGCCCTGAACAAAGACCGATGCAGACTACACTTGGCACATAGTGCCCTCATGACCCACACTCCATCCTACTGCAGTTTAGAGGGGGGCGGACCATGGATGATGGGATTTCAAGTACCTCCACTCACTTCCCAAGCCTGCTGCGACCCTCATCCAGTACATGATCATGACCACACTTGGCACACAAAGCCCCCATGACCCACTCTACATTCTGGTCCAGTTTGGAGGAGGGAACACCATGAATGATGGGACTTGAAGTACCTCCACTCACTTCCAGAAACCGCTGCAACCCTCAGCCAATGACTGATCAAGACCAAACTTGGCACACAATGCCTTTCTTAAATCACCCGGGCACCGCCGGGTCCCCAAGCTAGTTATTTTATAATAATAATAAAAGAAATAAATAATATAAATAAATAATAATAAATAAAATAGTGTATAAATTGATAATATTATAATGTAATACAATATAATACTACTACTAATAATAATATGATAAATAATAATAATAAATAAATAAAATAGTGTATAAATTGGTAATATTATAATGTAATACAATATAATACTACTACTAATAAGATAAATAATAATAATAAATAAAATAGTGTATAAATTGGTAATATTATAATGTAATACAATATAATACTACTAATAATAATAAGATAAATAATAATAATAATAAATAAAATAGTGTATAAATTGGTAATATTATAATGTAATACAATATAATACTACTACTAATAATAAGATAAATAATAATAATAAATAAAATAGTGTATAAATTGGTAATATTATAATGTAATACAATATAATACTACTAATAATAATAAGATAAATAATAATAATAAATAAAATAGTGTATAAATTGGTAATATTATAATGTAATACAATATAATACTACTACTAATAATAAGATAAATAATAATAATAAATAAAATAGTGTATAAATTGGTAATATTATAATGTAATACAATATAATACTACTACCATATTATAATTATATATTTTATATTACATGTAATATTACTAATAATATTACAGTATAATGTTATAGGACAATGTAATATATAATATTAATATTGTGCTATGGCAATAATATAATATATTGTATTTACATTTTACTTGTAAGCCGCACCGAGTCCCCTTCGGGGTGAGAAGGGCGGCATATCAATGTCGTAAATAAATAAATAATAATAATAATAAGTGAGGGAACACTGTATAATGGTATAGTGCAATATAGAAATATATAATACTATGCTAATAATATAATATATTGTATGTATATCTATATATCTTGTAAGTCGCTCGGAGTGCCCTTCGGGGTGAGAAGGGCGACATATAAATATCGTAAATAAATAAATAATAAATACTGATGGGAGTTTCCCGGGGTTAACTTGGCATGATGGGAGTTGTAGTTCACCCAAAACCTTATGCATTATTTTGTACTGGCCGGGTACCCAAGCTCGTTATTTATAAAACAAGGAGATGGCAGAACACGAATCTATTGGCATGCTTCGCATATTACGTTTGGCGCCCGCGTGTCGCGCCCTTCTTTGACTCACGTGAAGATGTCGGCCGTCTTCCGGAGGTAGTCCTGCTCTTGCTTGTCGGAGTCGGAGCTCATGCTCTGCTCGATGACGGACAGGAGGGGCTCGATGACGCGGAAGACCAGCGGGTTCTCCGGCTGCTTCGCCAGAAACACCTCCACCAAGTCCAGAACCTGGAAGGAGAAGCGCACAAGTGGACATGGAGACGCGCAAAGAGAGGTGGGCGGAAACCTAGGAGAGGCCATCCCTTTCGCCAGGCTGGGAGATACAACTCAATCGGTTCCGACAGATAGTAGAAATTCGTATCAAAGAACCATAGACTCCTCGAGGTGTAAGAGACCCCTAAAGGCCTTCCAGTCCAACCCCTTCTACCAAGATATTTCTATATTTACGACATTGATATGCCGCCCTTCTAGCCCAACCCCCATCAGCCACGTAGATCCCCTATCTAATATTATATATCTATAATATAATATATCTATCTATATATTATATAGATAGATAAACATAATATAATATCATAGATATAATATAGTATAATAGATATATCTATAGATTATATTATATCTTTCTATATTACATTATATTACATTATATATATATATTATATCTATCTATTTATATAGATATATTATATTACAGATATAGAATAATATGATATAGAATATTTTATATTATATCTATAGATTACATCATATCTTTCTATATTACATAATATTATATATACTATATTATATCTATTTATCTATATTAAATTATACTATATTATATCTATAATATATTATATTAATATTATACTGTATATTACATTGTACTATAACATTATACTGTAATATCATTACACATTTTACGTGTAATATAAAATATATAATTATAATATCATATTATCATTAGTAGTATTATATTGTATTACATTATAATATTCAGTATTATATCTAAATACGATATATAATATTATTGCCTGAGCACAATATTAATATTATATATTACAATGTACTATATATAACATTATACTGTAATATTATTAGTAATATTACATGTAATATAAAAATATAATTATTTTATATTATTATTATTAGTAGTAGTATTATATTGTATTACATTATAATATTATCAATACTGTATGTATATACAATTTATAATGTAATTTTGGCAAGGTCATTTACCCAAGTTCAGAGGGACTCGCATCCTACCTTGATTTTGAACTCCCGGCGCAAGATCTTCTCCTTCCGGATTTTTTCCTTCTCGTCCTTTTTGGCCTGGATCCGCTTCCGCTGCTCGGCAAAGAGGGCCGAGAGGTTCCCGTCGAGGGACATCATGGTCTCGTCATCGAAGTCCTCGTCGCTGTCGTCCCCGCCGCCCTTGGATTCGGCAAACGGCCAAAGTCAAAAGCAGGCCGGAAAATTGACATCAAGGGAGTTAAAGTACTGAAGGCCAGAAATAGACCGGGCCCGGATGGGATGGTTTGGATGAAACCGGCAGCCACTTGAGAGCTCCTGCTTACATTTTATTTATTTATTTATGTTTATTTATTTATTTACGACATTGATATGCCACCCTTCTCAACCCAAAGGGGACTCAGAGCGGCTTACAAGTAAAATATAAATACAATATATTATATTATTGCCACAGCACAGTACAAATATTATATATTATCAATTTATACACTATTTTATTTTAATCTAATAATAATAGTAATAAATTAATAATACTTCTACTGTCGGCTTATACTCAAGTATATACAGTAATTTAATAATAATAGTAATAAATTAATAATAATACTAAGTCGGCTTATACTTGAGTATATACGCTAATTTAATAATAGTAATAAATTAATAATACTAATACTACTAAGTCAGCTTATAGTCGTGTACATACGGTAATTCAATAATAGTAATAAATTAGTAATACTAATACTATTATACTCGAGTACATACGGTAATTTAATAATAGTAATAAATTAATAATACTAATGCTACTAAGTTGGCTTATACTCGAGTATATACAGTAACTTAAAAATAATAGTAATAAATTAATAATACTAATACTAAGTCAGCTTATACTCAAGTATATATGGTAATTTAATAATAGTAATACATTAATAATAATACTACTGTCAGCTTATACTCGAGTATATATGGTAATTTAATAATATTAATAGTAATAAATTAATAATACTTATACTACTAAGTCGGCTTATACTCGAGTATATACGGTAATTTAATAATAGTAGTAATAAATTAATACTAATATATTTATTATTAATAATTTATTATAATTTAGTATAATAATAAATTTATGATAATATCACTAATAATTTCCCTTCCTTTCGAGGGGGAGATTCCCCCCAATTCCTGTTGTATCCGCCGCATTCTTAACTAGCAGTCGTTTGTAACTCGGGGACGGCTTGCAATGGGTTATCGCGACACAGGTCAATGACCCCCGAGACCCCTGTCCACCCCTCCCCTTCTTTGTCCACTGACCAGTGCATTGCCAGCCTGCAAAACGTTGGTCAGCATGGAGCGGAAGGCCTCGTCCGCCTCGCCCTCGGTTTCGCTGTCCGTCTCCGGAGCGTCGTCCTCCTCGGAGCTCTCTTCCTCGGCGGAACTCTCTCCGCTCATCCCATCGTCGCTCTCCTTCCAAATAGAGAAAGAAAAGATAAGGAATTTTCAAATCTAGTAACATACAAACAGACACCCACGGGATGGGAGCTGTAGTCCACCCACATCCAAAGGGCCTACTAATGCAGGGGTTGGGAACCTATAGCTCGCGAGCCAGGTGTGGCTCTTTTGACGATTGCATCTGGCTCGGAGATTTCAATTCTTCCTATGGCTCGGGAGCCAGGTGTGGCTCTTTTCATGATTGCATCCGGCTTTCCTGAGCAGCCCGGGCCTCCGTTTCCCAACTTCCAGCAGGGAGGAGTGACGCAAATGCGCCGCGACTGCCGCTTCTGCGCCGCCATCGCCGCCTCTTCCTCATCCTACCAACCTCTACCTTGCCCTTGTGTCTCTCTCTTTTTCCCCCTCCACTCCCCTCTTCCCCCCACCTCCTCCCTCAAGGAACAGTAATTGACACATTTCAAATATTAGTTCAATTGAACAATCGTAAAAAGGGAGGAATTCTTTCCTCGGGAATCTCAGCCCCTCGCTTAACCCTTATTAGGTGGCGAAGAAGCATAAAATCCCAAAACGAGCCATGACTAATTCTAATGTTTAGCCTAAGACAGTGTTTTTCAACCTTTTTTGAGCCGCGGCACATTTTTTACATTTGCAAAATCCTGGTGCACACCACCAACCAAAATGACACACAATGACACTCGAACACAGTAATACATATAGTTAATAGGCATGAGAAAAAAGTTATGAAAAGGATTCGTTTCGTAAGAAATTCGTAAGAAATGCTACCTTTGAGTATTTCCGCATCTGGAACGCCAACCAGGAAGTGGACTTTCTTTTTCGAACTTCGGGGGCCAGGATTTTCTTAAGTGTCGTTATTAGGTCGTAAGGGGGGGGCACCCTCCTTCTCTCTCACCACCCTCCCGCCTCCCTTGCCAATAAGTATTATGGCAAGGCAAGCCCTAAACTCGCTCCTTCTTTCGCCTGGAAGCCCGGAAAAAATGTAAACAGAGAGGTTTACTCAGAAGTAAATCTGCAAAGGAGGGCACTTTGGATGAAGGGCCCTCCTTTGTGGCTTTACTTCTGAGGAAACCTCTCTGTTTACATTTTTTCCAGGCTTCCCTGCCTCTCCTGCCCTGCCAGGATCTAAAGCATCAAAGAGTATTGGGGTGAGAAACCAACCTAATGTATAATAGAATGAATGCTACTGTAAGTGCCTAATAGTATAAGTAATCCAACTGGTCATACCTACATTCCATGCACATGCAATAATACAGCAGTAATAACAATAACAAGAGGTAAAATTCAAACCGAAGTATTCTGACTGGTCCCTCCTCATGCGGTGCAAACGGGCTCTTCTCTTATTAGCCCGGGAAATTAGCCCGGGAAAAGCCAGCGTTTGCTGCTTGGGAGCACACACAAACATATTCTGGGGGGGGGGGGGATTTGCTGCAGAATCCAGGGCTCATAGAGAAGATTCTGCAGCAAATCCCCCCCCCCCCAATGAATATATATGGGTGTGCACCCAGGCAGCAAACGCTGTGCCCGGGGTTTTGGCTTTTCCCGGGCTCAGAGAGAAGAGCCTTTTGCAGTTTGAGGAGGGACCACAGTCAGAATACTTCGGTTTGAATTTTACCTCTTCTTATACCCATTGTTATTACTGCTGTATTATTGCATGTGCATGGAATGTAGGTATATGACCAGCCTGGGCAAACTTGGGCCCTCGCTCCCTCGGGATCGGGGTGAGAGAGAGGCAGCGAGGAGCCGGGGGGGGGGGCTCCTCCTCCTTTTCTTTTGCTGCTTCCAAGAATAGAATACCCCCTCCCTCCTTCCTTCCTATTTGGAGAGTCCCATCTAGAATTCAGTGTGATTTATTCAAGTTTTGGCCTACAACTCCCAGAAATCCCAGCCAATTTACCAGCTGTTAGGATTTCTGGGAGTTGTAGGCCAAAACCATCTGGAATGCGCATGCGCTGGCATATGAACTACTAACAAATTTCGTTAGTAATTAAGTTACATTTTAGAAATTTTTGGAACATTTTTTGTAAGTCTTTCTTTTACTAATCAACCCCCCCCCCCCATTTGATTTTAGAATCGCCATTTTTGGATTCGAAACCATGCCTAACAGTTAATATGTTTTTAAATGTATTTATACGCTCAGTGTGAAACCTGGGCCTGTTTCGACGGACACAACATATATATGACTTCCTCTCACATATTTATACATGGCTATCATGTCTTCTCTCAGCCTTCTTTTCTCCTGGCTAAACATGCCCAGCTCTTCAAGCCGCTCCTCATAGGGCTTGTTCTCCAGACCCTTGTGAAATTTCACCCTGAGTGAAACTTGCTTCCAGTTAACTATGGATGTTATGAAGCTGTTATAAACAGTTCCTTGGGGGGGGGGGGGCAACTCTCAAAAAATCCAATAAAATAGTAAAAAAACCAAAACCATTTCCAAGCAGAGAGACTCAATTTGTTGCTCGGAAACCTGTGAATGCTACAGCCTCCCGATGCTCCCAGGTTCGCTCACTGCCCAATTCACCGACATGGAGCTTCCAGCTTTAGCTGTTCTCGTGAGAAATTCAAGCCAACGCGAAAACACCGACTCAATCACTTCCGCCCAGTGATGTGCTTTTGCGGAGGGAGGAGGGAGGCAGCGAAAGAGGCCACACAGATCTATGAAATGTATAGAGTCTATACGTTTCATAGATCTGTGTGGCCTCTTTCGCTGCCTCCCTCCGCCCAGTGCTGAAAGAGGGAGAAAGAGCTGCTAGGAGGGGGGAAGAGTGCCAATTTCCCACGGCACACCTGATGATTGCTCACGGCACACTAGTGTGCCCCGGCACACTGGCTGGGAAACACTGGCCTAAGAAAACTCTTCTCACCTCATCGGGCAAAGGCTTCTTCTTCGCCTTCTGGGTCTCTTCGACAACAACAACTGCGCTTTCTTCATCCTGGTCTTGCTGTGGGTCGAGAACCTTGAGGAGAAACAAATATGTGACTTTGTTAAAGATCTGGACCATAGACTCACAGACGCCAAGAGTGGGCCATCCAAAGACAGCCCCTAAGCTTCGAACAAGATACTAGGCCTGGGCAATCATGGTCCTAAATGGTTCTAAGTACTTACAAAACAAAAGTTCTGGTGGTGAACACAAAACAAAAACACTTGTTCTGGTGTTGCTAAAGGTGAACACTACAGTGTGCTAAAGTTCTGGTGGTGAACACTAGCTGGTGCTTTGTGTTGCTAAAGTTCTGGTGGTGAACACTAGTGTTGCTTTGCTTCTAAGTGTTGCTAAAGTTCTGGTGGTGAACACTTGGTGGCGCTGGTGCTTTGCTTCTACAGTGTTGCTAAAGTTCTGGTGGTGAACACTAGGTGGCGCTGGTGCTTTGCTTCTAAAGTGTTGCAAAGTTCTGGTGGTGAACACTAGGTGGCGCTGGTGCTTTGCTTCTACAGTGTTGCTAAAGTTCTGGTGGTGAACACTAGGTGGCGCTGGTGCTTTGCTTCTAAAGTGTTGCTAAAGTTCTGGTGGTGAACACTAGGTGGCGCTGGTGCTTTGCTTCTACAGTGTTGCTAAAGTTCTGGTGGTGAACACTAGGTGGCGCTGGTGCTTTGCTTCTAAAGTGTTGCTAAAGTTCTGGTGGTGAACACTAGGTGGCGCTGGTGCTTTGCTTCTACAGTGTTGCTAAAGTTCTGGTGGTGAACACTAGGTGGCGCTGGTGCTTTGCTTCTACAATGTTGCTAAAGTTCTGGTGGTGAACACTAGGTGGCGCTGGTGCTTTGCTTCTAAAGTGTTGCTAAAGTTCTGGTGGTGAACACTAGGTGGCGCTGGTGCTTTGCTTCTACAGTGTTGCTGAAGTTCTGGTGGTGAACACTAGGTGGTGCTGGTGCTTTGCTTCTACAGTGTTGATAAAGTTCTGGTGGTTCTCATGACTTCACACCAAACCAGGAAATAAGGTCATGACACACAGATACTGTATACATAAAAAAAAGTAAACAATGTGGCAGGAGGAGGATTATATATGAAGGCAGTCTGGAAGATCCTTCCGTCGTGACTGAAAAAGGAAGAACTCACATCCAGAATGAGTCGCAGGGCAGCCTCCGTCATGTGCTGACACACGAGCGCAAACACGCTTCTGCACACCCGCCGGATCAATGCGCTGGACTGTGCCAGAAGGGAGAGGAGGACCTCCACAATCACCTCCACCCATTCGGGCTCCTCTTCTTCGCCACCTGAATAAGGTAAAGCAAGGGACTGAGATTCCCGGGGAAAGAACAACCCTCCAACCAGAAGGGTCAGAAACCAAACTCCCAGCATCCTATAGCACTATGATAGCTCTCTCCAGGAGTGTGCAGGGCTTCAAGGTCGGTCAGAGGAGCCAGATACGGCAACATTAGACAAGGAGTCAGGTAAAGAGCCAAGTGATATGGAAGTCTCCCAGTAAAACAACACCTTTGTTTACATCCGGGGTCGGGAACCTTTTTGACTCCGAGAGCCATGAAAGCAAAATATTTGGAAATTTATTTCAGTGAGAGCCATATAATATATATAATATATTTTAAGACTGAATTCAACTAAATGTGAGTCTATACGTAGATACGATGAGGAAAGGATTCCCCCGGAAGAATGAGGGACACTTCAGACCTGGCTCTGCAAAAGGCACACTCAGGACTCTGGGAAGGAAGAGAAGATGGAAGGAAGTAAGGGGGAAAGAAAGAAAGGAAATAAAGGAGGGAGGGGGAGAGGAAGAAAGAAAAGAATAACAAACTATGGGAAAGGAAGAAAAGAAAAGCAGGAGAGAGACAAGGAGGGGAAAAGAAAGAAGGAAATGGGAAGGGAGGAAAGGAAAGGGTGGGGAAAAGAAAGGAAAGGGTGTGAGGAAAAAGTAAAATAATGAAGGGAATAGAAGAAAAGAAAGAAGGGGAGAGAGAAGGAAGTGAAAAGAAAGGAAGGAGAAGAAAAGGAAGACTTGGAATAGAAGAGGAAGGAAGGAAGAGGGAGGGAGAATGGAGGAAAGAAGGAAGGGGAGAGAGGGAGGGAAAAGGAAGGAGGGAAGGAAAGGGTGAAGGGGAGAAAGGAAGGAAGGAAGAGAATGGAGGAAAGAAGGAAGGGGAGAGAGGGAGGGAAAAGGAAGGAGAGAAGGAAAGGGTGAAGGGGAGGAAGGAAGGAAGGAAGAGGAAGGAAGAGACTGGAAGAAAGAAGGAAGGGGAGAGAGGGAGGGAAAAGGAAGGAGAATAGGAAAGAATGGAAGAGGAAGGAAGGAACGAAGAGGGAGGGAGGAAAGAAGGTAGGAAGAGAGGGAGGGAAAAGGAAGGAGAATAGGAAAGAATGGAAGAGGAAGGAAGGAATGAAGAGGGAGGGAGGAAAGGAAGTAGGGAGAGAGGGAGGGAAAAGAATGAAAGAAAAAGAGAGGGAAAAAGAAAAGAAGAGAAAGGAAGGAAGGGGAAGGAGGGCGCGGGGCTAAGGCGGGACCTTGGTGTCGACCTCGGCAAGGCAGTCCCTCCGGAAGACATTGAAGAGGCAGTGGCTCTTGAGCTGTCCGGCAATGAGGGCGATGAGCTGGGCGTCCCAGGGGGCAGCGAGGCTGGGTCTGTGGCGCCCACCTCCGCCACCTCCCCTGAGGCCCGTGGCTGAGGACGAAGAAGAAGACGAGGACGAGGTGCTGCCACCGGGCTCCGCCATCCCCAGCGAAGAGGGCACAGGGCCCCCGAGAGCAGCGGGGGATGAGGAAGAGACGACAATTGTGGCACGGAAGCAGCAGTCGAGGCGCATTTGCATCACTCCTCCCCGCTGCATGCTGAGAAACTTAGGCCCGGGCTGCTCTGGAGAGCCAGATGCAATCATGAAAAGAGCCACACGTGGCTCGCGAGCCATAGGTTCCCTACCCCTGGTTTACAGATTAGAGCAAAAAAGAGAGGAGCCGGAAAGTCAGAGGAGCCAGATACTGCAACATTAGATAAAGTGTCAGGCAAGGAGTTCAGTGATATAGAACAGGGCTGTCCAACTTCTATGGGCCCAAGGGCTGGAATTCCGGTCACTGATCACCTGGGGGGCTGAAGGCTGCGCCCCCGGCTCCGCCCCCTCCCCAGCTCCGCCCCCTCCCCGGCTCCAATTTACTTACAATTGACCTTGAGTTTGGAGTTGTAGTTCACCTCCATCCAGAGAGCACTGTGGACTCAAATAATGATGGATCTGGACCAAACTTGCCATGAATACTCAATATACCCAAATGGGAACACTGGTGGATTTTGGGAAATGTTTCCTAACACCTTTGAGTTATTTGAGTCCACACTCAAATTGGGACACACCAAAAAAAAAACCAAACACCTCAATGCCGTCGCAGGGCTTGATGGGGCCTCCTTTCCCAGAGGCGGGTGTAGGAGGCCCAAAGAGTTCCCTCCCTCC
The DNA here is from genome assembly GCA_030556195.1 of Anolis apletophallus. Classification (NCBI taxonomy): domain Eukaryota; kingdom Metazoa; phylum Chordata; class Lepidosauria; order Squamata; family Anolidae; genus Anolis; species Anolis apletophallus. The sequence continues at coordinate 13,323,478 of JARBWK010000020.1, forward strand.
CAGAAGGGAAAACAAGCCGCGGGGGCAGGCAAAAAGGAAGCCACGTCGCGCCCTGCACGCGGGGGAAGGCAGCAGAACAAGGGGAAGGGGGCGCGGAGGAGGGGAAGGAAGCGTCGCCAAGGAAACCGCTGCTGAGGGACCCCTCCCCCCCTCACCCAACGTCCCACTGTTTTTAGATTGATTGATTCGAGCCAGGCCCTTCCTTACCCATACTGCGGGAGCCCTGCCACAGGGCCGAAGCGCCAACACTGCCGCCGTCCCCGAAGAGCCCTGCTGGAGCCGAGGCCAAGCTCAGGCCGGGTGCGGCGGCTCTCCCATTCGTGGGGCGGGAAGCGAGGGCCCTCCACAGGATGAGGACAGAGCCAGGAGGGGCTTTCCCTGCCTCACTCCCCTCCTCCCTCTCTCTGGGGGAATGGGGGCTGGCCTGGAAGCAGCCGCGAGGGAGGAAGAGGCGCGCGCCCAGGCCGGCCGCAAATCCCGCGGGACCTGAGATTTCAGCAGCTATCGCGAGACCTCCCTCGAAATCCCGTCTGTGGCTGGCGTAGTCTCGCGATGCTTGCCTAAACCCGGAAGTAGGTATTTTATTTATTATTTTATTTATTATTTGTATTTTATTAAAACAAGTTAGGGGGCCGCCTGTTGGACAGCCCTGATATAGAAGGCTCCTAGGAAAAAAACACCTCGAGCTACAGAGATCAACAAAAGTCTTTGTTTACAGATTAGAGCAGAAAACAGAGGAGCCAGAAACAGCAACATTAGACAAGGAGGTGGGCAAGAATTGCAATGATACCATTGTGATGATACAGAAACTAGAAGAGACTGTTCTGAACAAGACAATCTTCTCGGAGTTGAACTCACCGGCGGAAACGGTGGTTTTCTTTTTTGGTTTCTCTCCAAAGGCCCTCTTGGTGCAGTTCTGGAGGTCGTTCAGGAGGCCGACACACTCAGCAGGAGACTAATCGGGGGGCAAATCCAGAGCGGAGAAGGCAAGAAAAGACAAATAAGTATGATTACACGCGTTTCTTCTTCTTCTCTGCTTCCTTCCTTCCCTCCCAAAGACAGTTTTAAGACCCATCTCTTCTGGCAGAATGTATATATTTATACCCCACCCTCTCTCATCCCGAAGGGGACTCAGAGTGGCTTAAAAGTTATATATTTATACACAAGATATTATATTATTAGCATAGCACAATCTTAGTACACAATCAAACTCCAGCTGCCACTATTTGTTAACTTTCGCTGCTACTATTCAGCATACTTGGCTAGCCACTAGGAATAATTTGTTTTCAAGGTTTGTCTGTGAAGGAACTACACGGGGAGATATCCTTGTCAAAGAACTGCAAAAATTGTTCAAACAATGTTCTAAGCGTGGAGGTTCCAGAGTTCAAAGCTTAGGTGGTTACAGTATCTTCTTAGAGGCACGTATCTTAAGGTTACAATACACTAGCTATGGAGATGCAACTTGATACTGTACTCCCAGAACCAATAGCTCAGCAGACTTTACACTAACTGCTTGTCCTTTAAACCCAACTGCTTTCTTAGCAGTTAAAACACAGCTTTTCTTCTACCCTCTCACAGAATAGAGTCAAGAGTCTTTTTAAAACCGGCTGACAGCTGGCTAAAACGGACTCTCTCTAACTCTCCACACACCCTCTCTCCTTCGACTTTCACTGCCAACTGTCAAAGTTTGAATTTGAAAATTCTAAGGCCGCTTGCAGGCTCCGCCTCCTGTTTCCATGGTAACGGAAACCCCTGGGAGGTTCTGCACGTTAATATCTCCGTTAACCCTTTAAGGTTTGCTAAGTTTTTACCCCTTCAACATATATACATATATAAATACCAACCATATTAAAAACCTGTAATAAAGAAATACGACTTCACCACAGGGGGGTAACAAAAGAAGTGTGACTATTATGTGATGAACTATGAGAGTTACATTTCAAAGCACCAGGCCTGGTGTTACCTTGAAAAGGTGGATGCCCACCAGCAGCAAGAGGTGCTGGAAGGCGGTGGTCTTCAAGGTGAGGGTCTTCTGCTCTCTCCTCCGGAGGGCTTCCACCGTTTGAAGCATCCTGACGGGAAGGAGAATGGTCAGAGATTGGGAGGACCTCGTCAGGGTGGGATTTATTCTTCTTTGACATTGGTTCGCAGGGAGGGAGGGAGGCGAGAGGCGAAACCAAATATGGAAGCCAACCAAGCTTCCAAACCTGACCCAAATCTGAAGGGAAGCGGCATAAAAGAATGGAAGATGTGCTGTTCTTGTTAAATTCTGAAGATACATCCAGAATACATCTTGCGTTCATTGCTGGTGTTTTGGTTTTGTTTTATTGTAATTTGTTGTTTGGGCTTGGCCTCGTGTGAGCCACCCCGAGTCCCCATTGGGGTGATGGGGCGGGGTATAAAAATATTATTATTATTATGGGCCGTAAGACTCAAAATAGTCAAATGCGAGAGTCAAATATATAATTTACTAGCCATGCCCTGCCACGCGTTGCTGTGGTAAAAAGGAAGAATTTTTGAAGTAGAGGGAACTACTAGGCCTATGCAATCATGCTTATAAATGTTTCTAAAGTACTTACAAAACTAAAATTCTGAGGGTGAAAATAAAGTTCTGGTGGTGAACACTAGGTGGCGCTGGTACTTTGTTTCTATAGTGTTGCTAAAGTTCTGGTGGTGAAATGTTTACCATCAGAAATTTAGCAGCACTGTATAAGCAAGCCACCAGCGTCAGCTAGTGTTCACCACCAGAACTTTAGCAACACTGTAGAAGCAAAGGACCCGCGACACCTAGAGTTCACCATCAGAACTTTTTTTCTTTCATTGCTTCACTCTTTTGTTCCATCCTTCCCTCCCCCCCCTTTTTTCTCCTTCTTCCCTTCTCTCCTTCCTTCCCTCCCTGTTTCGTTCACATTTTATTTCCTTTCCCCCTTCTTTCTTGAGAGAGCGGGCAATACTAATTGTTTTGGACTTCAATTCCCAGATTCGTTTCTCAGAGGCTTATGAGAGTTATAGTCTAGTGTGTGGGAATCACTGTGAGGAGCTGAGCCTCCCTCCTTGGGCCTCATGGAGCCACTATGGTGGCTCCAGCTGCTGCCGGCGTTGCCTCTCCAAGCCTCCATGCTCTCCGTGGGGCCAGGCCTTCTCCTTCCTTCCCTCTTTCCTTTCCCCCCCATCCCTGTACGCTTGCGCAGTGGATTTTTAGGATTTGCTAGTTATGTTTAGTTCTTTTTTTGTTTTTTATTATTGTTGGTCACACCTTACAGTGTGAGATGTTATGTTGCCAAATTTTGTGTGATTCCGTTCATTGGCTCGTTTGTTTACTTCAGTCTAAGGACGACATATATATATATATATATATATATATATATATATATATATATATATATATATATATAGGTCTGGGCAATCATGGTTCTAAAGTACTTACAAAACTAAAGTTCCGGTGGTGAACACTAGGTGGCGCTGGTGCTTTGCTTCTACAGTGTAGCTAAAGTATTCAGAGTTGGCTATGTTGGGTCTGTGTGCCAAGTTTGGTCTGGATCCAGTGTCATTGCTCTCTGGATAAGGGTGAACTACAACTCCTAGAGTGGAGGGCAATCACCCCCAAACCCCGCCATGTGCGTTATTTGCCATGTTGGGTCTGTGCACCAATTGTGGTTCAGGTCCGTCACTCGTGGGGGTTGCAGTGGTCTGTTGGAGGCGAATCTGGTGACGGTACTGCAAATCCTATAGTCCGTGTCACGTTTGGTGCAGACTTGGCATGGGGACCACGGAGGCTCTTACCGGTCCCAAGCGAACTGGGCCTCCTCGCTGAACGGTGTCACAGCCTCGACGTGTTTCTTGTCGGAGAGGAGCGTGTTAGCGTACTGGACGGTCACGTAGATCCACGGCTCCCCGCCGGCAGCCAAGCCGTGGAGGTGCTTCTTCCGCATCTCCTCGGCCTCGGCGGACTCTCCCAGGGCAGGCATCGTGTTCAGGTGCTGAAGCAAACTGAGGAAGAAGCCGCGGACGGAAAGAGAAGGACGGAATTCATTTAAAAATCTCCCTTTCGCTTCTCTTATCTCCAATCAGGTTCTGCCCAGCCTCCCCCCACAAAGAGAGCACCCCACATTTCCTATTTGTGATTGCTGCATTTCATCATATAACCACTGTAGCGATCTCACTTAGCCTAGATCAAACAATGAATGTTTATTTATGAGAACTTGAACAAAGTGGGCTTTAAGCGTAACGGTTTCAAATATTGGTACAACGCGTATGGTTTCTTTAAATCAGTGGTTCCCAAAGTGAGCGGTACCGCCCCCTGGTGGGCGGTGGGGCGAGCCAAGCGGGCGCTGGGAGGCTCAGGAGAATTTGGGGGGCACTGAACCCCTTTAAGGGGACGGTGGTGTGAGCCAGACTTGCTTGCCACTTGCAGGGTCGCGCGCTTGCGAGGACATCCCCGTTGGAATAAAGAGGCGAAACACAGGACTGCGCCGTGGGCGGGGTTGACGAGAGGAAGGAGGCGTGTGCTGCGGTTTCCACGGCAACGCCTGCCCGGGGATTCCAACTCGCAGGGACACAGTCGCAAGTGTGCGATCCCCGGGCAGGCGTTGCTGTGGAAACTGCAGCGAGCGTCGCCTCCTTCCTCTCGTCAACCACGCCCACGGCACAATCCTGTGTATTGCCTCTTTCGTCCAAAGGGGACGTCCTCATAAGTGCGCCTTGCTGGGCCTGGCCCAGGGTGGAGCGAGCGGGAGGCGCTTTTCAAGGTGGGCCTCACTTGACCAGTGCTGGAACGCTCCTCCTTTTAGGCCTCGTGGTGGGGACGGTTGGCAGCTCCGGGCGGCTGGGCTCGCCCTGCGGCGATGGCGCATGCACGAAACTTCCATGTGTGCGCCATTGCTGTGGGGTGGCCCCGGCTGCCCAGAGCCACTGATCGCCCTGCACCATGGGGCCGGGAGGGAGGTGCGTTTTGCAGCCGCCTCCAGAGCGTTCCTCCTTTTTGGCCTCGTGGTGTGGGGTGATGGGGACAACGTAATATGCGCCCCTGAGTATTGGCAAGTGGTAAGCAAATGCTTACTTTGCAGAGTGCAAGATCCGGCTCTTGGAATAATTGCATCCCTATCTTTTGGGGGTGGCAAAGACAGATATTTATCATGACGTAATCGTCGCACTCCCCCTTTCCGATCAAAGGAAGAAATAGACAAGGTAAAAGAAGGACAAAAAGAAACGGGAAAATCAAAGGTGGTTTTTTTCCACCATGTAATAGTCGCAAAGCCAATACCTGAAAAACGAATCTGCCGTCGCCGCACGAGTCGCTTCATTCAGAGGCCCCGAGGGGACCGTTTCCGTCTCTGGTATTGCGGAGGTTGGTTTTCTGGTCTTGAAAAATGCATGGAAGAAACAGAACCTGGAAGTGCAAGGCAGAGGTAGGCCTCTTAATAGGGGCTGCAAAAGGAAGCGGACGGGCAACTCTAGCTCGACAGAGGCTTTCTAGACCGTCGTGGGCACCCACAATCTTATGCATTTGGTACCATTAAAAATTGAGTTTTTGAAATAATCCGGAAAATGCTTGTGTGTGTGTGTATGTGTGTGTGTATGTAATGTTAGTTTGTGGCATTAACATAACCCCATAACCACTGGATGAACTGAGACCAAATTTGTACACAACACACCTCTCAGGCCAACAAGGGACCATCACTCGTAAAAACATTGAAACACACAGCAGAAGAGACTTAAAAAGCCAAAAAACAAAAAATACATTACGACACATGTGCAAAACCACATATATACACAAACACACATATATATACACATATACACAAATATATACACACAAAACACATGGCAGGGGAAGCCTAGTGTGTGTGTGTGTGTATATATATATAATATACACAAAAGGACATAGGCAATGTGCTATATAAAATATAATATATCAATCAAGGGGAGGGCTAAGAAGCCTACTTCATATGTCATAGAATACAATAGTACATACATGCATAGTAAATATGAGCAGCGAGTCGTACACAAACAATACCAGCTACTAGAGAATATAAAGGAGCATGGGTGTGCGACAGGGAAGGGTTGAATTCCACAGCGATGCAGTGAGCTTACTCACGAGTCAATAATGTCCCTTCATGGGTAAATCCCACAGTCCGAATGATGCTCTTCCCTCAAAACCACAACTAAGGGGAGGGGAGTGCACGACAGGGGAAGGAGGAGGTCGCTCTCGCTGTGAAAGATCCGGAATGGACGTCCCCGGCACAATATGGTAATGCCGTGAATGGCAATAAGGTGCTCCCGTAAAGGCCAAAGTGTAACGATCTCACTGCAGGTGGTTAGGCAGCCAAGCCCATGATGGATAGACGCGGAGGGCCGCAAGGGTTGAGCTGCAGGGCCCGATCCGTTTCGCTAGGGCTTTGTCAAGCGGCAATATTTAACAACGCGAAATGCTCAGCGTCACAGGAGTACAATATCAATTCAAGGGTGTCATCCCACATAATTACATCTTGTGGACCCGAAGGATATACACACACACACAAACTAGCTGTACCCGGCCACGCGTTGCTGTGGCATAATCTGGTGGTATGGAAAAGTAAATAATGAGGAAGTGCTTGTTTTTAATATTTCTTAAAGCTTGTGAGTAAACCATTTTTCTTGTAGTTCCTTTGTCAGTGTTGATTTAGAGATTGTGTGGGTTATGTTTAGTTGTTTTTTTATTATTGTTGGTCACACCTTGCATTGCGAGATGTTATGTTGCCAAATTAGGTGTGATTTCGTTCATTGAGTTTTTTTGTTTACTTCAGCCTAACGACGACAGCTCCTTTTATATATATATAGATATTTATTTATTTATTCGGCTTAGTATACCGCTCTCTCTGGAGCTCAGAGCGGTTTACAGCAATAAAAACATCAAATAAAACACATAAAAACATTATAAAACCAAGTTAAAACCCCCAGTTAAAAGTGTTGTTACACTTTTAAAATGCACCTGTTTTGACTTACAAACAGATCCAACTTAAGAACAAACCTGTATAACGGATCTCTTACCTGGCAATGCCAGTCACAAACTCTTCCTCCCTCTTTATCTGTGGATTTTCGACGATCCCAACAAGACGGGCGATGAGCCACTTCCTCAGCCGCGTCACACTGTGCTCCGTCAGTTCCCTGCATCACCAGAAAGAAAATTCATCCCCTCGTCTTGTCTCTTGGATACTATACTGTATGGCCCTACGCCCTTGGATTAACTGCAAATCCCAGCGACCCTAGCAAGAAACGCTGGCAGGAGGGAATGCCAGGAATCTGGGTGTATCGGGTATTTGTGTGAATGACAATAACTCCTGCATATCAGATACTGACATTACGATTCATAACAACTAGGCCTGGGCAATCATGGTTCTAAAGTACTTACAGAACTAAAGTTCTGGTGCTTTGCTTCCACAGTGTTGCCAAAGTTCTGGTGGGCAGCCTTTCTCCCGGTTCACGGCTCCGCCGAGCCTGGCGTGAGAAGCGAACCGGCCAAACCCGGCTCCCAGGCAGGGCCTGTTCCTTGCGGGCAGCCTTTCTCCCGGTTCGCGGCTCGGCCAAGACCGGCAGAGCCGCAAATCGGGAGAACAGCTCCCCGCAGGGCCCCGCTTGGTCAATTCCCAAGCAAACCCTTTCAGTACTTTCTGTTGGTAATGACAGTTCAATATTCCAAGTTTGGTTCAATTCCATTGTTGCAAGAGTTCAGGATGCTCTTTGATTGTGTGTGAACTATAAATCCCAGAAACTGTAACTCCCAAATGTCAAGGTCTATTTTCCCCAAACTCCATCTGTGTTCACATTTGGGCATATTGAGTATTCATGCCAAGTTTGGTCCTGATCTAACATTGTTTGACTCCACAGTGCTCTCTGGATATGGGTGAACTACAACTCCAAAACCCAAGGTCAATGCCCACCAAACTCTTATAGCATTTTCTCTTGGTTATGGGAGTTCTGTGTGGGAAGTTTGTGTCTTTCTGCCATTCCTGCCAGGATATCTCTGGTGTGTTCATCGAAACAGGCCCGGGTTTCACACTGAGTGTATAAATACATTTAAAAACATATAAACTATATGTATGACTGTGTTAGAGTGTCATTTTGTGTCATTTTGGTTGGTGGTGTGCCCCAGGATTTTGGAAATGTAAAAAGTCTGCCGTGGCTCAAAAAAGGTTGGGAAACACTGGAGTAAGTCTGAGTCCCCTTCGGGGTGAGAAGGGTGGCATATAAATATCGTAAACAAACAAACAGATCTGATAATATAGTGTAATGTATGTATATATAACTTGTACGCTGCTGAGTCCCCTTTGGGGTGAGAAGGGCGGCATAGAAATGTCATAAAATAAATAGATAAATAAAGACAACACAGCTCGTCAGCATGGAAGATAGAGCAACAGCACCACCTTGTGGCCAAAGTCAAGCACAGCCTCTAGATGCTGGAGATGGAAACAGATGGGAAGCCTTTACCTCTGTTTACGTCCTGTCTGTCCGTGTTAAATGTATAACAACATTGAATGTTTGCCGTATATAATGTGTACTGTTATCGGGGAGATAGGGCGGAATATAAATTAAGTATATTATTATGATTATATTATCGTCTAGTTGCATTCAAAGCCCTTGTTCCGAGCGCAACGACTTACGCGCCCGCCTTCTTCTCGTTCTGCTTCTCGTTCTGCCGCTTGGTGGCAAACTCCACGCAGGAGTCGAGGTCTGGCGCCAGGAACATGCCCTTGATCCAGCTGATGTAGTTGAGCAGGGCGTCGGGAAGCAGGTGCCGGGCCACCCTCCAGAAGCTGGGCACGACGGGGTAGCCGTGGTTGGTGAGGGTGGAGAAGCCCACCATGACGGCCAGCTGCTTCTTGGGGTCGCTGCAGCCTTCCAGGAACGAGCCCACCAAGACTTCCATTTCGGGGGCAAACTTAAACCTGTTGGGGAGCTGAAAAGACGGTAGGGTGAACTACAACTCCCCCTATCGTGAGTCAGGCCCCTGGAACCCCTCCAGTAGGTTGAGTGAGTCAGGGGGGGTTCTGTGGGCCAAGTTTGGTGGAGGACACCGCTTCTCTGGTTGTGGGTGAACTACAATTCCCGGAAAGGAAGGTCAGTTCTCGGAAAGGAAGGTCGGTTCCCGGAAAAAAAGGTTGGTTCCCGGACAGGAAGGTCAGTTCCCGGAAAGGAAGGTCAGTTCCGGCAAAAGGAAGGTCGGTTCCGGGAAAGGAAGGTCGGTTCCGGGAATGAAAGGTCAGTTCCCGGAAAGAAAGGTCGATTCCCGGAAAGGAAGGTCAGTTCCCTGGAAAGGAAGGTCAGTTCCCAGAAAGGAAGGCCAGTTCCCGGAAAGGAAGGTCAGTTCCCGGAAAGGAAGGTCAGTTCCTGGAAAGGAAGGTCGATTCCCAGAAAGGAAGGTCAGTTCCCGGAAAGGAAGGTCGATTCCCGGAAAGGAAGGTCAGTTCTCCAGAAACGAAGGTCAGTTCCCCGGAAAGGAGGGTCAGTTCCCGGAAAGGAAGGTCAGTTCCCAGAAAGGAAGGTCTGTTCCTGGAAAGGAAGGTCAGTTCCCGGAAAGGAAGGCCAGTTCCCGGAAAGGAAGGTCTGTTCCCGGAAAGGAAGGCCAGTTCCCAGAAAGGAGGGCCAGTTCCTGGAAAGGAAGGTCAGTTCCCGGAAAGGAAGGTCAGTTCCCGGAAAGGAAGGTCAGTTCCCGGAAAGGAAGGTCAGTTCCCGGAAAGGAAGGCCAGTTCCCGGAAAGGAAGGCCAATTCCCAGAAAGGAAGGCCAGTTCCCGGAAAGGAAGGCCAGTTCCCGGAAAGGAAGGCCGGTTCCCGGAAAGGAAGGCCGGTTCCCGGAAAGGAAGGTCAGTTCCCTGGAAAGGAAGGCCAGTTCCCGGAAAGGAAGGCCAGTTCCCGGAAAGGAAGGCCAGTTCCCGGAAAGGAAGGCCAATTCCCGGAAAGGAAGGCCAGTTCCCAGAAAGGAAGGCCGGTTCCCGGAAAGGAAGGACAGTTCCCGGAAAGGAAGGCCAGTTCCCGGAAAGGAAGGCCAGTTCCCGGAAAGCAAGGCCAGTTCCCGGAAAGGAAGGTCAGTTCCCCCCCCCACAAATAAAAACCTCTCCAGTAATCATATCTTCATTTTTATTGTGTTTATAGAAGATATAGATATATAGAATAGATAGATGGAAAATATAATATAATGTAATAAAGTATATAATGATAATAATGATAATAAATATTTATTACATTATTATAATTATTATTATAGTGTAATAAATATTATTATGCTATAAATATATATTTATTACATTATTATGATGTAATAAATATTATGCTATAAATATTATTATAAAATTTATTACATTATTATTATGATGTAATAAATATTATTATTTTGCTATAAATATTATTATAATATTTATTACATAGTAATAATATAATAATAATAATGTAATAAATATTTATTATCATTATTATCATTATATACTTTATTACATTATATTATATTTTCCATCTATATGAGGGGAGATATTTGGGGATTTATGTGGAAATAAATGATTTAAATTTTTTGATATGTAATGTCTATTGCCCAAACGGTCCAAAAATGAAATTTATGAAAGAGTTAAAAAGACAGATTAAAAACCAGAAATATGACGAATTGATTATCCTGGGGGACTTCAATGGGATAGTGGACCCTCTAATAGGCAAAACTCATTTGAAGGCAAAAAAAATAACTAAAAGTAGCCAACTCCCACAGAAATTCCTACATGAATTAAGAAACCTCAATCTGGTGGACGCCTGGCGACATCATAAAGGGATGAAAGAAACTATACACACCTATCGGCAAGACACAAGACCTGGGCTCGCCTAGATATGATCTGGACCTCCAAAACATTGATAACAAAAATAGGCAGAATAGAAATACTCCCAAACCTATTCTCAGATCATAACCCAATGGAAATGAGCCTTAAGAGTGGGAAAAAAGAATTCAAATGGGGATTAAAGGATAGTCTACTGAGGAAAAATGAGGACATTAAATGGATAGGATCCCTACTACAAGAATATTGGGAAATAAACCAAGGGGAGACACGAGTAAAATAAATCAATGGGATTCGATGAAAGCGGTCATTAGAGGGTATTTAATCCAGCTAAATAGTAGGAAGAATAAACAACGGAAAAAAAAAGAGGAAGAGATAATAAAAGAACTGACCATAAAGGAAGCAATAGCTAAAAGAAAATCTGGTGGAAAAAAAAATACTGAGGCAAATAGAATCTTTGAGAAAACAGCTTCAACTCCTCCAAACAGAAAATGTAGAGACAAAGCTAAAATATATAAAAGCAAATCATTACCAGAATGCCAATAAGATAGGAAGATGGCTCTCAAAAAAGTTACAAGATAAAAGAGCACGAAACTATATAACCAAAATAAAATATGGTGGCCAGACTCTAACCACAGAGGGGAAAATAGAGGAGGCTTTTAATAAGTTCTACTATAACCTCTATAAAAGAGAAAATACATCTAAGGAGTCAATAATAGAGCACATTACTGGATTGAAAATCCCAAAACTAACGGAAGCACAGAGAAAACTCCTAAATGACCCTATTACAACTATAGAAATCGACAAAAGCATTGATGCGCAAAAGAATAATAAAACCCCAGGCCCGGATGGCTTTACGGCCATCTTCTATAAAACGTACAAATCAGAGCTGATCCCCAGATTACTGCAAATATTCAATGGAATAAGAGAAGGGAAGGAAGCCCCCCAAACGTGGGAAATGGCCAATATCACCTTGATATATAAGGAGAAAGGAGATACAGATGACCCTAAAAATTACAGGCCGATTTCCTTGCTCAACATAGATTACAAAATATTTGCCACAATTATGGCAGAAAGGATTAAGATCTTCCTGAAAGATTGGGCATCACAAGATCAGAAAGGCTTCATCCCGGGGAGACAGCTAAAAGAAAACACCAGAGCATTAATTGATACTATAGAATATTACGAGACCCACAATGAAAAAAAGGTAGCATTATTATTTGTCGATGCCGAGAAGGCATTTGACTCAATTAGTTGGGACTACATTAAATGCCTCACAAAAGAATTGGATATGGGTTATTATTTTCAAAAAATAGTAGCAATAATGTATCGAAAACAAACCGCAACCACAATAATAAACGGACACACAAGCAGAAAACCATTCCAAATAAACAGGGGAGTTAGACAAGGTTGCCCTCTCTCACCACTCCTCTTCATTCTAGTAATGGAGACGCTGGTAAGAGATATAAACATGGATAGAGAACTTAAGGGCATCCAAATAATGAAGGATACTATTAAATTAAGGGTGTACGCAGATGATTTGGTGTGTATAGTTGAAGACCCAATAAAAATATAAAAAAGTGGATGAGCAAACTCGAAAAGTTTGGAACAAAAGCCGGCTTTAAAATAAATACAGGGAAAACAAAATTTCTCACAAAGAATTTAAGCAAAAGGAAAAAAGAACAACTACAATTAATATCGGGTATCGCGGTGACAACCAAAATCAAGTACCTGGGAATTACCCTGACCCCGAATAACACTCAACTATTAAAAAATAATTATGAACAACTCTGGAAAGAAGTAGCGAAAGATCTAGAATCTTGGAAATATAAAAATATCTCCCTTCTAGGAAGGATTGCAACAATAAAAATGTCGGTACTCCCAAGGCTCCTCTTCCTCTTTCAAACCATCCCAATCATCAGAAATGACTTCCTATTTAAAAAATGGGACAGAGATATTAGAGGTTTTATATGGAAGAATAAAAAACCAAGAATAAGCTCAAAATTGATGTCGGATGAGAGGGGAAGAGGAGGACTGGGACTACCAGACATTAGATGCTACTATGAGGCATGTAATCTCACAGCAATTAAGGAATGGGCTTTTCCCAAAAACTCCCAGATCGCCACACTTGAGGGTCACAACCTCCGCACAGGGTGGCATGCCTACCTAATATATGGGAAGGAAAGGACAGAAAAGAATTTCAATCGGCATGTTATAAGAGCTGCGCTGATCAAAACTTGGGAGCGACATAAAAACAGGCTCTTTCCCGGATACCGTTGTGGGTATCACCGTTAGAGCGGGACACAGGAAAGAATCGGCAGACCCACATTGGTGGTTAACCTACAAACAACTATTGAAAAAAACCAACCCAGGCACTACAGAATTAAAAACACTAGATGAAATTAGACAAAAATCCCCCGGGATGACTTGGCTGCAGTACCACCAGGTGCACGAAAGATTCAGTAAAGACAAAAAAACAGATTTTATGGAGGATCTCACATGGGAACCCATAGTTAAAAAAACGACCAAAAATATCAGTAAGATTTATAAAATTCTTCTGAGATGGAAAATGGAAGAGGAACAAATTAAGGAATGTCAAATTAAATGGGCACAAGATATAGGGCACTCCATCTCAACACATCAATGGGAAGAAATCTGGCACAAAAAAATTAAATATAGTCCTGCAATAGAATTAGTTGAAAATTGGTACAAAATGCAGTACCGCTGGTATTTATACCCCTCAAAAATAGCAAAATTTGACAGTCATGCATCCAACAGATGTTGGAAGTGCAACAAAGAGGTGGGAACTTTCATACACCAGTGGTGGCACTGCAAAAGAGTCAAAAAATACTGGGAAAATATCCACAGTGAAATACAAAAGATACTGGGGGGAAAAATTGTCTTCGGCCCGCAGGAATATCTATTAGGCATGACGGGGAAGGGATTCGATCAAAACCAGGACAGACTTTTCTTCTTCCTAACAACATGTGCACGAATAACACTGGCTAGACATTGGAGAACAAAGGAAATACCAAAGGTAGAAGAGTGGGTGCTAAAAACAATGGACATGATACAAATGGACTCCCTCGGACAGAGGATAAACAACGGAGGAAAGAGAAAAAAAGAAACGACCTGGAAGAACTTCGGGACGTATCTTCAAAAGGAAGGATATAACATCAGAATGGACTTAAACGAAATTTAATGAATGCCTTTCAAAATAACTTTTATGTACAAAGAGTTAAATATACCAAAATGCCCCCCTTAGGCAATCCCCTTGGGAAGTCACCAAAACTACCCATACCTTTCCCACCCCCTGACCCCCATCTTCACCCCTCACCCCCTTTCCCTAACCCCAACCCTAGTAATAGGTGTAAACATGCTTGGATTCGTGTTTTTCACATGTCTATGTACTGTTTCATACCTTTTCCCACCCCTACCCCCCTGGAAAAACCAATAAAAATCTATATACAAAAAAAAAAAAATAATGTAATAAATATTATTGGGCTACAGTTTCTTTACTATGATCAAACTATGCTTTATCGCTCACAGATAGATTTTGTCGCCACGCACCTTCGTTGACACAACATGGACCCCGTAGTGTCGCATGACTTCCCCTTGGAGAACCATCTGGAGCTGCTTGAGGGATAAGAGCGGGAGGGCGCTGCCCAGCAGCCGGTAGCACATATAACTAGGAAAGAACACAACAAAAAAAGGATTTTGAATAAAGGTGATGGCTAATAGATGGCCCAGGGGATGTTGTCCGGATGTTTTGATGTTTGACCATCCTTGTGGGAGGCTTCTCTCATGTCCCCGCATGGGGAGCTGGAGCTGACAGAGGGAGCTCATCCACACTCTCCCCAGATTCGAACCTGAGACCTGTCGGTCTTCAGTCCTTGCCGGCACAAGGGTTCAACCCACGGCACCACCAGGGTCTTCTATGAAAACTGCTGAACTAATATACTGTATCTACTCGAGCATAAGCCTAGTTTTCCATCCCGTTTTGTAGGCTGAAAATGTCCCCCACGGCTTATACTCGAGTCAAGGCTATTTATTATTTTACTCTGTTGTTGTTATTATTATTACATTTATTATTTTATTCTACTTATTATGATTATTACATTTATTATTGTACTCTATTTATTATTATTACATTTATTATTTTACTTTATTATTACTGTTATTATTATGTTTCCCTTATATTACTCTATTTATTATGATTATTACATTATTATTTTATTCTATTTATTATGATTATTACATTTATTATTTTACTGTATTTATTATTATTATTACATTTATCATTTTACTTTATTATTACTGTTATTATTATGTTTCCCTTATATTTATTATTATTACATTTATTATTTTATTCTAATTATTATTACATTTATTATTTTACTTTATTATTACTGTTATTGTTTCCCTTATATTACTCTATTTATTATTACATTTATTATTTTACTTTATTACTGTTATTACATTTTCTTTATATTACTCTATTTATTATTATTATGATTTATTATTTTACTCTATTTATTATTATTATATTTATTATTTTACTTTATTATTACTGTTATTATTATGTTTCCCTTATATTACTCTTTTCATTATTATTATTACATTTATAATTTTACTTTATTTATTATTATTATTACATTTAGTATTTTATTCTAATTATTATTATTACATTTATTATTTTACTCTATTATTACTGTTGTTATTATGTCTCCCTTATTTTTAGGCTAATTTAACAAAATTTACAAGGCCATAAAAAAATCTCCAGCAAAAGCACACAGGGAATGCGGAAAATATTTCATCAGTGTCACAGATGGAAGGTGAAGCGACAGCACCCCTGGTGGCCAGAAATTGGAATGTTAAATAGCCTCTGACTATCTGTCTATATGTGTTGTGTGTCTATGGCATTGAATGTTTGCCATGTATATGTACATTGTAATCCACCCTGAGTGCCCTGCGGGGTGAGAAGGGCGGAATATAAATACTGCAAATAAATAATAATAATAATAATAGCTATTATAACACCCAGGACTGGAGTCTCTTTAGCCACCTGCCCCACCGAAAACGGATCCAAGAACATTTCCAAGGTTCAAAAACGATGATTCGTGTCACCTGCAGGGCCCAGCGTGGTCCGCGAGCAGCCCGTTCTCGACGACGTCCGTCCAGAACAGGTCAAAGCGGCCTTCCTGAAGGGCCACCTTCATCAAGTCCAAGCCGACGGTCGGAAGGGCCCGGTCCTTGCGTTCGGTCTTGGCTGCCATTTTCAACACCTCCACCAACCTCGAGGGAAGAACCAAAGAAAAGTTACGTCTGGGCCTCCCATTAGAAAATTCATAAAGATGTCGGTAAACTACACGTCCCAAAATTGTGGGTCAATCTCCCCCAAAATATATAATTACATTATATATATATAAATAAAATATAGTTATAAAATAATATAATATAATAATAAATATAATAATAATATAATTAAATTATATATATAAATATAATATAATAATAATAAAATAATAAAATTATATATAATAATAATATTATTATAGTAATGATAAAGACACTTGCATTTTGCCATCAAGCCTTTGGAAGCTTCCGCGTTTCAGTGGCTCATGCTTGTTGGTGTTTTTTGAGTCTTCTCTTTCCGACTTACCGGGGAATATTCTCCTCAGTGACGACGGCCGACGTGCCCAAGAGCGCCTTGAGCTTTTCCGGACCGAGAACCCTTGGGAACTTCTGGATGCCCACCAGCAAGAGGTACAGTTGCCCCGGGGTGCGGAAAGCGGCGCTGAGCTCATCTTCCAAGACACCGAAGAGCACCTCTTCGAAGACGGTTTCCGGGATCTAAGAGCAACGAGCCGGAAGTGAGCCAGCTTCCTTGACTTCCCAGGCTGGAGAAGAAGGCGGGATGCCTCTCCGAAAGAGGAAGGGCAGCATCAAGACAGACCAGGATGGCTTTACGAGGCCTGTAATGTTGCCACTGAGACTTACCTCGGTGACAATGTCCGCCAGCGTCTTGCGGGGGAGATCCTTCAGGTGGGCGTGATGCTCGGAAAGGCTTTGGAGGAGCTGGACGCACTCGGCGAGGGCCTTGGGCTCCTAAGAGAGAGAAACACATAGGGAGACAGAGACACTAGGAGGGGAGGGAAGACGTGCCTTGATACACGTGTGGTCCAAGATCCTACAACACGCTGGGTAATGACTGTGAATGTCATCATGAAATACCTATCTGAGTCCCCGCAGGGGTGAGAAAGGCGGTATATAAATACTGTAAATAATAATGGTAATAATATAATTAAATATAAAATAATAATGATGAAAATAATAATAATATAATAAAATATAATATTATAATTACATTATATAAATAAAGTAGCTGTACCCGGCACGCGTTGCTGTGCCCTTTTTAGGAGATGCGAGAAAGTTCAATCATCCACGGTGTGCCCTCCTCTAAACTGCAGTTGGATGGAGTGTGGGTCATGGGGGGTCTTGGTTCTGGGCCACAGTGGTCTGTGGGGAATGATGGGTTTTGAAGTACTACAAATCCCATTTTCCGTGGTGGTACTTCAAGTCCCATCATGCATGGTCGGGGCTCTGTGTGCCAAGGTAGGTTACTGTAAATTCAGGCCTTACACAATGTCCCATGAGCTGAGGCCTAGTTAGGAACAGCAAGTTAATGAAGCCTTACTGTCAATTCAGGCCATACACAATGTCCAATGAGCTGAGGCCTAGTCGGGAGAATCAAGTTAATGAAGCCTTACTGTCAATTCAGGCCATACACAATGTCCCATGAGCTGAGGCCTAGTCGGGAGAATCAAGTTAATGAAGCCTTACTGTCAATTCAGGCCATACACAATGTCCAATGAGCTGAGGCCTAGTCGGGAGAATCAAGTTAATGAAGCCTTACTGTCAATTCAGAGCGTAAACAGCTTCCCAGTAAGTGAGGGCTAGTTAGGGAAATCAAGTTAATGAAGTCTTACTGTCAATTCAGAGCGTAAACAGCTTCCCAGTAAGTGAGGCCTAGTTAGGGAAATCTAGTTAATGAAGCCTTACTGTCAATTTTGGGCGTGGTATGTGATATAGTTGGGGTGTAAATTTTAGGTTGGAAGTGATTTGGGTGTTTGTGTTGGGGATTGGCTCAGGCCTGTTCCTTATTCTGTTTTGGCAGTTTATTATGGATCGGTATTTTCATGTTGGCTGGCCAGTGCAGCAGTTATGCAAATCCGCCCTTATTGGCAGCCAATCATGTTGTTCAGAATGTAGAGGCTGGGTGAGTCTTTGGCTGCCCCGGAGGATGCTGGTAAATGTAGTTTTATTTTTATTCGTTGTTTTTTGGGCCTTTTTAGGTTTTGGGGGGAAAGTTTCTTTGCTACAAACGTACCTTGCTTGAGGCCTATTTCTGTTGGCAAGTATTGTGTTTCTGCGTTGTATGGTTTCTTTGTTTGAGGTATACATCACATGACGTGAACCCATTTATATAATAGATTATAATAATAAAATAATTAAATATAAAAATAATAATATAATTATATATATGTAAATAAAATATAATAATTAAATATAAAAATAATGATAACATAATATAATATAACAATATAATTAAATTATATATAATAATATAATATAATAATATTATATCATTAAATTATATATAGAAATAATAATTATAATATATTAATATTAATAATAATAATAATAATACAGGGTTGTGGATATGATCATATGTTTATGTGGATTGCAAAGGGGTTGCATCAATTTGTCCCTTACTAATGACCTGCCGGTAGGTGGCAATCAAAAGGAGACAAAAGGTTCCATCTTCCTCTCTCCTGTGTGACTCACTCCGAGTATCAGTCTCTTCTGTATGTGACCTTCTGAGGAAGTGATCGTTTTGTAAGCTTGGAAGTGGGTCTGCGTATCCTGATTGTACATCTGCATATACATTGGCGTCATTACATTTTAATTTATATAGATAATACATTATAGCAGTGTTTCCCAACCGCTAGTGTGGCGCGAGCCATCAGCAGGTGTTCCTTGGGAAATAGGAGGGAGCTCGGCCCGGCGTATCGGCGGCGGCGAAAAGGGGGGGAGAGCGAGTCCCTCTCCCCCAGCCACAAACCACGTGGCTGGCCCTGGCGAGCCCAAAGGATGCGGCAGCGAGGAGAGGCCGCCTTCGGTGAGCTCGGGAGATGCCCGGAATTCCCCCCCCCCCCGGCCCATGAGGCTCCGAGTGAGCCCAGAGCAGACCACCGAACAGAGGCAGGTCCTGCCGGGCCCGAGGCAAGCAGCAGAGGGGGCTAGGAGGAGTCCCTCCCTGGCCAGAAGAAACACGTGGTGGGCTCTGGCAGGCCCACGGAGGCGTCTCCGGCAAGCCAAGGGCGGGCAAGTAAGAATGGGCCCCAGCTGAAGCTTGGGAGAGTCGTGGGGGGTGGGGTGCGGAAGGACGCCCACCCTCGCCACCGAGGAAGGAAGTGAGGCGGGCTTGAAAGCCCCCTTTGCGGAATGGCCCACAAAGAGGAGGTGTGTTCACGCTGTGATCCGGAGGCCTATGCATGGCTGGGGGCATGAGGGAAGGCTAAGCATGCGGAGGGCAGGATGGAGGCCCCCTGGGGCAGGGAGGTCATGGCGGCTTGCGCCAAGGCCCCCGAAAGGCCGGTAAGGATCTCGGGGAAGCCCCTCCCGGCAAGGAATGGGCCAAGCCCCGAGGAGGGCCTGAGCCTGGAGGGGGGTAACTGGAGGCCCCTGCGGGGGAAGCCAAGAGTCCCCGTGGGGGATACTAGGCGGCATGGGGGCAAGGCCTCGAGAGGAGGAGGCAGATAGAAAGGGGGGCAGCGCCGGGAACCCAAAAAGACCGGGTCTCCGGCAGGCCAGGGAAAAAGAGAAGAATGGGCTATCTCCTCGAAGCCAAAGATACCTGCTGGCACTCACTGCTGCTCGTAATCAGCTGATACAGGCACAAAACAAGGCCCAGTGTATAAATACATTTAAAAACATATTAACTATATGTATGACTGTGTTAGAGTGTCATTTTGTGTCGTTTTGGTTGGTGGTGTGCCCCAGGATTTTGTCAATGTAAAAAATGTGCCGTGGCTCAAAAAGGTTGGGAAACACTGCATTATAGTATTACTATATCACTGATGTTGTGCTGTGCTAGTAATATAATATACTAGCTGTACCCGGCACGCGTTGCTGTGCCCTATTTAGGAGATGCGGAAGTCTGAGTATAGAAGGGTTTGAAATGATGCTACTTATGGTCTTGGTGGGTGTGTGCATGTGTATATGTGTGTATGTAGTGTATATATATGTGTGTGTATATGTATATATGGGTATGTGTGTTTATATATGTATGCGTGTGTATGGTACTGTATATGTGTGTGCATGTGTACATACAAATGAGGTGGGGAAAGGGGGGGATGAAGGGGTCTGAGGCTGAGAGAGGAAAAGAAGGGGGTTGAGGGTGAGGGGGAGACGAGAAGGAGCCTGGGGCTGATGGGGGGGAGGGGGGGTTGGGGCCATAGGCTGAGGGGGAGAAGGAAAGGTCCTGAGGCTGATGGAGGAGAAGAAGGGGGCTGAGGAGGGAAAAGAAGGCGGCAGCAGCGACCCGGTCCTTTCCTCTTCACCCTCTGCCATCCGGAGGGCAGTAGCGGCGAGGGCCGCGTCCCCAGGCCTCGTCCTTCTTCACCCTCCGTCCTCCGGAGGGCAGGCTCGGGGCGCGTCTTCGGGTAACCAGGAGGTCTCTCTTGTGGTAGCCGCTGCTCGTGGCGGCCGCCATCTTTCCTGGCGGCACCTCGGGCCAGGCGGGGCGGAACCTCCGGTATGCGGCATCAGTTGCCGGCCGGACTCTAGTTCTGACGGATTGACTTCCGTCGGAGCCTTTCTGGCCGGACCGGAAGTGGTTCGGCCGCCATGTTTTTTGGTAGTTTTTTGTTGTTTTTTGCAGTGTTGCTTCCCCGGAGAGCCGCAGAAGCGACCGATGCGGCAGAGAGCAGCTGCGCGGTGAAGTTGATGGTGTGTGGGGAGAGGGGGGACGGAATGGGTTGGTGGTTGGGGGAGTCAGAGTGCGCAGTGTGTTTGCTGTCTTTCTGTCCTGCGTTGCGGTGTTGGGGGTTGTAGTGCGCCTGCGCGATGGCTGTCACTGTGTTCTGCGCTCGTGGCCAGCGCAGAACGGAGTCAATGGGTGGTTTTGGGGGCTGTTTTTTTTGGGGGGTTGCAAGTTAGTGAGGTGGGTTTTTAGTGTTATGTCTGTACCTCGTGGTCTGGGAATGTGTGTCGTGGGATTTGTGTTTGGGGGGGTTATGGTTTGGCCGTGCATATCCATCTTTGCACGACCACGTCTCCTTTATATATATAGATTGTATACACATATACAGTGTTCCCTCACTTATCGCGGGGTTAGGTTCCGGGACCTCCCGCAATAAGTGGAAAACCGCGATATAGGGATACTCTATTCATTTACATATTTATACATTATTTTAGTAGTTATACACTATTTTAAGTCTTTATAAACTTAAAGTGAAGGAAAGGCCCTTCAAGGCTGGAGGGAGGGAGGACTGAGGAGGGAAAGCGCCTCGGAGAGCGGCAAAAACATCTGCGAAACAGCGAGTCCGCAATAAGTGAGCCACCCTCCCTTCCTTCCAGGAAGGCCCACCTCCTGGTACACCACTCCTGGCGTGCACAACCAAATCCGGTCCGTCACTCTGGCTCCCTCTCTCCGCGAGCGCCTCCTGCCGCCGCCGCGCCTTCCGCCCTTCCTTCCTTCCAGGAAGGCTCGCCTCTTCCGGTCCATCACTCCCGGCGCACGCAACCAAATCGCCCCCTCCCCCTTCTGCGCTAGCCTCTCTTTATGCTCAACAGGAGACCTGGGCATCTTGCGGCCCGCGGGCCGGCGCTGACCGGCCCATGTCACCCTCAAGGCTTCGCGTCCTGAAGAGAGGGAGGCGAACTCCCGTTGGGGCGGCTACATGTTGAAGAAGCAAACGTGAAGAAGCAGGCAGGCAGAGCGGAGGGGAAGGGGGAGAAGAGGAGGCGGCCAGGAGCAAGTGCCACTGCAGAGCATGCCTTCGCCCTCCTCCTCCTTTCTCTTCCGCCTTGCGCGCTCCCCCCTCCCTCTTGACTTGTGCTCTTTCCCTCCTTCTGTTTCCTGTCTTCCCTCCCTGATTCCTTCCTTCTTTCCCTCCCTCCCTCTTTCCTTCCTTCCCCCTTTCCGTTTCCTCCCTTCCCCCTTCCACCACATGAACGCAAGAGGAAAGGAGGAGAAGTGCAGCGAGGGAGAGGGGCGGGGCCAGAGCAGGAAAGGGGCAGGGACGAGGCCGGATCGCGGGAGGGGGGGGGCGCTTCCATTCCCTCCCCAACTTCTTCCGTTTACTTCGCCCTCCTCGTCGTCCTCCTCTTCTGATCTGCCTCTTTGGGCATATTGAGGATTCGTGCCAAGTTTGGTCCTGATTGTTTGAGTCCACAGTGCTGCTCTCTGGATGTAGGTGAACTACAACTTCCAATCTCAAGGTAAATGCCCAGCAAACTCTTTCAGTACTTTCTGTTGGTCTCATGAGAGTTCAGTGTGCCAAGTTTGGTTCAAGATGGCCTCACCTGCTGCCACCTGTCTTGTCCTGTCAATACGGGACAGGAGCTGAAAATACGGGACAGAAAATTCAGAGCAAAAATACGGAAAATCCCATATGAGACAGGTGGCAACCCTAGCTGTAGTTCAGTTGCTTCTGGGACGCTTGCGATCCAGAGCCCAGCGGTTCAGGGAGATCGTGACTTGGAAATTATAAATCATTTCACAATCCCATCCCGTGACAAGAGTTGCTCAGGAGGCAATGCCAAAAGAATCAACATATTTCACTCCATGAAATTTCATCTTTGCTGACGATCGTGACATCACCACTCAAGCAGGGAGCTTAGGAATGGTTGAACTCTACAAATATGTCAACATATTGTTTGTTTATATTTATTTATGGCGATGATTTATACCCCGCTTCCCCCCCCCCCCTCCTACAAGTTGACTCCCATCGGCTTTACCTTTGCAAGGCGTCCGGACTGGAACAGAGCCAACACTCCAAAAAAGTTTCCAAACAGCGCATTTCGGAAGAGCTTCTAAAATGACAATTGAAAAAAAACAACATCAGTTGGAAACTGGAGGTGGCAACGGCATTCTTATACTCAAAAGGCTTCCAGGACTGCTGGTGTAATAATTTAGTACTCAAGTCCAAATTAGAGGGTGGGGGGAGGGTAACAACATCTAAAATCAACACCCGGAGTGATTCTGCACTATGATTTACATCAGCAAAACGTTTGTACAAGATGGAATCCACGGAATGATTTCTTATTTTGCTCTTATGCTCAATGACCCGTTGTTTGGCCAATATACATAAGAGAACATGGGAAAATAATAATGTAAACCACACCTTTAGTAGTACAAGTGGCAAAATGTTGTAACCGGTAAAGAGTTCTGTTGTGAGGATTCTGAAACACCTTTGTTTGAATGATTTGTGGGCATAGTGCAGAATCACCCCGGGTGTTGATTTTAGAGGTGGTCACACACCCCTCTAAGGTGAACTACAACTTCCATCATGCCAGGTGAACCCCGAAAAACTCCATCAGTACTTAAATTTTGTTATGTTGGGCAAGTTCGCTCTAAATGCATCATTGGAGGGGTTCTGTTTACCCTCTGGCTACAGGGTAAACTACAACTCCCACTTTAAGATATAGATATATAAATCCTGCCTCTCGTCTTACCTTCTTCACTTTTCCAAGGCTGTATTTCTCTTTGATTTCTTCCAGAGCGGAGAGGAGGGAGATCTCCTCGAATCCTTGCAAAACCTAGATGGAAGGAAGGGAGGAAGGAAGGAAGGAAACATGCTTTGTCATCAGAGATTTCCGGAAAGCTGCAATCATCACGGTATAATTGTGGGATTTGGAAGGACATTTCCAATCCAATGACAGAATAATAAGTGAATGAATTGTATAACAACCACAAAACATGATTAAAACAAAAACTACCTTAATACAAGGTGAACTACAACTCCCAACATGTTGAGTCAGTCCCCCAATTGTGCTCTGTTTGCAGGGCGCCATAGAAAAAGGTTAAGGGAGAAGCAGTGGGCAGGGTTATGCAAATTTCACACCATGGAGAGAGAAAGGAACTCTGGGATGCCGCACTTACTATAACAACTCCCTCCAGTATGTTTAGTTGGTGCTGTTTGCTGGGTGCCATAGGAAAGGGATAAGGGAGAGGCAGTGGGCGGGGCTATGCAAATTCCACACCAATGGAGAGAGCCAGAAACACTGGGTTGCCTGTGGGAGAAGTAGTGGGCGGAAATTCCACACCAATGGAGAGAGCCAGAAACACTGGGATGCCTGTGGGATAGGCAGTGGGCAGAGTCATGCAAATTCCACACCGACGGAGAGAGCCAGAAACACTGGGATGCCTGTTGGAGAGGCAGTGGGTGGAGTTATGCAAATTCCACACCGATGGAGAAAGCCAGAAACACTGGGATGCCTGTGGGAGAGGCAGTGGGCGAAGTTATGCAAATTCCACACGGATGGAGAGAGCCGGAAACACTGGGATGCCTGTGAGAGAGGCAGTGGGCGGAGTTATGCAAATTCCACACCGATAGAGAAAGCCAGAAACACTGGGATGCATGTGGAAGAGGCAGTGGGCGGAGTCATGCAAATTCCACACCGATGGAGAGAGCCGGAAACACTGGGATGCCTGTGGGAGAGGCAGTGGGCGGAGTTAGGCAAATTCCACAGTGGGCGGATGGAGGAGAGCCTGAAACACTGGGATGCCTGTGGGATAGGCAGTGGGTGGAGTTATGCAAATTCCACACCGATGGAGCCAGAAACACTGGGATGACTGTGGGAGAGGCAGTGGGCGGAGTTATGCAAATTCCACACCGATGGAGAGAGCCAGAAACACTGGGATGCCTGTGGGAGAGGCAGTGGGCGGAGTCATGCAAATTCCACACCGATGGAGAGAGCCAGAAACACTGGGATGCCTGTGGGAGAGGCAGTGGGGAGAGAGCTGGAAACACTGGGATGCCTGTGGGGGAGGCAGTGGGGGAAGTAATGCAAATTCCACACCAATGCCGGAAACACTGGGGTGCCTGTGGGAGAGGCAGTGGGCGGAGTTATGCAAATTCCACACCGATGGAGAGAGCCAGAAACACTGGGATGCCTGTGGGAGAGGCAGTGGGCGGAGTTAGGCAAATTCCACACCGATGGAGAGAGCCAGAAACACTGGGATGCCTGTGGGAGAGGCAGTGGGCGGAGTTATGCAAATTCCACACCGATGGAGAGAGCCAGAAATACTGGGATGCCTGTGGGAGAGGCAGTGGGCGGAGTTATGCAAATTCCACACTGATGGAGAGAGCCAGAAATACTGGGATGCCTGTGGGAGAGGCAGTGGGCGGAGTTATGCAAATTCCACACTGATGGAGAGAGCCAGAAATACTGGGATGCCTGTGAGAGAGGCAGTGGGCGAGGGTATGCAAATTCCACATTGATGGAGAAAGCCAGAAATACTGGGATGCCTGCGGGAGAGGCAGTGGGCGGAGTTATGCAAATTCCACACCGATGGAGAGAGCCAGAAATACTGGGATGCCTGTGGGAGAGGCAGTGGGTGGAGGTATGCAAATTCCACACCGATGGAGCCAGAAACACTGGGATGACTGTGGGAGAGGCAGTGGGTGGAGTTATGCAAATTCCACACCGATGGAGAGAGCCAGAAACACTGCGGTGCCTGTGGGAGAGGCAGTGGGCGGAGTCATGCAAATTCCACACCGATGGAGAGAGCCGGAAACACTGGGATGCCTGTGGGGGAGGCAGTGGGGGAGGTTATGCAAATTCCACACCAATGGAGAGAGCCGGAAACACTGGGGTGCCTGTGGGAGAGGCAGTGGGCGGAGTTATGCAAATTCCACACCGATGGAGAGAGCCAGAAACACTGGGATGCCTGTGGGAGAGGCAGTGGGCGGAGTTAGGCAAATTCCACACCGATGGAGAGAGCCAGAAACACTGGGATGCCTGTGGGAGAGGCAGTGGGCGGAGTTATGCAAATTCCACACCGATGGAGAGAGCCAGAAACACTGGGGTGCCTGTGGGAGAGGCAGTGGGCGGAGTCATGCAAATTCCACACCGATGGAGAGAGCCGGAAACACTGGGATGCCTGTGGGAGAGGCAGTGGGCGGAGTTATGCAAATTCCACACTGATGGAGAGAGCCGGAAACACTGGGGTGCCTGTGGGAGAGGCAGTGGGCGGAGTTATGCAAATTCCACACCGATGGAGAGAGCCAGAAACACTGGGATGCCTGTGGGAGAGGCAGTGGGCGGAGTTATGCAAATTCCACACCGATGGAGAGAGCCAGAAACACTGGGATGCCTGTGGGAGAGGCAGTGGGCGGAGTTATGCATATTCCACACCGATGGAGAGAGCCAGAAACACTGGGATGCCTGTGGGAGAGGCAGTGGGCGGAGTTATGCAAATTCCACACCGATGGAGAGAGCCAGAAACACTGGGATGCCTGTGGGAGAGGCAGTGGGCGGAGTTATGCAAATTCCACACCGATGGAGAGAGCCAGAAACACTGGGATGCCTGTGGGAGAGGCAGTGGGCGGAGTTATGCAAATTCCACACCGATGGAGAGAGCCAGAAACACTGGGATGCCTGTGGGAGAGGCAGTGGGCGGAGTTATGCAAATTCCACACAGATGGAGAGAGCCAGAAACACTGGGGTGCCTGTGGGAGAGGCAGTGGGTGGAGTCATGCAAATTCCACACCGATGGAGAGAGCCGGAAACACTGGGATGCCTGTGGAAGAGGCAGTGGGCGGAGTTATGCAAATTCCACACTGATGGAGAGAGCCGGAAACACTGGGATGCCTGTGGGAGAGGCAGTGGGCGGAGTTAGGCAAATTCCACAACGATGGAGAGAGAAAGGAACTCTGGGATGCCGCAGTCACTATAACCCGCAATGTCGTTGGAGGGAAGACCATTGGTGTCTCCTGAATGGTGGGATTTAAAGCTGTTTCAGGAGGTGGGAGGTCGTCTTAGCAAATGGACACATGTGTATTATTATTGTTGTTCTTAATAAATAATAAATAAACAGCTCTGCACCTGTGCCAAGGCCAGACTGAACCCCGGACGGGATGCCTCTCGCGTGGCTCCTAATCCCACCACCAGCCGCTTCAACGTGTATTTCAACAGGTCGCCATCCTAAAAGAAGCAACGCATGGAGATATTTAAATAGAGTGCGCATGGCCATCTGCCGGAAGGGATCAGATTGTGTCTTCCTTCAGGGAGGAATGGAGTTGGACTAGATGGTCCTTGAGGTTCCCTTCCAACTTTAGGATACTATAACTATAATAATAATAATTATTATTATTGGTAAGTAGAGGCTAGGTGGCCCTCTGTTGGGAGGAATCGGATGATGTATTCCAACTCTAGTTCTATTATTATTATCATGATTATTATTATTAAGTAGAGGCTGGGGGCCCCTCTGTCGGGAGGGATCAGATGGTGTCATCCAACTCTAAGATACTATTATTATGACTATTATTAAGTAGAGGCTGGGTGGACCTCTATTGGGAGGGATCGGATGGTGTTGTCTAACTCTATAATACTATTATTATGATTGTTAATAAGTAGAGCCTGGGTGGCCCTCTATCGGGAGGGATTGGATGGTGTCATCCAACTGGGATACTATTATTACTCCAGGATGCTATTGTTATCATGATTATTATTAAGTAGAGGCTGGGTGCCCCTCTGTCGGGAGGGATTGGATGGTGTCTTCCAAGTGGGATACTATTGTTATGATTATTATTAATAAGTAGAGGCTGGGCGGCTTACTGTTGGGAGGGATTGGATGAAGTATTCCAACTCTAGAATACTATTATTATTATTATTATTATTATTATTCAATAGGGGCTGGGCACCCTCTGTTGGGAGGGATCGAATGGTATCATTGAGCTCTAGGATACTTATTTATTTACTTTGCTTCTAGACCGCCCCTCTCAGCCCGAAGGTGACTTGAGGCGGTGTACATATGGCAAGGACTGCCCAAGAGAAACATATCAACAATTATCAACACAATCATATCATATACAAATTAGCACTTAACGTTAAAAACACAATATCAGCGTCTCATTATTAAATCGGTTTCCAATTGCATCATCGTCGTTCCGTAGGTCTCAATTTCACAATCGTACTACATCTGCAAACGCCCGGTCAAACAGCCAGGCCTTGACCTTCTTGTGAAATGTCCGGAGGGAGGGGGCCGATCTGATGTCTTTAGGGAGGGTGTTCCAAAGCCGAGGAGCCACCACTGAAAAGGCCCTGTCTCTCATCCCCACCAATCGTGCCTGCGAAGAAGGCGGGACCGAGAGCAGGGCCTCTCAGGATGATCTTAAGCATCTTGAAGGTTCGTAGGGGGAGATGCGTTCGGACATGTAAGTTGGACCAGAACCGTTAACTATTATTCCTCTAGGATGCTATTATTATCATGATTATTATTAA
The DNA here is from genome assembly GCA_030556195.1 of Anolis apletophallus. Lineage (NCBI taxonomy): Eukaryota > Metazoa > Chordata > Lepidosauria > Squamata > Anolidae > Anolis > Anolis apletophallus. Next base: position 13,351,786 of record JARBWK010000020.1, read on the forward strand.
GTAGAGGCTGGGTGGACCTCTGTCGGGAGGGATCGGATGGTGTCTTCCCAACTAGGACGCCATTATTATTATTATTATTAAACAGAGGCTGGGTGGTCCTCTGTCAGGAGTGATCGGATGGTGTCTTCCAACTAGGATGCCATTATTATTATTATTATTATTATTATTAAACAGAGGTTGGGTGGTCCTCTGTCAGGAGTGATCAGATGGTGTATTCCAACTAGGATGCCATTATTATTATTATTAAACAGAGGCTGGGTGGTCCTCTACCGGGAAGGATCAGATGGTGTCATCGAACTCTAGGATACTATTGTTCCTCTAGGATGCTATTATTATCATAATTATTCTTAAATAGAGGCTGGGTGGCCTTCTGTCGGGAGGGATCGGATGGTGTCTTCCAACTAGGACTCCATTATTATTATTATTATTATTATTATTATTAAATAGAGGCTGGGTGGTCCTCTGTCAGGAGTGATCAGATGGTGTCTTCCAACTAGGATGCCATTATTATTATTATTATTAAACAGAGGCTGGGTGGTCCTCTACCGGGAAGGATCAGATGGTGTCATCGAACTCTAGGATACTATTATTCCTCTAGGATGCTATTATTATCATAATTATTCTTAAATAGAGGCTGGGTGGCCTTCTGTCGGGAGGGATCGGATGGTGTCTTCCAACTAGGACTCCATTATTATTATTATTATTAAATAGAGGCTGGTGGTCCTCTGTCAGGAGTGATCAGATGGTGTCTTCCAACTAGGATGCCATTATTATTAGTTATTAATTCATGTTATTAATAATTAAAATTATTTATTATGATTTAAAATTATTATTATTTATAATTAATTTATTATTATTAAATAGAGGCTGGGCGGCCCTCTGCCGGGAAGGATTGGATGGTGTCTTCCAACTAGGATACCATTATTATTACATTATTATTATTTATTAATTCATATTATTATTATTAATTATTTATTTAAAATTATTATTATTTATAATTAATTAATTACTATTATTTATGAAGGAAGAACACCATCATCCTCACGTCAGCATAGGCACATCTGTGCTTAAGTCCGTTCAGCAGTTCACCTCCCTGGGAAGCATCATCTCTTCAGACGCCTGATATACGCTATCGTACTGATGGTAGCTTGTTCAACTTAAGCCGCCTGAGGGCTCGCACTAAGACTCTAAAAACTATCTAGTCTGTGAGCTGTTTTTGCTGACAATGCTGCTCTTGCCGCCCATTCAGAAGCAGCCCTGCAGCGCCTCACGTCCTGCTTTGCAGCAGCTGCAGACCCGTTTGGGCTGGAAGTCAGCCTGAAGAAAAGGGAAGTCCTCTACCAGCCTGCACCACAGGAAGAACACCATCATCCCCACGTCAGCATAAGCAAGTCTGTGCTTAAGTCCGTCCAGCAGTTCACCTCCCTGGGAAGCATCATCTCTTCAGACGCCAAGATTGATAAAGAGATAGATCACAGATTATCAAAGGCATAGAGTGCATTCGGAAGGCTTCACAAGAGAGTCTAGAGCAACAAGCACCTGAGGCAAAGCACCAAAATCAGTGTGTACAGAGCTATCGTACTGTCTATACTCCTCTATGGGTCTGAAACATGGGTCACCTATCGCCAACACCTGCGACTCCTCGAACGCTTTCATCAGCGCTGTCCTCGCACAATCCTAAATATACACTGGACCGACTATGTGACGCATGTTGCTGTCCTTGAGCAAGCAGGGGTCACCAGCGTTGAGGCCATGCTATTGAGAACACAGCTGCGCTGGGCAGGGCACGAGGTCTCTAGGATGGAGGACCACCGCCTCCCAAAGATTCTACTCTATGGTGAACTCGCCACGGGTCAGCGCAAGAGAGGCTCCCCCAAAAAGAGATATAAGGACTCCCTGAAACAACATCTCAGGCTCGGCCAGATTGACCACCAACAATGTTCCACCCTGGCTTCACATCGGGAGGCGTGGAGACGCACTATCCACAATGCTGCAGTCTCTTTCGAGGTGACACGCCAAACGGGTCTCGACAACGCAGAAAGAACCGCAACTTGGAAACGACACCACCCAAGGAGACTTTCTGCTGCGCTTTCCGCAACCGGACTTGCCTATCTCAGATGGGCCTTTTTAGTCACCAACGCGCTTGTCAAAAGCGTGGGACGAGTCCTTCCTAAAGAACCTTCGTTCGCGAAGTAATGCCCAGGGAGATTTATGAAGTAGAGGCTGGCTGGCCCTCTGTCGGGAGGGATCACACGGTGTCTCCCAATTCTAGAATATTATATTATTATTATTATTATTAATAATAATTCATATTATTAATAATTATAATTATTTATTAATATTAAAAATTATTATTATTATTTAGAATTAATTTATTATTATTTATGGAGTAGAAGCAGGCCTGGGCCAACTTGGGCCCTCCGGGTGTTTTGGACTACAACTCCCAGAATTCCTAACAGCCGGTAGGCTGTTAGGAATTCTGGGAGTTGTAGTCCAAAACACCCGGAGGGCCCAAGTTGGCCCAGGCCTGGAGTAGAGGCTGCCTGAGAGGGGGTAGCCTGACCTTCTTCCTCTCCTGGAGGTGGGCCAGGAGCCCCCGGGTGCCGGCCAGGCGCCTCTCCTGCTCGGGCCTCGCGACCTCCCAGAAGAAGTCCAGGAATGCCCGGCTTTGGCCCAAGAGCCGCTCCGCACCGCCGCCATTGCTCTCCATGCTTGGGGGGGAAAGGACCCGGATGTTCTTGCTCGGCCTCACATCCTGCTCTCGGCTGCCACCCGTGGCCAGGGCCCGGTACTGCATGCGGGGAAAGGTGTTCTGGACTACCACTCCCGGCATTCCTTCTCAAGCACGGCCTACGCAAGGAATCATGGGAGTTGAAGTTCAGGGCCTTTTTTGTTCTCCTCTCCCCAATCCGTCCCTCCGTCCCGTCCCCCCCCATAGAATACTAGAGTTGGACCATCCAGTCTAACCAACTTCCACCAAGAAGTAAGGAGCCAGGCCTTGAAGCTGCAAGGGCATTCCCCACCAAGAATCCCAACAAAGGATTCCCCCAGGCAGTAAGGAGCCAGGACTTGAAACTGCAAGGGCATTCCCCACTGAGAAGCAGGAACACATCCCAACAAAGGATTCCCCCAGGCAGTGAGGAGCCAGGCCTTGAAGCTGCAAGGGCATTCCCCACCAAGAAGCAGGAACACCTCCCAACAAAGGATTCCCCCAGGCAGTGAGGAGCCAGGCCTTGAAGCTGCAAGGGCATTCCCCACTGAGAAGGAGGAACACCTCCCAACAAAGGATTCCCCCAGGCAGTAAGGAGCCAGGCCTTGAAGCTGCAAGGGCACTCCCCACCAAGAATACCAACAAAGGATTCCCCCAGGCAGTAAGGAGCCAGGCCTTGAAGCTGCAAGGGCATTCCCCACCAAGAAGCAGGAGCACCTCCCAACAAAGGATTCCCCCAGGCAGTGAGGAGCCAGGCCTTGAAGCTGCAAGGGCATTCCCCACTGAGAAGGAGGAACACCTCCCAACAAAGGATTCCCCCAGGCAGTAAGGAGCCAGGCCTTGAAGCTGCAAGGGCACTCCCCACCAAGAATACCAACAAAGGATTCCCCCAGGCAGTAAGGAGCCAGGACTTGAAACTGCAAGGCCATTCCCCACCAAGAATACCAACAAAGGATTCCCCCAGGCAGTAAGGAGCCAGGCCTTGAAGCTGCAAGGGCATTCCCCACTGAGAAGCAGGAACACATCCCAACAAAGGATTCCCCCCAGGCAGTAAGGAGCCAGGCCTTGAAGCTGCAAGGGCATTCCCCACTGAGAAGCAGGAACACCTCCCAACAAAGGATTCCCCCAGGCAGTAAGAAGCCAGGCCTTGAAGCTGCAAGGGCATTGACCACTGAGAAGTAGGAACACCTCCCAACAAAGGATTCCCCCAGGCAGTAAGAAGCCAGGCCTTGAAGCTGCAAGGGCATTCCCCACCAAGAATCCCAACAAAGGATTCCCCCAGGCAGTAAGGAGCCAGGCCTTGAAGCTGCAAGGGCATTCCCCCGAGAAGCAGGAACACCTCCCAACAAAGGATTCCCCAGACAGTAAGAAGCCAGGCCTTGAAGATGCAAGGGCATTGACCACTGAGAAGTAGGAACACCTCCCAACAAAGGATTCCCCCAGGCAGTAAGGAGCCAGGCCTTGAAGCTGCAAGGGCATTCCCCACCAAGAATATCTCCTAACAAAGGATTCCCCCCAGGCAGTAAGAAGCCAGGCCTTGAAACTGCAAGGGCATTCCCCACCAAGAATCTCCAACAAAGGATTCCCCATTCCCAGGCAGTAGGCAGTAGCCAGGCCTTGAAGCTGCAAGGGCATTCCCCACCCAGGCCTTGAAGCAAGGGACACCTCCCAACAAAGGATTCCCCCAGGCAGTAAGAAGCCAGGCCTTGAAGCTGCAAGGGCATTGACCACTGAGAAGTAGGAACACCTCCCAACAAAGGATTCCCCCAGGCAGTAAGGAGCCAGGCCTTGAAGCTGCAAGGGCATTCACCACCGAGAACCAGGGACACCTCCCAACAAAGGGCATTCCCCTTGAGGCAAGGGCATTCCCCAAGAGCCAGGCCTTGAAGCTGCAAGGGCATTGAGAACCACACCTGAGAAGCAGGAACACCTCCCAACAAAGGATTCCCCAGGCAGTAAGAAGCCAGGCCTTGAAGCTGCAAGGGCATTCCCCACTGAGAAGCAGGAACACCTCCCAACAAAGGATTCCCCCAGGCAGTAAGGAGCCAGGCCTTGAAGCTGCAAGGGCATTCCCCAACAAGAATCCCAACAAAGGATTCCCCCAGGGACACCTCCCAACAAAGGATTCCCCCAGGCAGTAAGGAGCCAGGCCTTGAAACTGCAAGGGCATTCCGCACGAAGATAATTTGTTGCTTGAAGACATTAGGAATGTAGGGATGCTCTATTTATTTTAATATTTGTACATTATTTAGTAAGTAAAAACTATTTTAAGTCTTTATAAACTTACTATTATATATATAATTTATATGTTTATTTATTATTATTATTGAAATCCGCGAAACGGCGAGAACACAACAAGCTCAATCCGCGAAGCAGAGAGGGAAGACTGTCCCCTGGATTTCTGCTTTTTGAAATCAGGCATCGCCGCGGGCAGCCCCTGATGGTTGGGGATGGGGCGGACCGCGCATGCGCAAGGGCAACCCTCGCTTCAGGCAGCGCGGCGGGCAGCCCTGGGCGCGTGGCCCGCTATATAAGCGTGCGCGGGGTCCTGCGGCTCGCGCTCGGGGAGGCTGAGGCGACGGAAGGAGGAGCGGCAGCAGCAGCAGCAGCAATCGCAATGGCGGATTTCGACTCCTACGACGACCGGGCCTACAGCAGCTTCGGAGGCGGGCGCGGGTGAGCCGGGGCCTTGATTTCCGAGGGCGGCGGAGGGGGAGGCGCCTGGGGCGGGCAGGCCTCTACGCGAGGCGCGGGGATTGTGATGCTTGAGGCCTACTTGGGCCTAACCCGCCCTGAGCTTGAACCAGCCCTTCCTTCACAAGGCCTTCGGGCCTAGTCGCCTTGGGACAACCCTTCCCGTTATTAGGGTTGCTTTCAGCACCTAGAACACCGACTTATGTATTTACTTGTCATTTGAGAGACTTATTTGCATATTGTTCGGTTTTATTTATATGTTTTGTGTTTTTATTGTTACTGCAATAATTACTATTAGTAGTCCTTCTTGTTGCTCATCTCCATTTCCAAGCTGAAGAGCCGGCGTTGTCCGTAGACACCTCCAAGTTCATGTGGCCATACAGGCATGACTGCACGGAGCTCTGTTTGCCGGACTTGGAAACGACATCACCCAAGGAGACTTTCTGCTGTGCTTTCTGCAACCGAACTTGCCTATCTCAGATTGGCCTTTTTAGTCATCAACGCGCTTGTACAAAGCGTGGGATGAGTCCTTCCTGAATCTTCGTTCGTGAAGTAATGCCGAGAGAGACCTATTGATCTACTCCCATTTGCATGTTTTCGAACTGCTAGGTTGGCAGGAGCTGGGGCTAACGGCAGGAGCTCGCCCCACTCCCCAGGTTCGAAAGCAAGGTATCGGAGCCCTCGGTGGCGCAATGGGTGAAACACCCTCGTGCCGGCAGCACTGCTGACTGAAAGGTCGGCGGTTTGAATCCGGGGAGCGGGGTGAGCTCCCACCTGTCAGCTCCAGCCCCCCATGAAGGGACATGAGAGAAGGCCATGAGAGAGGCGTCCCCTGAACAACGTCCTTGCAGACGGTCAGTTCTCTCACACCAGAAGTGACTTCCAGTTTCTCAAGTCACTCATCCCACAGCAGGAGCTCGCCCCACTCCCCGGGTTTCGAAAGCAAGGTGTTAATAAATATAATAGGAGCCCTCGGTGGCGCAATGGGTGAAACGCCCTCGTGCCGGCAGCACTGCTGACCAAAAGGTCGGTGGTTCGAATCCGGGGAGCGGGGTGAGCTCCCACCTGTCAGCTCCAGCCCCCCATGAAGGGACATGAGAGAAGGCCATGAGAGAGGCGTCCCCTGAACAACGTCCTTGCAGACGGTCAGTTCTCTCACACCAGAAGTGACTTCCAGTTTCTCAAGTCACTCATCCCACAGCAGGAGCTCGCCCCACTCCCCGGGTTTCGAAAGCAAGGTGTTAATAAATATAATAGGAGCCCTCGGTGGCGCAATGGGTGAAACGCCCTCATGCCGGCAGCACTGCTGACCAAAAGGTCGGCGTTTCGAATCCGGGGAGCGGGGTGAGCTCCCAGCTGTCAGCTCCAGCCCCCCCATCAGGGGACATTTATTTATTTATTTCCGGCATTTTACCCCGCTCTTCTCAACCCCCGAGGGGGGGACTCAGAGCGGCTTCCAAAAAGGCACAATTTGATGCCCACACAGCAAAACACAGTATAAAAGCCCCCAAAACATTACACATTAAAATACATTAAAATACAATTACATCAACATGTCATACACATTCATTTAAGTTAAGAAGAACAGTGTTCCGTCTATAAAGAGCATTGAGCCCTATTCATCAACTTGCCATTACAAATCCAGTCTAAAATGCTGCCTTGTGCTAGTGTGCAAACGCCTGCTCCCATAGCCAGGCTTTTCCTTTTTTACTGAATGCCAGGAGGGATGGAATTGATCGTATGTCGCTAGGAAGCGCGTTCCACAGGCGGGGAGCCACCACCGAGAAGGCCCTCTCCCTCGCCCCCACCAGCCGCATTTGAGAAGTTGGCGGAAGCGAGAGCAGGGCCTCCCCGGATGATCTTAAATTACGAGGTGGGACGTAGCGGCAGATGCGTTCGGACAAGTAAGCTGGGCCAGAACCATATAGAGCTTTAAAGGTCAAGACCAGCACTTTGAATTGAGCTCGGAAGTGGGCAGGCAGCCAGTGGAGCTGACACAACAGGGGGGTGGTATGCTCCCTGTATGTAGCTCCAGACATGAGAGAAGGCCATGAGAGAGGCGTCCCCTGAACAACGTCCTTGCAGATGGTCAATGCTCTCACACCAGAAGTGACTTGCAGTTTCTCAAGTCACTCATCCTGGGCCCCAGATTCGAACCGCAGACCTTTCGGACAGCAGCTCAGTGGATTAAACCACTGCGCTACAGGGGGTTTATTTGCATATTATTTTTTTATTTATATTTATATGTATGCATTTTATTGTGTTATTGTTGATGTTTTGATTTTATTTTATTGTATTTTGTTGTTTGGGCCTGGCCTCCTGTAAGCCGCCCCGAGTCCCCATCAGGGAGATGGAGGCGGGGTATAGATAAATATTATGATTATTATATTCACTGGACAACAAGAGCCAAAATGTGCTGCAGGATGTCCCTACCTGCAAAGACAAAGATCTGGCAGTGTAATAAACGTCCCATATTTTTTTAATGACGGAACCAATTCGGAAATGGCATTTATGAAACATAGTATAACAACAACAGCAATCCAATGCTGGACGTGATGTACATGTAAATATAATATTATAATAACATAATAATACTTTAGGCCCAATGGACCTCATATGCATATGTGCTGGATGTTATGTACATGTACTGTAGATAAAATAATACATAATATATAAAATTATAATATATAATAGCATAATATGAAAGAGTCCGATATTCAGATGCGAACTCCAGACACTTGGACCCCATGTGCCTCTGTGCTGTGCTGTACATGTAAATAGAATAATAATAATATATAATATAATAATAATGTATAATAACATAATAATATCTTAGGCCCTTGGAAAGAGCCCAGTATTTAGTGATGAATCCCAGACACTTGGACATCATGTGCATGTGTGCTGTGATGTACATGTAAAAAATAATAATAATATAGTATAATAATATTCTATTTTATTTATTTATTTAAAAATTTTGTACCCCGACCTTCTCACCTCCGTGGAGGGACTCAGACCGGCTTACAGCAAAATTCAATGCCATACAAATTTTAAAAAATCTTAAAACACATATTAAAATACATAAAGGTACAGAAAAGGGCAACAAGAATGATCCAAGGGATGGAGCAGCTCCCTTACGAAATCAGGTTGCAACGCCTTGGTCTTTTCAGCCTTGAAAGACGGCGTTTAAGAGGTGACTTGATCGAAGTGTATAAAATCATGCACGGGATAGAAAAGGTGAATAGAGAAAAAATATTTTCTCTGTCACACAACACTAGGACTAGGGGCACTCCTAAAGCTCCAAGGTAGGAAAGTTAGGACTAATAAAGGGAAATATTTCTTCACCCAGAGGGTCATTGGGTTATGGAACTCACTTCCAGAGGAGGTTGTGACAGCGGTCAGCCTGGACAGCTTCAAGGCAGGATTAGACAGATTCATGGATACCAAGGGAATCAGTAGCTACTGAAATGGACATCCAAGTGCCACTCCTGTGTTGATGGAGGCAGGCAGGATTTCCCCGGGTACTGGTTGTGGGGGGTCGGGAGCAGGTGAGGGTTTTGCCCTCCTTTCTGCTAGAGATCCCTGTGTACAACTAGTGGGCCACTGTGTGACACAGAATGCTGGACTAGATGGGCTGAGGCCCGATTCAGCATGGCTCTTCTTATGTTCTTATGTTCTTATAAAAACAGATACATAAAAACCACATTAAACTCGGTCTATAAAAGTGGTCACCCATTTCAGATTGAAATCAATCTCAGCTTATTCTGGGAAGGCCTCATTCCACATCCAAGTCTTCACCCGCCTCCTGAAGGACAACAGGGAGGGGGCAGAGCTAACATTGCTTGGGAGGGAGTTCCACAGCCGAGGGGCCACAACACAGAAGACCCTGTCTCTCGTCCCCACCAGACGCGCTTGTGAAGATGGCGGGAGCGAGAGCAGGTCCTTTCCGGAGGATCTTAATGTCTTTGATGGTTCATAGTGGAGAATCCGTTCGGACAGATAAACTGGGCCGGAACCGTATAGGGTTTTGTAGGTTAAAACCAGCACTTTGAATTGTGCTCGGAAACTAATTGGCAGCCAGTGGAGCTGGAGCAGCAAGAGAGATGTATGCTCCTTTTGCCCCGCTCCTGTTAGTAACTTGGCTGCCGAGCGTTGGACTAATTGCAGCTTCCGAGCAGTCTTCAGAGGCAACCCCACGTAGAGAGCATTGCAGTAGTCTATACAAGACGTGGCCAAGTCAGACTTCCCAAGGTATGGGTGCAGCTGGCGCACGAGCCTGAGCTGTGCAAAAGCTCCCCTGGCTCAGCGATGAATCCAGGATCACTCCCAGACTGCGAACCTGCGCCTTCAGGGGGAGTGTCACCCCGTCAAGCACAGTCTGTAACCCAATGCCCTGTTCAGCCTTGCGACTGACCAGGAGGACCTCTGTCTTGTCTTAATTTAGTTTCAATTTGTTTGCCCTCATCCTATGACCCCAAATCACAATGAAGTAGTTCTCCCCAATGGCTACGGACTGCATCCCCCAGCATCCCCGTTGCTGGTAGCTATCGAGATCAGTGTTCCAAGATCGGCTCCTTCCCACCTGATCTTCCTCAGAAAAGTGAAAACAAAGCTTTTTGAAGAAGCCTTTGGGCACCTTGCACAATAGATAAACACGGAACTATGTGAAACTGAATACTGGAACGGCTTAGACTAGGGCTGCCCAGGAAGTCAATCGCGGGACCGAAGGAGATCGATCGCAGCCGAATGGGGCGCTTCTCAGAGGGGGCGGAGCCAGGCCGCACCAAGCCCTGCCCCCTCCCCTCTGGCTTTGGAGCTCCCAGCAGCTTTTCCAGGCTTGATGATGGCAGTGCCAAGCCAGCCTTGTGCTAGCTATGCCACCACTGGCTTGGCACTGCCATCGTCAAGCCTGGAGAAGCTCCAAAGCCAGAGGGAGGGGGCAGGGCTTGGCATGGCCTGGCTCCGCCCCCCTCTGGCTTCCGCTCTACCAGCAGCTTCTCCACACTTGAGGATTGCAGTGCCAAGCCAGTGGTGGCATAGCTAGCACAAGGCTGGCTTGGCACTGCCATCGTCAAGCCTGGAGAAGCTGCTGGGAGCTCCAAAGCCAGAGGGGAAGGGGCGGGGCCTGGCAAGGCCCCCCTCTGGCTTTTGCTCTACCAGCAGCTTCTCCAGGCTTGAGCCAGTGGTGGCATAGCTAGCACAAGGCTGGCTTGGCACTGCCATCCTCAAGCCTGGAGAAGCTGCTGGGAGCTCCAAAGCCAGAGGGGAAGGGGCGGGGCCTGGCAAGGCCCCCCTCTGGCTTTTGCTCTACCAGCAGCTTCTCCAGGCTTGAGCCAGTGGTGGCATAGCTAGCACAAGGCTGGCTTGGCACTGCCATCCTCAAGCCTGGAGAAGCTGCTGGTAGAGCGGAAGACAGAGGGGGCAAAGCCAGGCCGCGGAGCCAGGCCGTGCCAAGTCCCGTCCCCTCCCCTCCCTAGCCTTGAGGTAGGTAGATCTTTCTGAGTTGGTTTTAAAAAAGTGTGGGCACCCCTGGCTTAGACAATGTTTTTGGATGAAGGTAGGGGTTTAATATGTTCTCAAAGGTTTTAATGTATGTATTTTATCATTCCGTTTTAAATTTTTATTGTAATTTTTACATTTTTAATGCTATCAAATCGCTGCCTATGTTGTACAGCCGCCTTTGAGAAACGCGGGGTATAAATAACGCAAATATTTATTTATTTACATCATTTATATTCTGCCCTTCTCACCCCGCAGGGGACTCAGGGCGGATCACAATGCTCATATACAGGGAAACATTCAATGCCATTTGACATACAACATATATAGACAGACAACGAGGTACACAATTGGTCGAGAGCTCACCCCGGCCTGGGCAGGCCTCAAACTCATGACCTTCTGGTCAGTAGAGATCTTATGCAGCTGATTCCCAGCCAGCTGCGCCACAGTCCCGGCCTGTAGTCCAATCCCACCTCAAAGGCCCCTTTGCCCCAAATCACAATCAAGTATTCTCCCCATTTCTTGATATGTGCATTGGGAACATCTCTGAAAATTCCCTTTGTATAACTACGTCTCCTTCAATAGGGCAGCAGCAGGTCAGGTGCAGCGGTTCTTGGACAACACTGTCGGATTAGATCCCTTCCAGTCTGGTTTCTGTGTTGGGCACGGGACGGAGACGGTGCTGCTCTCCATCACAGACCAGCTGCGCTGCCAGTTGGACCAAGGTGGATCTGCGCCTTTGAGAAACGCGCCTTTGCTCGTGCTATTGGCTCTCACGGCAGCCTTTGACATCGTAGATCATGCATTGTTGATCCACCATTTAGCCAGGACAGGAGTGAGGGGGACTGCCCTTAAATGGGTGGCCTCCTTCGTTCAAGATCGGGGACAACGGGTGGAGAGGGTTGGAGTGGTCTCCGAGAGGCTCCCCCTTACTTGTGGAGTGCCTCAGGGGGCAAGCGCATCTGGTGGGGACGAGACGGGGCCTTCTCTGTTGTGACCCCTCGGATGTGGAACTCCCTCCCAAGCGAGTTGAATGTGGTTTTAATGGCAATGTGGTTTTTATGTATCTCTGTTTTTATGTTTTTTAATATGCTGTTTTAAGATGTTTTAAATTTGTATGGCATTGAATTTTGCTGTAAGCCGGTCTGAGTCCCTCCATGGAGGTGAGAAGGTTGGGGTACAAAAAATTTAAATACATAAATAGGGGCCTTTGAGATGTCATTGAACGACAACTCCCATCACCAGAGATAGGAGGCGCTGGGAGATGCAGTACTTGGAGAAGTACTTTGTTGTGATTTGGGTCGCTCATCCAACATTCTGTATTATCCAAAGCAGTCTGCCTCCCACCGGGAATTATATCCAGGATGGGAGAAAGAAAGGACCCTTGTCTGTTTTGGTGCTAAATTTGTAAATACAGTAATAATTACTACTGTATATAGACTGGATTGATTCTCCTGCCCAATATGGGCAGTGCGTGAAAGGAGCAGGACTCTACAGGATATAATAATTTGGGTTTCTAGAAGAGTCGCTGAGAAACCGAGATAGATGTTATTCTTCCGTAAGTAGAGTTTTTGTAAAGCAGAGGAGTAGTTAAGTGGAACAGGGAGTGTATTCCTTCTCTGAAGTACTTAAAACTTTAGTTGAATTGAGATTTTTATTATAGTTGTTTCATGATCCATGTTGGAATCGTTGGATATTTTTTAAGGATACATAATGTGATAGTTTGGAATAGGACCATAGTCTAAACATTGAAATGCATTTTGTTTCATATGCACCTGATATGTACAACCTGCATAGGGTTGCCACCTGTCCCGTATTATATGGGATGTCCAGTATTTTTGCCCTGAATTTTGTGTCAACTTGTAGGAGAGGGGGCAAAAATGCGGGGTATAAATCAACACTATACATAAACGTAAACAAACACAATGTTGACATATTTGTAGAGTTCAACCATTTCTAAGCTCCCTGTTTGAGTGGTGATGCCACGATCGTCAGCATAGATGGAATTTCATGGGGTGAAATATGGTGGTTTTTTCGGCATTGCCTCCCGAGAAACTTTTGCCACGGGATGGGATCATGAAATGATTTATAGTTTCCAACTCACGAGCTCCCTGAACCGCTGTGCTCTGGATAGCAAGTGTCCCAGAAGCAACTGAACTACAGCTAGGGTTGCCACCTGTCCCGTATTATACGGGACGTCCCGTATTTTTGCTCTGAATTTCGTGTCCCGTATTTTCAGCTCCTGTCCCATATTGACAGGACAGGTGGCAGCAGGAGGTGAGGCCGGGCCAGCAGTGAGGAAGGGAGAATGCTACGTGAATGCCCGGTAGCTGCCACTCTCCCCACACAAACACCGGGCCTGGTCCGGTTTACTCACCCGAGCCGCCAGCGCCGCCAGGAAGGCTGCCCAGGAAGTCGATCGCAATTGTCCAGTCAATCCTGGGACCGAAGGAGGTCGATCCCAGCCGAATGGGGCGCTTCTCAGAGGGGGCGGAGCCAGGCCACACCAAGCCCCGTCCCTCCTCGGCTTCGGCACTCCCAGCAGCTGCTCCATGTTTGAGGATGGCAGGGTCAAGCCAGCTTTGTGCTAGCTATGTCACCACTGGCTTGGCATTGCCATCCTCAAGCCTGGAGAAGCTGCTGAGAGCTCCAAAGCCAGAGGGGAGGGGGAGGGGCTTGGTGCAGCCTGGCTCCACCCCCTCTGGCCAAGCCCCGCCCCATCCCCTCCCCTCTCCAGCCTTGAGGAGGTCGGTAGATCTTTCTGACTTGGTTTTAACATAAGTAGCTCGCATGCTGAAAAAGTGTGGGCACCACTGCTCTTGAGCATAAAGAGAGGCGAGCGCGGAAGGGGGGTGATTTGGTTCCGCTCGCCGGGAGTGATGGACCGGAAGAGGCGGGACTTCCCGGAAGGAAGGGGGGGCGGGGGCGGCAGGAGGCGCTCGCGGAGAGAGGGAGCCAGAGTGACAGACCGGATTTCGTTGTGCACGCCAGGAGTGACGGACCAGGAGCCGGGCCTTCCTGGAAGGAAGGGAGGGTGGCTCACTTATTGCAGACTCGCTGTTTCGCAGATGTTTTTGCCGCTCTCCGAGGTGCTTTCCCTCCTCAGTCCTCCCTCCCTCCAGCCTTGAAGGGCCTTTCCTTCACTTTAAGTTTATAAAGACTTAAAATAGTGTATACGAAAATAGTGTATAAATATGTAAATAAATAGACTATCCCTATATTATTATCATTATAATATTATATTTTAATATATTATATTTTATTTTATATATATATATAATGTAATTATAGTATATTATATTTTATTATATTATCATTATTTAATATTTTATTACTATATTTTATTATTATATTTATTTTATTTTAATATTTTATTTATATTTATATATATAATAAAGTAATTATAGTATTATATCATATTTTATTATATTATCATCATCATTATTTAATATTTTTTATTTTATTATTATATTTTATGGATATATATCCTTATATCGTGGTTTTTCACTTATTGCGGGAGGTCCTGGAACCTAACCCCAGCAATAAGTGAGGAGAGCAGGAGGGGGGTGATTTGGTTGCGTGCGCCAGGAGTGATCGACCGGAAGAGGCAGGCCTTCCTAGAAGGAAGGGAGAGTGGTAGCGGCGGCAGGAGGCGCTCGCGGCGAGAGGGAGCCAGAGTGAGGTTCGCGCACACGGCTGCTTACGACTCGGGTCTGCTGGGGATTCTGGGCCTTGCGTAACGGTCGCCACTGCCGCGGCAAATGAGGCCGCACGGTAGGGGACAAGGTGCTGGCTCTACGGAGGAGGCGTTGGGAGGTTTCCCTGGGAGCGCGGGAAGAGAAGGAGGTCATATGAAACATAACCTCAGTTACGTTCCTTATTTTTGTGAAAAATCCCGTATTTTTAAGTAAGTGTCCCTTATGTCTTATATCAAAAAGTGACAACCCTAAGCCTGCAGGGAATGTGACACAAGAACCCCTGCTTTTCCTCACTTTGTCTCAACTGCGTCGTCCGGCTCTTGCCAACAGGTCTCGTGGCGGTTCTGGCCTTGGCCCTCGTAAACAGAAAGAGCTTCCAACAGAGCCCCCCTTCACTGCGTATGTTGGCAACCTTCCCTTCAACACAGTCCAGGGAGACATTGATGCCATCTTTAAGGATCTCAGCGTGAGGAGCGTCCGGTTAGTCAGAGACAAAGAGACAGATAAATTTAAAGGTGGGTCTTTCTGTATTTTTAAATATATATATTTTTATTGAGGTTTTCATGTTCCAATAAAAAGAAGGGGAACATCTCTGAGTATAGGAAAGTGAGAAAGGGGGGAAACAATAGACCAGGGGTCAGGAACCTACTGCTCGGGAGCCAGATGTGGCTCTTTTCATGATTGCAACTGGCTCTCCAGAGCAGCCTGGGGGGGCTGCCTCGCCGACGTCGACACCAAGGTCTGCCTTGGCCACACACCCTCCTCCCCCTTTCTCTTCCTTTCTTTTTCCCTCTTTTTCTTTCATTCTTTTTCCTCCCTCTTTCCCTTCCTTCTTTCCTCCCTCCCTCTTCATTCCTTCCTTCTTCCTTTCTTTCCTTCTCTCCTTCCTTTTCCCTCCCTCTCTCCCCTTCCTTCTTTCCTCCATTCTCCCTCTTCCTTCCTTTCTCCCCCTTCACAGTTTCCTTCTCCTTCTCTCCTTCCTTTTCCCTTCCTCTCTCACCTTCCTCCATTCTCCCTCTTCCTCCCTCCCTTCCTCTTCCTTTCTTTCTCCCCTTTATCCTTTCATTCTCCTTCTCTCATTCCTTTCCCCTCCATTCTCCCTCTTCCTTCCTCTTCCTTCTTTTCTCCCCATCACCCTTTCCTTCTCCTTCTCTCATTCCTTTCCCCCCCATTCTCCCTCTTCCTTCCTCTTCCTTCCTTTCTCCCCTTCACCCTTTCCTTCTCTCCTTCCTTTCCCTCCCTCTCTTCCCTTCCTTCTTTCCTCCCTCCCTCTTCATTCTTTCCTTCCTCTTCCATTCTTTCCTTCTCTCCTTCCTTTTCCCTCCCTCTCTCCCCTTCCTTCTTTCCTCCATTCTCCCTCTTCCTTCCTTCCTCCATTCTCCCTCTTCCTTCCTTTCTCCCCTTCACCCTTTCCTTCTTCTCTCCTTCCTTTTCCCTCCCTCTCTCCCCTTCCTCCTTTCCTCCATTCTCCCTCTTCTTTCCATCCTCTTCCTTCCTTCCTCTTCCTTTCTTTCTCCCCTTCACCCTTCTCTCCTTCCTTTTCCCTTTGTCTCTCTCCTTCCTTCTTTCCTCTATTCTCCCTCTTCCTTCCTTACTCTTCTATTCTTTTCCCCCAAGTCTTCCTTTCCTTTTCCTTCCTTTCTTTTCACTTCCCTCTCTCTCCCCTTCTTTCTTTTCTTCTTTTCCCTTCATTGTTTTACTTTTTCCTCACTCCCTTTCCTTTCTTTTCCTCACCCTTTCCTTTCCTCCCTTCCCATTTCCTTCTTTCTTTCCCCCTCCTTGTCTCTCTCCTGCTTTTCTTTTCTCCATTCTCCCTCTTCCTCCCTTCCTTCCTCTCCCCCTCCCTCCTTTATTTCCTCTGTCTGTTTTTCTTTCTTTCCCCCTTCTCTCCTTCCGTCTTCCCTTCCTTCCCAGAGTCCTGAGCATGCCTTTTGCAGAGCCAGGTCTGAAGTGTCTCCTCATTCTGCCGGGGGAATCCTTTTCTCATCGTATGGTCGCATAGACTCACATTTAGTTCAATTCAGTCTTAAAATATCTATTATATGGCTCTCACCGAAATAAATTTCCAAATATTTTGTTTTCATGGCTCTCTGAGTGAAAAAGGTTCCCGACCCCTGACTTACACCTTCCCGGTGAGGCGCCTCTTCCCTCACCATCGGGACCGCATTAAGTCCACGAATCCTGATGAATGGATTTTCTTCTACTGTACTTGTACAGCGTCGCCCTTAATTCTTTCATACAGTCGCTGCATACGGCAGGGACGCGGCTACTGCCATTTTGAGCTCCTCCCACCATATGCGGCAACCACATATTCTCCAATTCGGATTGGAAGTTTCAGCACCCGCTCTATAAGAGGACTCCCGGCGTATAAGACGACCCCTGACTTCTGAGAAGATTTCCTTGGGTTAAAAAGTAGTCTTATACGCCAGAAAATATGGTAATAATAATAGAGACTCCCTGCTTGGAGTCTCAGAAACAGCCCTCTCCTTGACTGAGAGGCCGACCAATCACAGCGGGGGGGGGGGGGGGCTTGGTGGGAGGATTTACTGTCTCGTTTCCAAAAAAAGAAGAGAAGGGGTTCCTTAGACCAGTGTTGCCCAACCTTTTTTGAGCCGCGGCACACTATTAAAATTAAAAGAATTCCAGGCTGGGTAGATGCAGGGAATACCGTGGATGGAGCATACCTGGATTTCAGGAAGGCCTTCCTTCAACAAGGTCCCCCATGACCTCCAAGATGGGCTAGGCCAGGGCTGTCCAACTTCTATGGGCCCAAGGGCCGGAATTCCGGTCACTGATCACCTGGGGGGCTGAAGGGTCTGCCTCCGCCCCCGGCTCCACCCTCTCCCCTCCCCCGGCTCCGCCCGCTCCCCGGCTTCAATTTACGTACAATTGACCTTGAATTGTGGAGTTGTAGTTCACCTCCATCCAGAGAGCACTGTGGACCCAAATAATGATGGAACTGGACCAAACTTGGCATGAATACTCAATATACCCAAATGGGAACACTGGTGGATTTGGGGGAATGTTTCCTAATACCTTTGAGTTATTTGAGTCCACACTCAAATTGGGACACACCAAAAAAAACCCAAACACCTCAATGCCGTCGCAGGGCTTGATGGGGCCTCCTTTCCCAGAGGCGGGTGGAGGAGGCCCAAAGAGCTCCCTGAAGGGAAAACAAGCTGCGGGGGCAGGCGCAAAGGAAGCACAACGGGGAGGGGGCGCGGAGGGGGGGAAGGAAGCGTCGCCAAGGAAACCGCCACTGAGGGACCCCTCGCCCAACGTCCCACTGTTTTTAGATTGATTGATTCGAGCCAGGCCCTTCCTTATCCATACTGCGGGAGCCCCGCCACAGGGCCGAAGCGCCAACGCCGCCGCCAGGGCCGAAGAGCCCCGCTGGAGCCGAGGCCAAGCTCAGGCCGGGCGCGGCGGCTCTCCCATCCGCGGGGCGGGAAGCGTGGGCCCTCCACAGGAAGACGACGGAGCCAGGAGGGGCTTCCCTGCCTCACTCCCTCCTCCTCTCTCTCTGAGGGAACGGGGGCTGGCCTGGAAGCAGCCGCGAGGGAGGAGGCGCGCGCCCAGGCCGGCCGCAAATCCCGCGGGACCCAAGATTTCGGCAGCTATCGCGAGACTACGCAGCCACAGACGGGATTTCGACCTCCCTCGAAATCCCGTCTGTGGCTGGCGTAGTCTCGCGATGCTTGCCTAAACCCGGAAGTAGGGGTTTTTTTAATTTAATTTTTTTTTATTTGTATTTTATTAAAACAGGTTAGGGGGCCGGAGGGAAGGGGCTCGGGGGCCGTGTACGGCCCCAGGGCCGCCTGTTGGACAGCCCTGGGCTAGGCAAAACTATGGTGAGGTGGATCTGTGATTGGTTAAGTGATCGAACCCAGAGGGTGCTTCTCCTGGAAAGAAGGAGTAGAGTGCCATAAGGAGGGTTATGGGCCCAGATCTGTTTAGGATCTTCATTAATGACCTTAGATCAGTGTTTCCCAACCTTTTTTGAGCACACTTTTAACATTAAAAAAATCCAGGGCCACACCACCAACCAAAATGACACTCTTAACACAGTAAAGAACGGCTGGGGGGTAGTGGGCTGCTGGGAGTAGCTGCTGGGAGTGCCGAAGCCGGGGGGCAGAGCCAGGCCGTGCCATGCCCCCTCCCCCCAGCTTCAACTATTCCAGCAGCTTCTCCAGCCTTGAGGGGGCAATGCCAAGCGGCTCCAGTGAGCAAGGGGCAAAAGTCATGGCGGATTGGAGGCTGGCTGGGGAAACAGCCGAAGGAATTTGGCAGGAGGAGGGGGGAAGGAAGGGGGGGCGGAGAGCTTTTCTCGCGGCACAGCAGGAGGACCGTCACGGCACACTAGTGTGCCACATCACAGCGGTTGAGAAACACTGCCTTAGACTATCAGAAATATAGGTTTTCTGATGGTCTTTGGTGACATCCCCCCCCCCGAAATACTCTTGTGACTCCCAGGTTGAGAAACGCTGGTTTAAGTCTTCACCAAGAGCCAAGGTTTTGACTTCCTGTTTTAAATCAATCAATCTTCCTTTTTCATTTCCCTCCTTCCAGGATTTTGTTATGTAGAGTTTGACGAGGTCGAATCACTTAAAGAAGCTCTGACCTACGATGGAGCAGTAAGTACCCTCTGTCTACATCTGGGACATTTTCAGATGCGCGGTACACTTGCAGTTCTCTTTGGCCAGCGGTCAGCTCCCTTTCCTTCCTCCCCGACAGCTTATGGGCGACCGGTCCCTCCGAGTGGACATTGCCGAGGGCAGGAAGCAAGATAAAGGCGGCTTTGGCTTCAGGAAAGGTGGCGGCCCAGAAGACAGAGGTGAGGTTGTGCTAGCTTGCTTCTTTTGTTTTTGTCAGGTTTCGGAATGCTCTTTGATTGGAAGTGAACTATGAATCCCAGCAACTACAACTCCCAAGTGACAAAATCAATCCCCCCAAGCGCACCAGGATTCAGATCAGGGCATGTTGGGTATTTGTATATAAAATAATAATGTAGTACAATATAATATGATATAGTATAATGGTATGGTGCAGGGCTGTCCAACTTCTACCGGCCCAGGGGCCTGAATTCGGGTCACTGATGACCTGGGGGGCCGTAGGGTCTGCCCCTTAGTTTTATTTAATATAAAATATATAAATATATTTAATTCCATCCTCCCCTCTCCCCTTATTTTTATTTAATATTAAATATATTTAATTCCATCCTCCCCTCTCCCCTTATTTTTATTTAATATTAAATATATTTAATTCCATCCTCCCCTCTCCCCTTATTTTTATTTAATATTAAATATATTTAATTCCATCCTCCCCTCTCCCCTTATTTTAATGTATCCCATCTCCCCTTATTTCAGCTTTAAATATATTTAATTTTATATTTAATACATGAGGGGATATGGGGGGAGGGAATGAGGTGCGTGATCTCGCATTGACAGCGAAATCCATGTGGATTGCGTATTCTCGCGATACTTGCTCCAAACCCGGAAGTAGGGTTTAAAAAAAATATTTATTTTATTTGTCAATTATTATTTTTTATTAAAAGCTTAGGGGGCCGTAGGGAAGGGGCTGGGGGGCCGTATACCGGGTCCCCCCAGGCCGCCAGTTGGGCAGCCCTGGTATGGTGTATACCAGTGTTTCCCAACCGGTGTGATGCGGCACACTACTGTTCCGTGATGGATCAGCTGGTGTGCCGCGAAAAACGTCTTTCCCCCTTTCTCCCCTTCCTGCCAAACTTCTGCTGCTTGGAGGAGGAGGAGGAAGGGCCGGGCGGTGGCGAAGAAGAAGAAGGGGCCGGGGCACCGCCTCCTTCGGCCGTTTCCCCAGCCAGCCTCCAATAGAGGGAGGGAGCAGGGAAGGGTGACGTCGCTCGGGCCCCGCCCCCTTCCCAGCCGCAGAAGCTTACTAGTGCCTGATTGAGTCATGGCGGAGAGCGGCCCCTGTCCCCACTCTCCGCCATGATTCCGGCCCCTCGCTTGCTGAGGCCGTGCGGAGGAGCATGAGCGATGGACGGGCTTAGTTGGCGGGCCTCAGCCCTTCCACCGGTCATGCTCCTCCTCTGCGCGGCCTCAGCGAGCGAGGGGCCGGAGTCATGGCGGAGAGCGGCCCCCGTCCCCAGCGTTGCTCTCTGAGGCCGCGCGGAAGAGCAGGAACTGGAAAGGTGGTCAGGCTTCAGTGGACGGGGCTTCAGCCCGTCCACTGCTCATGCTCCTCTGCGCGGGCTCAGCGAGCGAGGGGCCGAAGTCATGGCGGAGAGCGGGGACGGGGAATCGCCGCCTCTTCCCTCTCCCCCACCACCCCTTTCGCCTGTGAGCTGCTACCCGTGGCGATGCGAGCACCTGAGGCTGGCGGCAGGACCCTGGGTCTGGGCTTGGTGGTGGCCCTCGGCCTGCTCTACTGCCTGAGGGGCCAGCTTGCCAAGTTTGGTCCAGATCTATCATTCTTTGAGTCCACAGTGCTCTCTGGATGTAGGTGAACTACAACTCCAAAACTCAAGGTCAAATAACTACACGTATTACTGTGATAGAGTGTCATTTTGGTTGGTGGTGTGCCCCAGGATTGTTTTAATGTTAAAAGTGTGCCACAGTTCAAAAAAGGTTGGGAAACACTGACATAAGGAACTGTGTTTAGGGGGTCACAGCATTAAGAAGGTTGAGAACCACTGACTTAGGTGGACAATGAGCTCACGGTTGGGTGCTCTATCCGAATTGGGCTTCGAATTTGCCACTTTCCGGTCGGTAGTGATCAATCGCTGCTGGCAATTAACCCGTTCTGCTACAGCCCGACCCAGTTCTCCGACAGCGTTTGCAACTCATGCTGCCATTTTGGGACTGCTTGCTGCTTGCGTGTCTGATTCTGCTTGCAAGGCCCCTGAGACTCATGGAAGTGGCCTAACTTCAGAGCCGCGAGGAGCACACCCGATTCAACCAGACCCTTCGACAGTTGAATTCCTGATCGAAGAATACAGAAGGCTTGTAGAGCTTTTCCATAATTTTGGCAACCTCCTGAGGAGAACGGGCATCTTAACTCCACAAGATCCCCGTTCAATCTTCGGAGCCGCAGCATCAGTCAACTCCCAACCAGATCCCCCGGCGGTCCCTGAGATGGACTGAGATAAATCCTGGGACTTCCAAACCGGAGGCGTCAGGGCTGATATGGATTGCCCGGAGACCAGAGGGGAGACAGAACTGACCGCTGCTCAAACCACCCGTATTAACATAGAGAGGACTAGGAAGGAATCGACCCCGGACAGAGACCCATTCATGACACGGGAGGGACCGGTGAGTCGACACA
Source organism: Anolis apletophallus (assembly GCA_030556195.1). NCBI lineage: Eukaryota > Metazoa > Chordata > Lepidosauria > Squamata > Anolidae > Anolis > Anolis apletophallus. The sequence continues at coordinate 13,373,686 of JARBWK010000020.1, forward strand.
TGGACACCCACCTTCAGCAGCTGACCAGAACCCAGGACCGGATTCTGGCCCACCATCTGGGCGTTTGCCACTGGGAGATGACTTGAGCCGACCTGCCTTTGGTCGTTCTATGCCGGTGCTGGACGTTTCAGAGATCCGTCCGTCCCCCGTCCGCCGAAGAGATCTTGAGGGGTGGGGGGTGGGGTGGGGTGGATGGTCAAGGGCCATTCAAATATGGCGACCGACCTTGAGGACGCTGGATCGGACCGGATATCTTCTCCAGCCGAAGACCGGAAATTGTCAGCGAACTCCCACCGGAAACTACGTCATCGTCCCAGGAAGCGGAAACGACGGCAGAAGAAAAAGAATCTCCTAGAGCGAACTTCTGGCCTTGCCGAAGAGCACCGAGAAACCAACCAGATCGCCCGGCCCAGAACCGGATCAACTAGTCATCGTGATCACGGAGTCCCCAGGACTGCTGTGAATGCTGTAGGTCAGGGCTGTCCAACTTCTCCCGGCCCAGGGGCCTGAATTCCGGTCACTGATGATCTGGGGGCCCGTAGGGTCTGCCCCCGGCTCCGCCCTCTCCCCGGCACCCTCTCTCCTTATTTTTATTTAATATTACATATATTTAATTCCATCCTCTCCTCTCCCCTTATTTTTATTTAATATTACATATATTTAATTCCATCCTCTCCTCTCCCCTTATTTTTGTTTAATATTAAATATATTTAATTCCATCCCCCCCTTATTTTAATGTGTCCCATCTCCCCTTATTTCATTTTTAAATATATTTAATTTTATATTTAATACATGAGGGGAGATAGGGGAGGGAATGAGGAGCCCCCTGCTTCGGCCTACCTTTTCCAAACGCGCAGGATCCAGGAATACCCGGACGACGAGAGAGTCAACGACCGACTGAGTCGAAGAAGGTCCTAATCGTGTCTGTTGGCCTCAGTGATCCAGTAGTAGAGTAGCCGAAGAGTATCGCGAGAATACGCAATCCACACGGGATTTCGCTGTCAACGCCGGGCGTGATCTCGTGTTGACAGCGAAATCCCGTGTGGATTGCGTATTCTCGCGATACTTGCTCCGAACCCAGAAGTAGGTTTTTATTTTTATTATTATTATTTATTTTATTTTTCAATTTTTATTTTTATTAAAAAGCTTAGGGGGCCGTAGGGAAGGGACTGGGGGGCTGTATACGGCCCCCGGGCCGCCAGTTGGACACGTTTTCAGCATGGGAGCTACCATATGAAGAACCAAGTTTAAAAGTTCACCTGGTGCGCGCATGCACATGTCCGCGCACCCACTCCTGCTGCCACCTTCCATCCGCACGGGGCTTCTTTCTCAGAAATGTAAACAATGGGACATGCAAAAATACATCCAAGCACCCCATTTCCCCCCACCCTGGCATATTTACCACAGATATAATCAGGCAGAAAGTAAACAGAGAGACCTTTAAGCTGCAAGGCTATTTGTTTCTCAGGTGGGACATGCAAAAATACATCCAAAGCACCCCATTTCTCCCTCCCTGCCATATTTCCACAGATATCATCAGGCAGAAAACAAAAGGACACAGACCTTTGAGCTGCAAGGCTATTTGTTTCTCAGATGGGAAATGCAAAATACATCCAACCTCCCCATTTCTCCCGCACTGCCATATTGCCACACATATTATCACCCAGAAAGTAAGAGGAGAGGCTTTTGAACTTCAAGGCCATTGAATACTCAGCAAGGTAAACAAAGGGGCATGCAAAAATACATCCAACCTCCCCATTTCTCCCACACTGCCATATTGCCACACATATTATCACCCAGAAAGTAAGAGGAGAGGCTTTTGAACTTCAAGGCCATTGAATACTCAGCAAGGTAAACAAAGGGGCATGCAAAAATACATCCAACCTCCCCATTTCTCCCGCACTGCCATATTGCCACACATATTATCACCCAGAAAGTAAGAGGAGAGGCTTTTGAACTTCAAGGCCATTGAATACTCAGCAAGGTAAACAAAGGGGCATGCAAAAATACATCCAACCTCCCCATTCCTCCCACACTGCCATATTGCCACACATATTATCACCCAGAAAGTAAGAGGAGAGGCTTTTGAACTTCAAGGCCATTGAATACTCAGCAAGGTAAACAAAGGGGCATGCAAAAATACATCCAACCTCCCCATTTCTCCCGCACTGCCATATTGCCACACATATTATCACCCAGAAAGTAAGAGGAGAGGCTTTTGAACTTCAAGGCCATTGAATACTCAGCAAGGTAAACAAAGGGGCATGCAAAAATACATCCAACCTCCCCATTCCTCCCACACTGCCATATTGCCACACATATTATCACCCAGAAAGTAAGAGGAGAGGCTTTTGAACTTCAAGGCCATTGAATACTCAGCAAGGTAAACAAAGGGGCATGCAAAAATACATCCAACCTCCCCATTTCTCCCACACTGCCATATTGCCACACATATTATCACCCAGAAAGTAAGAGGAGAGGCTTTTGAACTTCAAGGCCATTGAATACTCAGCAAGGTAAACAAAGGGGCATGCAAAAATACATCCAACCTCCCCATTCCTCCCACACTGCCATATTGCCACACATATTATCACCCAGAAAGTAAACAGACCAACGTTTGAGCTGCAGTTTGGTCAGTAAATGGCTCCAAAAGCGTCCTTCTGCTTCTTCCTTGGCGCTGGTCCTCTTCACACGCCGCCTGCACGCTCAAAGTCCTTCTATTTCTTCTCCGTCGTTGCTCCTCCACGCTGCCTCCAAGAGCTCATGAGTCCAACAGGGAGAATGGCCGCTTCTGCGCATGCGCGCCGGCGAGCCGCGCATCGCGTCATTCAGGCCGCCCCCTCCTTTGGTCTGCGACCACTCTGAGTGGCCGGAGAGGGCCGGAGGGAGGAGGAAGGCAGAAGGGCAAAAGAAGGGGCGGCCTGAATGACGCGATCAGCGGCTCACCGGCGCACATGCGCAGAAGCGGCCATTCTTGCTGTTGGACTCATGAGCTCTTGGAGGCGGCCAGGCGGCGCGTGAAGAGGACCAGCAGCGAGGAAACGCGATTGACCGGGTGAGGGCCTGAAGATCACCCGGATGAGGCCCAAAGATCACCTGGTCGATCGCGATCACCGTCCTGAGCACCCCTGCTGTAGGTCTTCAACGGCGGAAGGAGACAGCCTTTGAGAACACAGGGCCCAAGGGTCGGAGATGACCTCCTTCTCCTTCCCAACCTTGTGATCCTACAGAGCTCTTTGGGAGTCCCGCGGCTGCCTCCCTTTGATGGTCGCCAACTGCCACCATAGGACAATCCCAGTAAGGGGTCAATCGGTATGGACCCTGGTCCTGTCCAATCCCTATCCCCATTCCACTGCCGAATGTATGTGATCCTTATGTTCCCTCCCTTATTTATGTTCCAGCCCTGTTTTGCTTCTGTATATATCATTATAATGTCTGCTCTGTATTGTTATTGTGTTATGAATCAAAACTGTAAACCGCTCCGAGACTCCGGGGAGTGGCGGAATAGAAGTTTGAAACATAAAATAAGACTTGGCTTCGAAACAGCCATTAAATAAAACACACCGCTGTGTTGCTCCCGTACGTAAAGGTGGGTTCCCCTTTTCCCCATACCACAGCCTTGTGTCGTCACTATGGGAACCTTCTGGTCCTTCCCGCCTTCCCCATTGACCCATACTTGCAATGCTTGCTTTCGTTCTAGGCATGGGCGGCGGCCCGCGGGAATCGCGAGGAGGCGGATGGGATTCCAGAGATGACTTCAGTTCTGGTAGCAGTATTTCCTCCTTTTTCGTATTGCCGAGGGACTTCCCTCAGTCTCTCCCTTTCCCTACTTCAGATGTGCCTCTCAAGGTGGGGGTCCTTCCCCCTCGCAAAACTCTCGTTTTGGGTCTTTTTTACCTTTTCAGTCATCATGATGTTTTTGTCCTGTCGGCATTGGCTCGAGACATCATTCTAGGACTTCTAGCCATCTTGTGCTTCTTTGACTGGGTAGCTAAATGTCCTTTGACCAGAAGTGAGCCACTTGGAGTGCCTCTGGCGTAGTAACTATGAGAAGATCCTCCCTTGTGCGTGTGGCAGGGCTCAGGTTGCATTGTAGTAGGTTGTACGACGTTTGAATTAGGGCAGGGTGGAACTTTCCTAATCTATCCCACCACTGCCACCAAATATAACAGAAGGAGGTTAATCGGGTTATTTGAAATCCCAAAAATCTATGGCCCACGAGCCATATGTGGCCAAGCTCTCCATCTTGGCCCTGCCCCCACCTCCAGCTGAGCTGTGAGCGCGGCCTTCACTCTCCTTCACCCCAAATTCCGTGTGCGCAGCTGAGAGCCAGCATCCAAGGGCCAGCACCAAGATGCTGGCTCTCAGCTGCGCGCACAGAATTTGGGGTGAAGGAGAGTGACGGCTGCACTCACAGCTCAGCTGGAGGCGGGAGCAGGGCCAAGATGGAGAGCTTAGCGCTGGCCCAGCCTCTAGCGGAGCTGCGTGCGTGGCCTTCACTCTCCTTCACCCCAAATTCCGTGCGCGCAGCTGAGAGCCAGCATCTTGGCGCTGGCCCTGCCTCCAGTTGCTGCCTTTCAAAATCATCTTCTATGTGCTGAGTCAGGTTCAGCACATGCGATGTGCAGCTTCTGCCGTTCCTGAAACCAACTTGCTGTGATACTATAAATTTTTAACAAGAATAGTTCAACACAATATGTGCAATTATTTTTCCATTTTATATATAAACAATTCAATCAGTGACATACATATTACTTATATCTAAGCATCCTATTTGGTACCGTGTCCGTAGTGTGGCTGTCGCAATATTGTCAATAAGGAGTAAATCTCCATAAGTCCAGTCCAAGACACTAGAGTCAATGATCCAAGGCTCAATGGGAGCGGGTAACACAGGTACAAGGATGCAGTGTGGATAATCCGAAACTAGTAGACCAAAAGGAACCGAAGCCAAAACCATTCAAGGCTTCTGGAAATAAAGTTGGAGCAAGCCTGATGGAAGTATATCCAAACCAATCCGGGCCGCTGAATTCCGTTTCGTGGTCTTTTTCAAAGGTTGAATATCCATTCATCTAGGTTCAGGTCCTAGGGGATTACATCATACATGATATATAGCACAATTGGAACAATACATAACCAAAAGATATATACATATATAGCACAATCGCTATTACATACCATAGAAAGGGAGAAGCCGTCCGCAACACATCGAGTGCGGTGACCAATTAAGGTGAAGTATCACCAAGAGCATACACATTAAGTACATTATCCTAAATTAGGAGGGAATGCAAATTGACTGGCTCATTAAGGCCGAAAGGTAATTCTGAATTTAATTTGATTGTCCAATTTTTCTCAGGAGAAGGCAGGGATGTACAGTGTCAGGTCTATGAGTCAGCTCCTGAAATCTGCTGCCTTTCAAAACCATCTTCTATGTACTGAGTCAGGTTCAGCACTTGCGATGTGCAGCTTCTGCCTTTCATGAAACCAACTTGCTGTGATACTATAAATTTTTCTCAGGAGAAGTCAGTGATGTACAGTGTCAGGTCTGTGAGGCAGCTCCTGAAATCTGCTGCCTTTTAAAACCATCTTCTATGTGCTGAGTCAAGTTCAGCACATGCAATGTGCAGCTTCTGCCTTTCCTGAAACCAACTTGCTGTGATACTATAAATTTTTCTCAGAAGTCAGTGATGTACAGTGTCAGGTCTGTGGGGCAGCTCCTGAAATCTGCTGCCTTTCAAAACCATCTTCTATGTGCTGAGTCAAGTTCAGCACATGCAATGTGCAGCTTCTGCCTTTCCTGAAACCAACTTGCTGTGATACTATAAATTTTTCTCAGAAGTCAGTGATGTACAGTGTCAGGTCTGTGGGGCAGCTCCTGAAATCTGCTGCCTTTCAAAACCATCTTCTATGTGCTGAGTCAGGTTCAGCACATGCGATGTGCAGCTTCTGCCTTTCCTGAAACTAACTTGCTGTGGAATTGTACACGTTGTGCTGTTAGGTCTTTGATCTGTTTCCACATCATTCTCGCCCATGTGTTTACATTCTTGTTTAATTCATCATCAGGTGATGACTATGTAACACTATAATTTTTGTGTGTGGGTTATCCGAGTATTAATAGCTTTGCCTCTTTTCTACTTGTGTCTTAGCTCAGTCTGGCCTTTCGCTAGCCTGATGCTCTTAACCCTTTGGCATCTTGGGAACCTCAAGGCCTGGCCTGGCCCCTCCCAAGAGCAAACGAGGCCCAGGGTTCCCGAGACGCCTCAATGACTGATGTTGCCTGCTGTCTTCTTCTTAAGCAGGCTTCAGGGATGACGACTTCCTGGGAGGCCGAGGCCGGACGCGTCCCGGGGACCGACGAGGAGGCGCCCCACCCATGGGAGGCACCGGACGCTTCCGAGAGGGACCTCCCATGCGTGGGACTGGCATGGACTTCAGAGAGCCAACAGAAGGTGCGTTCGATGTCCTCTTTCCCCCCTTTACGTTGGTATCCACACTCTGTGAGCCTTTGTAGTTGGGGAATGTTATAGTACAATGTAATATATAATATTAATATTGTGTGCTATTGTGCTGTGGCAATAATATAATATATTGTGTTTACATATAATGATAATATTATAATGTAATACAATATAATACTACTTATTGATAATATGATATAATTATATATTTTACATTACATGTAATATTACTAATAATATTACAGTATAATGTTTTAGTACAATGTAATATATAATATTAATTTTGTGCTGTGCCAATAATATAATATATTGTGTTTACATATAATGATAATATTATAATGTAATACAATATAATACTACTATTAATAATATGATATTATTATCAAGTATTATTATTGTATTCAATATGTATGTCAGTCAGAACAGACATTTTGAAAGTGTAACTCCAACCAAATATACTGTATATACTCGAATATAAGCCTAGTTTTTCATACCTTTTTTAGGCTGAATAAGGTCCCATCGGCTTATACCCGAGTCAAGGTTATTTATTATTTTACAATGTTATAAATACATAATAAATGTATTATTACATGTATTATTTTACTTTATTATTATTATTGCATTTATTATTTTACTCTATTGTTCATATTACATTTCCATTATTTTACTCTATTATTATTACTTTTATTATTTTTCTCTACTAATGGCTCAATTAATGTAATTTTATTGGTATCTATTTTTATTTTGAAATTTACCAATAGCTGCTGCATTTCCCACCCTCGGCTTATACTCGAGTCAATAAGTTTTCCCTTTTTTTTGGTGGTGTTTCCTCAAGTATATACGGTATATATTGTTGAGGTTTGGTGATGTTTACATCATAAGACTACTAGGAATGGTTGGGAAGAGGCTGCGAATGGCATGGTGCCCCTTATGGAAAGGCCGAGCACCCCTGTGGTGATGTTTACATCACAAGACTACTAGGGATGGTTGGGAAGAGGCTGCGAATGGCATGGTGCCCCTTATTTATGCCTGTGGCTCCGGACCTCATGTTGGCTTATACTCGAGTATATACGGTATATATTGTTGAGGTTTGGGTAGTGTAGGGAAGGCTGAGCACCCCTGTGGTGATGTTTACATCACAAAACCACTAGGGATGGTTGGGATGAGGCTGTGAATGGCACCGTGCCCCTTATTTATGCCTGTGGCTCCGGACCTCATGTTGGCTTATACTCGAGAATATTTACGGTATATATTGTTGAAGTTTGGTGATGTTTACATCACAAGACTACTAGGGATGGGTTGGATGAGGCTGTGAATGGCATGGTCTCGAGCGGAAGTGTCTCTGCTCTTCTCTTGCAGAGGAGCGCGCCCAGCGGCCCCGACTGCAGCTCAAGCCCCGGACGGTCGCGACGCCCCTCAACCAAGTCGCCAACCCCAACTCCGCCATCTTTGGCGGCGCCAAGCCCCGGGAGGAGAGCGTCAAAGAAGAGCAGGAATGAGCCGGAGGGGTTTTGGGCGAGCGAGCGAAGGAGGAGCGTGCTGGGGAAAGGGGGGGGCGCTGGGGTTGCGGGGAGGGGCCTCGGGGGGGTTGGGAGGAAGCGCCAGGCAAGCGCGCTCGCGTCCTCAGCTGTCCTCGGAACATTTCACCCTGCGGCCACCATTCCTACCATCCGACACCATTGTCCTCCTCGAAACAGAAATGGGTAACACAAAACAAAACAAAAAGAAAGAAAATATCAAACAAACAAAACAAACCAGAGCTTGTGAATGCATGTCCGCTGTTAACAAGTGGTTTCTTCTTTTTTTTTTTTTAGTACGTCCTTGGCTTTGCTGTATCTAGTGCCTGCCTTGTCTTCCCTCGTCCTCCTCCGTGGGCTTCTCTCCCTCCGAGGGGCAGCAGCTTCCGCCTCCTCTTTCTCCACTGTCTCCTCCCTTCTTTCCATGCCCTGCATGGCTGCCGATATCCGAAGCCCCGGCCGAGCAGAACGGGCCTCCGACGCCACCCCCCATGCGGCACAGGGCCCCGTACGAGGGCTCCTCCCTGCCGTGGGAGATCTAGAGTCACCCCCTCTTTCGCCCACTCCCTTGAAGAGGCTTCATAGTGCATTTGGAGACCCACACGGTGGTCCCTTGGCCCCCCCAGGCCACGGCTGTGCCTCGCAGCGCCCCAATACCATCGCCTTCGCTTGCCTTTCTTTTCTCCCTTCCCTCCCTCACTTCCTCCGCTTTCCCTTTCTATTCCTTCCTCCTTTCTTCCTTCCCTCCATCCTCTTTCCTCCCTACCTCCCTTCTTTTCTTTCTTTCTTCACTCCCTCCTTTTCTTTCGTTCCTCCTTTCTTTTTTTTTCTTTCTTCCCTCCTTTTTGTTCTTTCTTTCTTCTTCCCTCCTTTCTAACCTCCTCCTTACTTTCTCCTATTTCCATTTCTTCTATTCCTTCCTTCCCTCCCTCCCTCTCTCCTTTCTTTCCTACCTCCCTCTTTTCTTTCCTCCTTCCCTTCTTTTCTTTCTTCCCTCTCTTATTGTTCCTTCCTTCTCTCCCTCCCTCCTTTCCTACCCCCATCTTTTCTTTCCTTCCTCCTTTGTTTTTCCTTCTCTCCCTCTTTTTGTTCTTTCATCCCGCCTTCCTTCCTTTCCTCCCTCCCTTTGATTCCTCTTTTCTTTCTTTATCTTTCTTTCCTACCTCCCTCCTTTTGTTCTTTCCTCCTTCCCTCCTTTCTTTCTTTATCTTTCTTTCTTCCCTCCCTCCTTTTATTCTTTCCACCTTTCTTCCTTCCCTCTTTTCTTTCTCTTTCTTTCTTCCCTCCCTCCTTTTGTTCTTTCCTCCTTTCTTCCTTCCCTCTTTTCTTTATCTCTTTCTTTCCTACCTCCCTCCTTTTGTTCTTTCCTCCTTTCTTCCCTCTTTTCTTTAACTTTCTTTCCTACCTCCCTCTTTTCTTCCCTCCCTCCCTTCTTTTCTTTCTTCCTCCTTTTGTTCTTCCCTTTCTTCCCTCCTTTCTTTCTCTTTCTTCCCTCCCTCCTTTTGTTCTTCCCTCCCTCCCTCCCTCTCTCTTTCCTTCCGTTCTTCAATCCTTTCTCCCCCCCCCCATTTCTTTCTTCCCTTCCTGTCTCCTTTCTTTCCTTCCTTTCCTCCATCCCTCATTCCTTTCTTGCCTCTTTTCTTTCAAGCTACCTTTTGTTCCGTTTTCTGCTGTTTTCGGAAGGAAGTTTGGCTCCCATTGAGAGAGAGAGTGTGTTGTGGTGGCACAGAAAGAAAAAGAATCCGAAAAAAATCCCGCAGAGTCGGGCGGGCGGCCATTTAAGAGGTGATCGCCTTTCGTCGTCGAAAGAGTTGGTGACCCTGAAATCCTCTGGGATCTGGGATCGCGACTCTTTTCACCGTGAAGTGTGATCATTTCCCCCAGTGCCGCCCCCCCCCCCAATGTAAAATAGCAGGCAAATCATCCTTTTCTCTCTCTCCTCTTCCCTTTGTCTTTTATGTCCAAGAGCCATTTGTCGGACGCCGCTTTTCCGTTCCAAGACATGCCTCGTGTGTCCGTGTGGTTGTGTCCCGACACGCAGTCCCTCCCGAGAACCTCTCTTCTGTTATGAAATATAGATTATATAAGGAGAGTCGGGATTTTAAGAAGCGCAAACGGCAAAAACGAGAAACCCAAGACTCACTTAATGGTCCTTTCGGTTGGTTAGGTTCGTGTCCCCCATCCGTCCCCCCCGTCCTCAATGTGTAAAACTTCCAAACACTGAACACACACCATTCTGCTTTCATGACAAAAAAAAAGTCGACGACAACAAAAAAATAAATTTATGGATATGGTATTTTGTGAATGATCTTTTAAATAAAGAAAACATTAAGGAAGGCGGGTCCTTGGTTGGAATCTCTTTGTGGGTTTGTCCGTTGAGAAAGGAGATCTCGCTCGGGAGATTTCGGGTGTTGGTTTCGAACTAGAAACAATCGGGGCCACCTCATCACCTCTCGGCACAGGGTCCCCCCCTCAGTAAGAAGCCACACCTTGAAAACTGCCTAGCCATTAATAATGCTACCGTGAAGTCGGATAGGAATACGTTGACGGTCCAAACCCAAAAGGTGCTTCTGTCCATATTATTATTATTATGGGTTGTTGTGTGTTTTCTGGGCAGTCTGGCCATATTCCAGAAGCATTCTCTCCTGACGTTTCACCTGCATCCATGGCAGGCATCCTCAGAAGTTGAATAATTCAATTTTATTTAGATGAATAATTTTATTTATTATTTTGTATATGTGTGTATTATATATATATATATATATATATATATATATATATGTATTGCATTATAACAGGGCTGTCCAACTTCTACCAGCCCAGGGGCCTGAATTCCGGTCACTGATGACCTGGGGGCCGTAGGGTCTGCCTCAACCCCCGCCCCCTCCCCAGCGCCCTCCCCTTATTTTGATTTAATATTAAATATATTTATTACATCCTCCCCTTCCCCCTTATTTTTATTTAATATTAAATATATTTAATTCCACCCTCCCCTCTCCCCTTATTTTAATTTAATATTAAATATATTTAATTCCATCCTCCCCTCCCCCTTATTTTTATTTAATATTAAATATATTTAATTCCATCCTCTCCTCCCCCTTATTTTTATTTAATATTAAATATATTTAATTCCATCCTCCCCTCTCCCCTTATTTTTATTTAATATTAAATATATTTAATTCCATCCTCTCCTCCCCCTTATTTTTATTTAATATTAAATATATTTAATTCCATCCTCCCTCCCCCTAATTTTTTTTATAATATTAAATATATTTAATTCCATCCTCCTCTCCCCTTATTTTAATTTAATATTAAATATATTTAATTCCATCCTCCCCTCTCCCCTTATTTTAATTTAATATTAAATATATTTAATTCCATCCTCCCTCCCCCTTATTTTTATTTAATATTAAATATATTTAATTCCATCCTCCCCTCCCCCTTATTTTAATTTAATATTAAATATATTTAATTCCATCCTCCCCTCCCCCTTATTTTAATTTAATATTAAATATATTTAATTCCATCCTCCCCTCTCCCCTTATTTTAATTTAATATTAAATATATTTAATTCCATCCTCCCCTCTCCCCTTATTTTTATTTAATATTAAATATATTTAATTCCATCCTCCCCTCCCCCTTATTTTTATTTAATATTAAATATATTTAATTCCATCCTCTCCTCCCCCTTATTTTTATTTAATATTAAATATATTTAATTCCATCCTCCCCTCTCCTTATTTTTATTTAATATTAAATATATTTAATTCCATCCTCTCCTCCCCCCTTATTTTTATTTAATATTAAATATATTTAATTCCATCCTCCCCTCCCCCTTATTTTTATTTAATATTAAATATATTTAATTCCATCCTCCCCTCCCCCTTATTTTAATTTAATATTAAATATATTTAATTCCATCCTCCCCTCTCCCCTTATTTTAATTTAATATTAAATATATTTAATTCCATCCTCCCCCCGTCTTTGTATTTAATATTAAATATATTTAATTCCATCCTCCCTCCCCTTATTTTAATTTAATATTAAATATATTTAATTCCATCCTCCTCCCCTTATTTTAATTTAATATTAAATATATTTAATTCCATCCTCCCTCTCCCTTATTTTAATTTAATATTAAATATATTTAATTCCATCCTCCCCTCTCCCCTTATTTTTATTTAATATTAAATATATTTAATTCCATCCTCCCCTTTATTTTTATTTAATATTAAATATATTTCATTCCATCCTCCCCTCCCCTTATTTTAATTTAATATTAAATATATTTCATTCCATCCTCCCCTCCCCCTTATTTTTATTTAATATTAAATATATTTAATTTCATCCTCCCCCTTATTTTAATTTAATATTAAATATATTTAATTCCATCCTCCCCTCTCCCCTTATTTTTATTTAATATTAAATATATTTCATTCCATCCTCCCCTCTCCCCTTATTTTAATGTATCCCATCTCCCCTTATTTCATCTTTAAATATATTTAATTTTATATTTAATACATGAGGGGAGATGGGGGGAGGGAATGAGGAGCCCCCTGCTTCGGCCTACCTTTTCCAAACGCGCAGGATCCAGGAGTACCCGGGCGACGAGAGAGGCGACGACCGACTGAGTCGAAGAAGGTCCTAATCGCGTCTGTGGGCCTCAGCGATCCAGTAGTAGAGTAGCCGAAGAGTATCGCGAGAATACGCAATCTACACGGGATTTCGCTGTCAATGCCAGCGTGATCTCGCGTTGACAGCGAAATCCCGTGTGGATTGCGTATTCTCGCGATACTTGCTCCGAACCCGGAAGTAGGTATTTTTAAATTTTTATTATTTATTTTATTTTTCAATTTTTATTTTTATTCAAAAGCTTAGGGGGCCGTAGGGAAGGGGCTTGGGGGCCGTATATGCCCGGCCCCCCCCCCGGGCCGCCGGTTGAACAGCCCTGCGTTATAACATGGTTATAATATATAATGTAATGTATTGCATTATGATATATAGTATAATGTATTACATTGTAATATAATATAATGTAATATATTATGTCAATATATTGTATATTATAGTAATGTAATGTACTATTTTATAATAACATATGATATGTTATATTATGTCTATATATATATAGTATAATGTAATTTATTGCATTATATAATTTAATATGGTTATAATATAATATAGAATAATGTATTACATTATAATGTCAATATATTGTATTATATTATAATAAAATATATGATTTAATGTTATATTATAATGTCAATATATAGTATAATGCAATATATTGCATTATGATATAATATAATATGGTTATAATATAGTATAATGTATTACATTATAATGTAATGTAATATAATGTCAATATATTTTATTATAATTGTAATGTAATGTAATGTATTTTTATAATAATAAAATATATGATATAATGTTATATTTTGTCAATATATATAGTATAATGTAATGTATTGCATTGTAATATAATATGGTTATAATATAACATAGTATAATGCATTACATTATAATGTAATGTAATATAATGTCAATATATTGTATTATATTATAATATAATAAATTGTAATGTAATGTATTTATAATAATAATAAAATATAATATGATGTAATGTTATATTATAATGTCATATAAATATAGTATAATGTAATGTATTGCATTATGATATAATATGGTAATATAGTATAATGTAATATAATGTCGATATATTGTATTACATTATAATATAATAATTGTAATGTAATGCATTATTTTATAATAATAAAAGAAAATATGATATAATGATATAATGTCAATATATATAAATATAGTATAATGTAATTATTGCATTATGATATAATATAATATGGTAATAATATAATATAGTATAAAGTGTGCCAAGTTTGGTCCAGATCCATCATTGTTTGGGTTCACAGTGCTCTCTGGGTGTAGGTGAACTACAACTCCCCCAAATCAAGGGGAATGTTCCCCAAAGACCTCCAGTATTTTTGGCTCTCAGGGTGGCCATCTGTCGGGAAGGATTTGGGGTAGGTCTGCATGGCCTTGGGGGTAGGTGGGGGATGTTTTTTTTCCCAGCGCCGTGACTCTTCTGTCACTCTTGGCCTGAGGAGCGGATGTCGGGTTCCGTGACTCATTGGGTGACAGGAAACCGGGGACCTGCTTGGCCGTCTCTGTGCGAGTGACCGCATTTGTGGTCTGGCTGCCTCTGCGCGACGAGAGCAAGGGCGAATGGACGGCGCTTCGAGCCAGACCCAGAGTTGCAGGCGGCGTGGGGCCCGGGGACGCCTCTGATCCCAAAGGTATGGAGACCTTTCCCTGCTTCACCTCTTCGGGCACTCTCCTAATTTCTGTGGCTTTGCTCTTAAATTTAATTGGTTTGGAAGTCAGAACAGAGAATTGAGTGTAACTCCGTCTGTCCATCCATCTATCTATCTGCCTATCCATCCACCCACCCATCCTATCCATCCTATGCTTTCTATCCATCCTATCTGTTTGTCTATCTACCTACGGTATCTATCATATAATCCTGAAGTTACTGTAGAAAGGACCCCAAGGGCCATCTAGTCCAGCCCCTCTTATCTATCTATCAATCATATAATATTGATATTAGAAGGGACCCCAAGGGCCATCTAGTCCAGCCCCTCTTATCTATCAATCAATCATACAATATTGATATTAGAAGGGACCCTAAGGGCCATCTAGTCCAGCCCCTCTTATCTATCTGCCTATCTATCTATCATATAATCTTGAGTGCTTAAAGAGGCGGTGGTGGTTCCATTACTGAAGAAACCGTCTCTAGACCCTGCGGTTCCCTCCAACTACCGACCAGTGTCGAACCTTTCGTACCTGGGAAAGGTGGTTGAGAGGGCAGTAATGGAGCAGTTGCAGTCCTTCTTAGATGATGCAACATGGCTTGACCCCTTCCAGTCCGGCTTCCGTTCGGGGCACGGTCCTGGTCTCCATCGCAGACCAACTCCGCTGCCAGCTCGACCAAGGCGGGTCTGTGCTGCTCGTGTTATTGGACCTCACAGCAGCGTTTGACACGGTCGACCACAGTCTTTTGACCCACCGCCTGGCCATGGCTGGAGTGAGGGGGACAGCCCTTAATTGGTTGTCCTCCTTCCTCCACCAGCGGTCCCAGCGTGTGAGGAGGGGGGGGGGGGTCTCTGAGGGTTCTCCACTACCATGTGGAGTCCTGCAAGGGGCCATCCTCTCCCCTCTGTTATTTAACATCTACATGCAGCCGCTTGCACAGCTGGTGCGGAGTTATGGGCTTGAGTGTCACCAGTACGCTGACGACACCCAGCTCATTCTGAGAGTGGGGGCCGGGGCTGAATCCATCCCCGATAATTTCCAATGCTGTCTCGAAGCCGTTACTGGATGGCTGCAAGCCAGTAGGTTGAGGGTGAATCCTGCGAAGACGGAGATCTTGTGGCCGGGTCGCCCGGGTGGTAGGGATGTCCAGCTTCCAATCCTGGACGGTGTGGCATTATGCCCACCGTCTTCCGTGAAGAGCCTGGGGGTCCATTTGGACTCCCAGCTGACCCTAGAGACCCAGGTCTCTGAGGTCAGCAAGATTGCTTTCTTCCATCTCAGGCAGGCAAAGAGGCTGGCCCCTATCATATAATCCTGAAGATCTCAAAGGACCCCAAAGGCACGTTGTATTTTTTATTTACTTACTTTAAATTTCTATTCCGCCCTTCTCACCCTTACAATGTACACATTACATTCAGACACACAAATACACAAGACAGACAGAGGCAATTTAACACCTAGCCACCAGGGGGGGCTATCACACTCCTTCATTCCTCAGCGTGTTTTCTGGAGATCTTTTTAATGGACTCGTAGATTAGTTAAATGTAGCCTCCCCCTACTAAGTGGTACCCCAAAGGCAATTAATTTCCTACTTGACAGATACAACTGTCTTTCCGCCCTTCTCACCCGGTTGCAAAGGTCGACAACAGGCGACACAATAGGTCGAGAGCCCACCTCGACCCGGGCAGGCCTCGAACTCATGACCTTCTGGTCAGTAGAGATCTTATGCAGCTGACACCCAGCCAGCTGCGCCACATTCCCGGTCCAACATCTAATCAATCAATCATAAAATCCTGAAGTTAGAGGGGACCCCAAGGCCTTCTAGTCCAACCCCTTATCTATCTATCTATCCATCTATCAAGCATATAATCTTGATGTTAGAAGGGACCCCAAGGCCTTCTAGTCCAACCCTTCCTATCGATCAATCGATCATAAAACCCTGAGGTTAGAAAGGACCCCAAAGGCAATCTAGTCCAACCTCTCCTATCCATCAATCATATAATCCTGCAGTTAGAGGGGACCCCAAAGGTAATCTAGTCCAACCGCTTCTATCAATCAATCAATCAATCAATCAATCAATCAATCATATAATCCTGAACTTAGAGGAGACCCCAAGGGCCATCTAGTTCAACCCTCTTATCAATCAATCAATCAATATAATCTTGATGTTAGAAAGGACCCCTAGGGCTATCTGGTCCAGCCCCTCTTATCAATCAATCAATCAATCCTATAGTCCTGAATTTAGAAGGGACCCCTAGGGCCATCTAGTCCAACCCCTCCTATCGATCAATCGATCATATAACCCTGAAGTTCGAAAGGACCGCAAAGGCAATCAGGTCCAACCTCTATATCAATCAATCATATAATCCTGATGTTAGAAAGGGCCCCAAGGGCAATCTAGTCCAGCCCCTCCAATCAATCAATCATGTAATCTTGAATTCAGAAGGGACCCCTAGGGCTATGTAGTCCAACCCCATCTATCTATTAATCCTGAAGTTAGAGGGGACCCCAAGGGCCATCTAGTCCAACCCCTCTACCTATCATCTATCTACCTTAGTTTTGGATCGCATAGGGAAGGGTTAACACCCCTGGGTTGTTTGTTTTGTTGTCTGTCCCCGTTCAGGAGTTTCCGCCTCATTTCTTCCCCATGTGAGAAACACATTTTGGGAACACGGCTTGTTGTGGAAACAAGGTTTGGGGGTCGAGCTTCAGTGGGGAGCCCCTTCCCCCAAGATGATCCCTCTTCCAGGAGCGGATTTCTCTCACTCCCTGTTGCTTCAGCTGCGTTCTTAACTAGGAGTCGTTTGCAAGTAGGATGTTTATAACTCGGGAACGGCCTGTATGTGGATCATACGTCTTCCCTGGCCTTCCTAGCCTGGAGAGGGTCACGCCAGGGTGACTACTCTCCCGTGCGAAGGAGAACCGGTCTCTGAGCCACGCTTTCCATCCCTTGCTTGATGCACCATTGCCTTGTGACTCAGTTTCCTTTGAATGGCCGCAGCAAAAGTCATGAAAAAGATGGGGGTCAAAGAGCCGCGTCCGAGATCAACGCTCCCCGTTTCATCACATAATGGTCGCATCTCCACTTTGGCACCACTTGAATGGCCTTGGCTCCCACTAGGCCAGGGGTCGGGAACTTTTTTGACTCCGAGAGCCATAAAAGATAAATATTTGGAAATTTATTCCAGTCAGAGCCATATAATAGATATATTTTAAGACTCAATTCAACTCAATGTGAGTCTATAGGTACATACGATGAGGTTTAATGCAGTTTGGCACCACTTGAACAGCCTTGGCTCCCATTTTACAAAGTCCTTGGCCTTCCTTGCCAGTGAGGGCAAACTACAACTCCCAGGATCCCACTCGCAGTTACGGCGCACAGTTTAGGAGGCTAGTGGATAGCTGAAAAAGAAGGCAGAATTAAAGGAAGGACTTCATCACATAATGGTCGCACTTATTACACTATGTAACACTGATTTTTGCTCTGACATTTATTTAACTGAGAGTCATATCTATTATATAAATGGGTTCACGTCATGTGATGTATACCTCAAACAAAGAAACCATACAACGCAGAAACACAATACTTGCCAACAGAAATAGGCCTCAAGCAAGGTACGTTTGTAGCAAAGAAACTTTCCCCCAAAACCTAAAAGGCCCCCAAAACAACGAGTAAAAATAAAACTACATTTACCAGCATCCTCCGGGGCCGCCAAAGACTCACCCAGCCTCTACATTCTGAACAACATGATTGGCTGCCAATAAGGGCGGATTTGCATAACTGCTGCACTGGCCAGCCAACATGAAAATTCCGATCCATAATAAACTGCCAAAACAGAATAAGGAAAAGGCCTGAGCCAATCCCCAACACAAACACCCAAAACACTTGCAACCGAAAAATCACAGACCACGCCCAAAATTGACAGTAAGGCTTCATTAACTTGATTTCCCTAAGTAGGCCTCACTTACTGGGAAGCTGTTTACGCTCTGAATTGACAGTAAGGCTTCATTGACTTGCTGTTCCTAACTAGGCCTCAGCTCATGGGACATTGTGTATGGCCTGAATTTACAGTAACCTACCTTGGCACACAGAGCCCCGACCATGCATGATGGGACTTGAAGTACCACCATGGAAAATGGGATTTGTAGTACTTCAAAACCCATCATTCCCCACAGACCACTGTGGCCCAGAACCAAGACCAGTAAAGACCCAACTTGGCACACCATGACCCCCACTCCACCCGACTGCAGTTTAGAGGAGGGCACACCGTGGATGATTGGACTTTCTCGCATCTCCTAAAAAGGGCACAGCAACGCGTGCCGGGTACAGCTAGTAATCTATATAATACATTTTAAGACTGAATTCAACTCAATGTGAGTCTATAGGTACATACATACGATGAGAAGAGGATTCCCCCGGCAGAATGAGGGGAGACTTCAGATCTGGCTCTGCAAAAGGCACGCTCAGGACTCTGGGAAGGAAGAGAAGATGGAAGGAAGGAAGGAAGGAAGGAAGGAAGGGGAAATAAAGGAGGGAGGGGAGAGGAAGAAATAAAAGAACGAACTATGGAAAAGGAAGAAAAGCAGGAGACAAGGAGGGGAAAAGAGAGAAGGAAATGGGAAGGGAGGAAAGGAAAGGGTGGGGAAAAGAAAGGGAAGGGAGTGAGGAAAAAGTAAAATAATGAAGGGAAAAGAAGAAAAGAAAGAAGGGGAGAGAGGGAAGTGAAAAGAAAGGAAGGAGAAGGAAAGGAAGACTTGGGGGAAAGAATAAAAGAGGAAGGAAGAGGGAGAATGGAGGAAAGAAGGAAGGGGAGAGAGGGAGTGGAAAGGAGGGAGAGAAGGAAAAGGAAAGGATGAAGGGGAGAAAGGAAGGAGGGAAAGGGGAGAATAGAGGAAAGAAGGAGAGAGGGAGGAAAAGGAAGGAGAGAAGAAGGAAAGGGTGAAGGGGAGAATGAATGGAAGGAAGATGAAGGAAGGAAGAGGGAGAATGGAGGAAAGGAGAAAGGGGAGAGAGGGAGGGAAAAGGAAGAAGGAAAGGGTCAAGGGGAGAAAGGAAGGAAGAGGGAGAATGGAGGAAAGAAGGAAGGGGAGAAACAGGGAAAAGGAAGGAGAGAACGAAATGGTGAAGAGGAGGAAGGAAGGAAGAGGGATAATGGAGGAAAGAAGGAAGGGGAGAGAAGGAGGGAAAAGGAAGAAGAGAAGGAAAGGGTGAAGGGGGAGGAAGGAAGGAAGAGGAAGGAGAATGGAGGAAAGAAGGAAGGGGAGAGAAGGAGGGAAAAGGAAGAAGAGAAGGAAAGGGTGAAGGGGGAGGAAGGAAGGAAGAGGAAGGAGAATGGAGGAAAGAAGGAAGGGGAGAGAAGGAGGGAAAAGGAAGGAGAAGAAAGGAAAGGGTGAAGGGGGAGGAAGGAAGAGGAAGGAGAATGGAGGAAAGAAGGAAGGGGAGAGAAGGAGGGAAAAGGAAGAAGAGAAGGAAAGGGTGAAGGGAGAGGAAGGAAGGAAGGAAGAGGTAGCATGGAGGAAAGAAGGAGAGAGGGAGGGAAAAGGCAGGAGAGAAGGAGAGGGTAAAGGGGAGAAAGGAAGGAAGAAGGAAGAGGGAGGCGGCGATGGCGGCGCGGAAGCGGCAGTGACGGCGCATTTGCGTCACTCCTCCCCGCTGCATGCTGGGAAACCGACGCCCGGGCTGCTCTGGAGAGCCAGATGCAATCATAAAGGGAGTCACATCTGGCTCGCGAGCCATAGGTTCCCGGCCGCTGACCTATAAAGCCCTAAACGGTTCGGGGCCGGCCTACCTTCGTGCCCCGAACTCTTCGTTCCTCTATATTTTAGGCTCGTTTTCCCTAGCAGAAGCAAGGCCAGCAATGAGCCAAGTGGAGCTGATTTTGGGCGCATTCTCCTTGATGCTTTTGGGGGCCCTTCTGAGCATGTGCATGAAGTGTCAACGGGCAGGTAAGGCTTCGCACCTTCGACAAGGTCTCCCGCCCTCTTCTTGCAAACCCTCCTCTTGTTTATATACGATCTTGAGTTTGGTTTTCTCATCTCCGCCTTCAGAGAAGAACAAGCGGAAGACAAGCTTGGATGTTCAGAGGGATCCGTAAGTAGCTGACCTGAAGATTTGGGGTGCGGCGGGATTTTTCCAAGGCCTTTAGTTTCCTCTGCCAAACTACAGCTCCCAAGAGGCCATGGCATTGAGCCACGGCAGTTCGAGGGGCATACAATTGCATTCGCTCGACAGTCTGTAGGTGAACCTCCTCCTGTTGCTTAAAGACGCCTTCCCCATTTCCTCCCAGATGCGCTGCAGCGGACTACACGACCCCGGATGTGAGGGAGAGGCTCTCTGCACACTGTCAGAGGCAATCTTCTTCTCCGAGACCCAAAGACCTGTCGGGATTCGAGGTGGAACACTGCTGCTCCAGTAAGTATACTCTTTTCTCCCTAAATATTGCCCTCTTGTGGCTCCATCTGTGCAGTGCACACATACATCCATAGAATCCAGTAGCTAATCCTTTCTGTTTATACATTGCCCTCTTGTGGCTGCATCAGAGCACTACATACACAGAGGCCTGGAGCTAATCCTTTCTATCTATACACTGCCCCCTTGTGGCTGCATCAGAGCACTACATACAGAGAGGACTGGAGCTAATCCTTTCTGTCTATACACTGCCCCCTTGTGGCTGCATCTGAGCACTGCATACAGAGAGGACTGGAGCTAATCCTTTCTGTCTATACACTGCCCTCTTGTGGCTGCATCTGAGCACTGCATACAAAGAGGACTGGAGCTAATCCTTTCTGCCTATACACTGCCCTCTTGTGGCTGCATCTGAGCACTGCATACAGAGAGGACTGGAGCTAATCCTTTCTGTCTATACACTGCCCTCTTGTGGCTGCATCTGAGCACTGCATACAAAGAGGACTGGAGCTAATCCTTTCTGTCTATACACTGCCCTCTTGTGGCTGCATCTGAGCACTGCATACAGAGAGGCCTGGAGCTAATCCTTTCTGCCTATACACTGCCCTCTTGTGGCTGCATCTGAGCACTGCATACAGAGAGGACTGGAGCTAATCCTTTCTGTCTATACACTGCCCTCTTGTGGCTGCATTTGAGCACTGCATACAAAGAGGACTGGAGCTAATCCTTTCTGCCTATACACTGCCCTCTTGTGGCTGCATCTGAGCACTGCATACAGAGAGGACTGGAGCTAATCCTTTCTGTCTATACACTGCCCTCTTGTGGCTGCATCTGAGCACTGCATACAGAGAGGACTGGAGCTAATCCTTTCTGCCTATACACTGCCCTCTTGTGGCTGCATCTGAGCACTGCATACAGAGAGGACTGGAGCTAATCCTTTCTGTCTATACACTGCCCCCTTGTGGCTGCATCTGAGCACTGCATACAGAGAGGACTGGAGCTAATCCTTTCTGTCTATACACTGCCCTCTTGTGGCTGCATTTGAGCACTGCATACAAAGAGGACTGGAGCTAATCCTTTCTGCCTATACACTGCCCTCTTGTGGCTGCATCTGAGCACTGCATACAGAGAGGACTGGAGCTAATCCTTTCTGCCTATACACTGCCCTCTTGTGGCTGCATCTGAGCACTGCATACAAAGAGGACTGGAGCTAATCCTTTCTGTCTATACACTGCCCTCTTGTGGCTGCATCTGAGCACTGCATACAGAGAGGCCTGGAGCTAATCCTTTCTATCTATACACTGCCCCCTTGTGGCTGCATCAGAGCACTACATACAGAGGCCTGAAGCTAATCCTTTCTGTCTATACACTGCCCTCTTGTGGCTGCATCTGAGCACTGCATACACAGAGGCCTGGAGCTAATCCTTTCTATCTATACACTGCCCCCTTGTGGCTGCATCAGAGCACTATATACACAGAGGCCTGGAGCTAATCCTTTCTATCTATACACTGCCCCCTTGTGGCTGCATCAGAGCACTATATACACAGAGGGGCTGAGCAAATCCTTTCTATCTATACACTTCCCCCTTGTGGCTGCATCAGAGCACTTTATACACAGAGGCCTGGAGCTAATCCTTTCTATCTATACACTTCCCCCTTGTGGCTGCATCAGAGCACTATATACACAGAGGCCTGGAGCTAATCCTTTCTATCTATACACTGCCCCCTTGTGGCTGCATCAGAGCACTATATACACAGAGGCCTGGAGCTAATCCTTTCTATCTATACACTGCCCCCTTGTGGCTGCATCTGAGCACTACATACAAAGAGGACTGGAGCTAATCCTTTCTGTCTATACACTGCCCTCTTGTGGCTGCATCTGAGCACTGCATACAAAGAGGCCTGAAGCTAATCCTTTCTGCCTATACACTGCCCTCTTGTGGCTGCATCTGAGCACTGCATACAAAGAGGCCTGAAGCTAATCCTTTCTGCCTATACACTGCCCTCTTGTGGCTGCATCTGAGCACTGCATACAGAGAGGACTGGAGCTAATCCTTTCTGTCTATACACTGCCCCCTTGTGGCTGCATCTGAGCACTGCATACAAAGAGGACTGGAGCTAATCCTTTCTGCCTATACACTGCCCCCTTGTGGCTGCATCTGAGCACTGCATACAAAGAGGACTGGGCTAATCTAATCCTTTCTGCATCTGAGCACTGCATACAAAGAGGACTGGAGCTAATCCTTTCTGCCTATACACTGCCCCCCTTGTGGCTGCATCTGAGCACTGCATACAAAGAGGACTGGAGCTAATCCTTTCTGTCTATACACTGCCCCCTTGTGGCTGCATCTGAGCACTGCATACAAAGAGGACTGGAGCTAATCCTTTCTGCCTATACACTGCCCTCTTGTGGCTGCATCTGAGCACTGCATACAGAGAGGACTGGAGCTAATCCTTTCTGCTAATCCCCTTTCTGCATCTGATACACTGCCTTTCTGCCTATTGTGGCTGCATCTGAGCACTGCATACAAAGAGGACTGGAGCTAATCCTTTCTGTCTATACACTGCCCTCTTGTGGCTGCATCTGAGCACTGAGCACTGCATACAAGAGGCCTGGAGCTAATCCTTTCTGTCTATACACTGCCCTCTTGTGGCTGCATCTGAGCACTGCATACAAAGAGGACTGGCTAATCCTTTCTGCTAATCCCTCTTGTGGCTGCATCTGAGCACTGCATCTATACACTGCCACTGCCCTCTTGTGGCTGCATCTGAGCACTGCATACAAAGAGGACTGGAGCTAATCCTTTCTGCCTATACACTGCCCTCTTGTGGCTGCATCTGAGCACTGCATACAGAGAGGACTGGAGCTAATCCTTTCTGTCTATACACTGCCCTCTTGTGGCTGCATCTGAGCACTGCATACAGAGAGGACTGGAGCTAATCCTTTCTGTCTATACACTGCCCTCTTGTGGCTGCATCTGAGCACTGCATACAGAGAGGACTGGAGCTAATCCTTTCTGTCTATACACTGCCCCCTTGTGGCTGCATCTGAGCACTACATACAGAGAGGGACTGGAGCTAATCCTTTCTGCATCTGAGCACTGCATACACTGCCCTTTCTTGTGGCTGCATCTGAGCACTGCATACAGAGAGGACTGGAGCTAATCCTTTCTGTCTATACACTGCCCTCTTGTGGCTGCATCTGAGCACTGCATACAGAGAGGACTGGAGCTAATCCTTTCTGTCTATACACTGCCCTCTTGTGGCTGCATCTGAGCACTGCATACAGAGAGGACTGGAGCTAATCCTTTCTGTCTATACACTGCCCTCTTGTGGCTGCATCTGAGCACTGCATACAAAGAGGACTGGAGCTAATCCTTTCTGTCTATACACTGCCCCCTTGTGGCTGCATCAGAGCACTGCATACAAAGAGGACTGGAGCTAATCCTTTCTGTCTATACACTGCCCTCTTGTGGCTGCATCTGAGCACTGCATACAGAGAGGCCTGGAGCTAATCCTTTCTGTCTATACACTGCCCCCTTGTGGCTGCATCTGAGCTCTTCATACAGAGGCCTGAAGCTAATCCTTTCTTTATATACACTGCCCTCTTGTGGCTGCATCTGAGCACTGCATACAGAGAGGCCTGGAGCTAATCCTTTCTGTCTATACACTGCCCCCTTGTGGCTACATCTGAGCACTACATACAGAGGCCTGAAGCTAATCCTTTCTATATATACACTGCCCTCTTGTGGCTGCACCCGAGCACTGCATACATAGAGGCCTACAGCTAATCCTTTCTGTCTATACACTGCCCCCTTGTGGCTGCATCAGAGCACTATATACACAGAGGCCTGGAGCTAATCCTTTCTATCTATACACTGCCCCCTTGTGGCTGCATCAGAGCACTATATACACAGAGGCCTGGAGCTAATCCTTTCTATCTATACACTGCCCCCTTGTGGCTGCATCAGAGCACTGCATACACAGAGGACCTGGAGCTAATCCTTTCTATCTATACACTGCCCCCTTGTGGCTGCATCTGAGCACTGCATACAGAGAGGCCTGGAGCTAATCCTTTCTATCTATACACTGCCCCCTTGTGGCTGCATCAGAGCACTACATACAGAGAGGACTGGAGCTAATCCTTTCTATCTATACACTGCCCCCTTGTGGCTGCATCAGAGCACTATATACACAGAGGCCTGGAGCTAATCCTTACTGTCTATACACTGCCCTCTTGTGGCTGCATCTGAGCACTGCATACATAGAGGCCTACAGCTAATCCTTTCTGTCTATACACTGCCCCCTTGTGGCTGCATCTGAGCATTGCATACATAAAGATTTGTAGCTGATCCTTTCTAAGCAAACCAATTGCACGATCTATACACTAATAATTTCCTTTCTCTTTCAGGGATGCAAATGGAGCAGGATCCTGCTTACGTGTAAGTCCTGGGGAGCCGTAGTGTTTGGTCCTTTCCTTCCTTGGCAAGGGATTCTGGGAGTTGTTGTCCCAACGGACTCCCTCGTCCTCTTGATTTCTCTCGCCGTGACGCTTTCCTTGTCTTTTCCGTTTCCTTCTAGCGAGCCTCTCCCTGCCGCTCATTACTACAACTGCAGGAAATTCTTAAGCGCTTCAAGTGGTAAGACGAGCAGAAAGAGGCTCAGTTTCGAATGAGGAGATTTAGGATCGATTACAGAGAGATCAGAGATTCCCAGTACATCTACATTGTAGAATTAATGCAGTTTGACACCACTTTAACCACAATGGAATCCTGGGAGCAAAGCTGCAGCGTGGACATACCCTTGGTCTCACCCGACAATGCAAATATACATACGGTTGGGCATTATGGCATTCAGCCATCATAAAGCAGCTCACATTCTCTCAGTCTCATGGAATGGCAATGGCAAGGAAGGGGACAAGGAAGGAAGGAAGGAAGGAGAGAAAGAAGAAAGGAAGGAGAGAAAGAGAGAAGGAAGGAGAGAAAGAGAGAAGGAAGGGGAAAGAAAGGAAGGAGACAAAGTAGGAAGGAAAGAGAAAGAGGATAGAAGGAAGGGAGGAAGGAGAGAAAGAGGAAAGGAAGGAAGGAGAAAGAAGGAAGGAGAGAGAAAGAATAAAGGATAGAAGGAAGGAGAGAAAGAAGGAAGGAGAGAAAGAAGAAAGGAAGGAGACTGAAGGAAGGAGAAAGAAGAAAGGAAGGAGAGGGAAGAAAGGAGAGAGAATAAAGGATGGAAGGAAGGAGGGGGAAGGAAAGAAAAAGGAGAGAAGGAAGGAAGGAGAGAAAGAAGGAAGGAGAGAAAGAGGAAAGGAAGGAGAGAAAGAGGAAAGGAAGGAGAGAAAGAGAGAAGGAAGGAGAAAGAAAGGAGAATAAAGGATGAAGGAGAGAGAAGGAGGAGGAAGGAAGAAAGGAAGGAAGGAGAAAGAAAGGAAGGAATAAAAGGATGGAAGGAAGGAGGGGGAAGGAAGGAAAGAAAAAGGAGAGAAGGAAGGAAGGAGAGAAAGAAGAAAGAAGGAGAGAAAGAGGAAAGGAAGGAGAGAAAGAGAGAAGGAAGGAGAGAAAGAGAAGGAAGGAGAAAGAAAGGAAGGAGACAAAGTCGGAAGGAAAGAGAAAGAGGATAGAAGGAAGGGAGGAAGGAGAGTGAGGAAAGGAAGGAGAGAAAGAAGGAAGGAGAGAAAAAGGAAGGAGAGAAAGAGGAAAGGAAGGAGAGAAAGAGAGAAGGAAGGAGAAAGAAAGGAAGGAGACAAAGTCGGAAGGAAAGAGAAAGAGGATAGAAGGAAGGGAGGAAGGAGAGTGAAGGAAGGAAGGAGAGAAAGAGGAAAGGAAGGAGAGAAAGAAGAAAGGAAGGAGAGAAAGAGGAAAGGAAGGAGAGAAAGAGAGAAGGAAGGAGAAAGAAAGGAAGGAGACAAAGTCGGAAGGAAAGAGAAAGAGAAGAAGGAAGGAAGGAGGAAGGAGAAAGGAAGGAGAGAAAGAGGAAAGGAAGGAGAGAAAGAGGAAAGGAAGGAGAGAAAGAAGAAAGGAAGGAGAGAAAGAGGAAAGGAAGGAGAGAAAGAGGAAAGGAAGGAGAGAAAGAAAAAAGGAAAGGATAGAAGGAAGGAGAGAAAAAGGAAGGAAGGAGAGAAAGAGGAAAGGAAGGAAGGAGAAAGAAGGAAGGAGAGGGAAGGAGAAAGAAGGAAGGAGAGAGAAAGAATAAAGGATAGAAGGAAGGAGAGAAAGAAAAGGAGAGAAAGAGAAAGGAAGGGTCGAGAAAGGAGAGAAAGAGGAAAGGAAGGAGAGAAAGAGGAAAGGAAGGAGAGAAAGTAGGAAGGAAAGAGAAAGAGGATAGAAGGAAGGGAGGAAGGAGAGTGAAGGAAGGAAGGAGAGAAAGAGGAAAGGAAGGAGAGAAAGAGGAAAGGAAGGAGAGAAAGAGAAAGGAAGGGAGGAAAGAGGGAAGGGAGGAGAGAAAGAAGAAGAGAGAAGGAAAAGGAGAGAAAGAGGAAAGGAAGGAGAGAAAGAAGGAAAGGAAGGAAGGAGAGAAGGAAGGAAAGAGAAGGAGGAAGGAGAGAAGGAAGGAAAGGAAGAGACTGAAGGAAGGAAGGAAAAAGAGGAAAGGAAGGAGAGAAAGAAGGAAAAAGGAAGGAGAGAAAGAAGGGAAGGAAAGAGAAAGAGGATAGAAGGAAGGGAGGAAGGAGAGTGAAGGAAGGAAGGAGAGAAAGAGGAAAGGAAGGAAGGAGAAAGAAGGAAGGAGAGAGAAGGAGAGAGAAAGAATAAAGGATAGAAGGAAGGAGAGAAAGAAGGAAGGAGAGAAAGAAGAAAGGAAGGAGAAAGAAGTAAGGAAGGAGAGAGAAGAAAGGAGAGAGAATAAAGGATGGAAGGAAGGAAGGAAGGAGGGGAAGGAAGGAAGGAAAGAAAAAGGAGAGAAGGAAGGAAGGAGAGAAAGAAGAAAGGAAGGAGACTGAAGGAAGGAGAAAGAAGAAAGGAAGGAGAGGGAAGAAAGGAGAGAGAATAAAGGATGGAAGGAAGGAAGGAGGGGGAAGGAAGGAAAGAAAAAGGAGAGAAGGAAGGAGAGAAAGAAGAAAGGAAGGAGACTGAAGGAAGGAGAAAGAAGAAAGGAAGGAGAGGGAAGAAAGGGGAGAGAATAAAGGATGGAAGGAAGGAAGGAGGGGGAAGGAAGGAAAGAAAAAGGAGAGAAGGAAGGAAGGAGAGAAAGAAGAAAGGAAGAGAAGGAAGGAGACAGAAGGAAGGAAATGAGAGAGAATAAAGGATGGGAGGAAGGAGAGGGAAGGAAGGAGAGAAGGAAAGATAGAAAGGAAGGAAAGAGGAAAGGAAGGAGACAAAGAAGGAAGGAGAAAGAAGGAAGGAGAGGGAAGGAAGGGAGAGAAAGAATAAAGGATAGAAGGAAGTGAGGAAGGAGAGGGAAGGAGGGAAAGAAGAAAGGAGAGAAGGAAGGAGAAAGAAGGAAATGGAAGGAAGGAGAGAGAATAAAGGATAGAAGGAAGGGAGGAAGAAGAAGAGAAAGATGAAAGGAGAGAAGGAAGGAAAGAGAGAAAGAAGGAAGGAAAGAGGGGAGGAAGGAGAGAGAAAGAACAGAGCTCCAGACAGCTCTATATTTATTTTATTTACTATTTATTTACTATGCTTCTATACCGCCCCTTTCAGCCCGAAGGCGACTCGAGGCGGTGTTTTGTTTCCATATCGTTATTTTTTTTCTACACTGCGTTGCCTTCAGAGAAGGAAGGAAGGGAGGAAGGGAGGGATGAAATCAGCTCCCAATAACTCTGCGACTAATATGCGAGGAACACACAAATACCAATGTTGCCACCCAAAGTAATGGAGGTGTGCTTATCGCGAGGCGGCAAGTGTTACGCAACGAAACGCAGATAGCCAGACAGGGAAGACTCCTGCCTGTTGTGGTCTGTTATGTTGACATCTCAGGCTCTCCTCTCTCTCTCCTCTTAGACGATGATTCCCACTCCTATCAAAACGTGGCCGGGCCGTTCGGAAGCAACGCATCCGGTGAGTCCTCCATAGGGGAACGTAGTAAGAGCGCCTAAAGCTTCGAAGAGCTTCTGTTCAAAAATCTCAAAGCTCCCTGCTTGGGCGGTGATGGCACAATCATCAGCATAGATGAAACTCTCTGTCCCTTGTGGAAGTGACTTCATTTGCGTATGTGCTAAACATTGAGGGAGCAAGCACGCTCCCTTGAGGTAGGCCGTTCTTCTGTTTCCAACATCTGGTTTTCTGACCCTGGAACTCAACAAAAAAGCTCCTGTTTTGTATCAGATTTCCTATACATACAATTACAAGGATTTGTTTTCTTTCTCTGCAGTCTTGGTCAACGCAGACGTCTACGAGAACAGCACGGTCGTCCAGTTATGGAAACACGCCCAGGCCGCAGGTCAGTGTTACTTTGCAAAACCTGGTGCAAAACACCATTGAGAGGCTTAAGTCCAAAAACATGCATCTACACCAGGGATCAGGAACCTATGGCTCGCGAGCCAAGTGTGGCTCTTTCGATGATTGCATCTGGCTCGCAGATTTCGGCTTTTCAGGTAAGACCAAGGCTGGAGCAATCCCCAAACAATACGGGCAAGAAAGCGGTGTGTAAATAAAGACCTTCAGGCTCCGCGGAAAGGCAGAGAGGAACGGAGTTCACATGAGGCTGTTGCTGCGGACCAACACATACAATCGACGAATGGGGGTTGGAGGAAAGCTCTAGGCAAGCTGTTTGCCTGGCGTTCCTCCAACCCCCATTCGGCGATGGATTGCTTTGGTCCTCCACAGCAGCCTCATGGCTGTGGGTGCAGACCGAGTCCAGGTTCTCCAGCACGGCAATTACCAGCGGCGGCAGCTCGGCCACCACCTCCTCGTTGTAGCGCCCGATGAGCCGCTCGAACCCATGGTAGATGGAGCCCGCCAGGCTGGACACCTTCTCCGACATCACTGCCAAGATCGTCCTGGTAGACCACGCCGTCTGCCAGCTCCATGGCCGCCAAAGCTCAGGGCGACAAGGGGCGGCGGCGTGGGAGGCGAGGAGGGCGGCCTTCATAGGCGGCAGAGGAGCTGTATGTATGTATGTATGTATGTATGTATGTATGTATGTATTATAGTATGTACGTATATACTCACATTTAGTTGAATTCTCTGTGTGTGTGTGTGTATACTAGCTGTACCCGGCACGCGTTGCTGTGCCCTATTTAGGAGATGTGAGAAAGTCTGAGTATGTAAGGGTTGGAATGGATGTTACTTATGGTCTTGGTGGGGTCATGGCTGTGTCGTTGTGGGTTGTTCTGGTGGGTGGGGTGTTGGAGTCCTGTGGAGTTGTCGGTGTGTGGTGTTCCTGGCGTTCTGCAGAGCTTGTGGATATACAGTGTGTTTTGTCTTTCCGTCTGCTGTGTTGATGTAAAGATTCTGTGGTTTCCCAACTCTGGAGCACGCTACGTAGAGTTGTCCGTGGGAGAAGCATTCTGTGTCAAGGTCTATGCCACAGATTTGCAGTGTTTGTCCTTGAGCCTTGTTTATGGTGATGGCAAAAGCTAGTGTAGTGCAGTGTCTTTCTGTTCTGGCGTTTGTTCTGCCCTTTTTTGTGTGATGTATGTAGCGTTGCGAGTGTGTCGTCCGATGCTGTTCTTTTTAGGAGGCATGGCTTGTCTTTTGGGTCAGCTTATGCCTGTGTGGAAGGAAGGAATGGCATACAAATGCGTTGAGCAGTAGATGCAAGGTTGTGTTATGTGCGTATTGTGTTGTGTGTATTACTTTTGTGTTATTCTGGGGGTATGTGTTTGTCAGTGGTGCCTGTGTCCCTGGTGCCCTATTTGTTTCCCTCCTAGATCTTGACCGTGGCAGTTTATCCCTCAACTGAAATCACTCATCATTCTAAGTGGCTTTGTCCACCGTTACTATGGTAACTGATGTTGGCCAATGGGTTTCGCTGGTGGCCGCAGAGGATGCTGGGAAATGTAGTTTTTTAATCGTTGTTTTGGGGGCCTTCTAGGTTTTGGGGGAAGAAGTTTTTCCTTGCCTGAGGCCTATTTTTGTTGCCAAATTTGGTGTCTCTGCCTTGTAAGGTTTCTCTGCCTAGGACGGTCGTTCGATGACTACTCTTCCTTTATATATATAGATATATATACTGTATATGGCTCTCACAGAAATAAATTTCCAAATATTTTGCTTTCATGGCTCTCTGAGTCAAAAAGGTTCCCAACCCCAGATCTACACTGTGGAATTAATGCAGTTTGACACCACTGTCACTGCCAAGGCTCAATGCTATGGGATTCTGTTATGACGAAACTTTGATTTCCAATGCTCGTGAATGTTTCTCTCTTTCTGCCCAGAAAGCTATTCCTCCGATGATGAGCCGGAATACATGAACGCAGCCCCCAAACCCTAGGTATGTGCACAGGTGCATCTTTCTCTTCTTCTCATTGGCTATTGTTTGTTTTGATTGGCATGGCTTTCCCCCAGAGGCTTGCTAGAGGGAAGGAGGGGGGAGTGTGGCGAGGGAGAGGGGGCGGGGCCAGAGCAGGACAACGGAGGATCTGCATTTTGTTAATTTAACGAATTTTGAGGGGTTCTTTGGGGGATTTTTATTGTTGGTCACACCTTGCGTTGTGAGATGTTTTGCTGCCAAATTTGGTGGGTATTGGCCCCGTAGGTTTTTTGTTTTAAAGGTACTCACCACGACATGACCATTTTTATATATATAGATTACAGTGTTCCCTCGCTACTTCACGGTTTGCTTTTCGCGGACTCGCGAGTCTTTGCGTCCCAGTTTATGAATGGTCCCTTGTTGTCATGTGACGCTAGAAGTGCCTGGTCTCCTCTCTCCCATCTTCCCCTTTAGGTTTCCTGCTGGAAGGCCCCTCTTCATAGGATCCCAGACCTTCGATGTTTGGCATCAGGCTCCACGCAAAAGAACAAGAGGATTGCAACAGGCTACAAAATGGAATAAAATACCTGCCCAAGCAGGAGCAGGACATGTTTCCGGCCCTGTGTTTCTCTCCAAATTACGCACCTGAGCTTATTTCTTTTTTGGGCCAGGGTATGGTGTTGGTGGAGGACATGCGCAGGGCTCTTTGACATGCTCATGGCGCTCACTATAACCTGCCATGTCATTGGAGGGAGGGACATGGGTGTCTCCTGAGTAGCTGTTTGTGGAGGCAGGAGCTTGTCTGTCTATGTCCATCATTCTCAAAGTGGGCACTATCACCTCCTGGGGGGCAGAGGGGAGCCCCACAGATAAGCCGCATGGCCACGGTTCCCTTCTTCGCGAAGCAAACCTCTCACGGAACGAGAGAGGAAGAGGGAAAGGTAAGCCTTCCTAGGCGGCAGAGGAGGAGGGAGCCCCAGCGGCAGGCTTTTCCGCGGCCTTGCTCTCCTCCTCCCTTGTCCCATGCGCAGCGGTGGAAGGAGGCTGAAAAGCCACGCATGGGGCGAGGCGGAGGGAGGGCTGAGCGCATGGGCTTCCCCTTGCTCTCTCGCCCCCCGCGCGCGCCTTCCTCGGTGGCGGAGGTAGGAAAGGCGCGTGAAGGAGAAGAGAAAGGTGTACGCCTTTCCCTCCTCCCATGCTTCGTGCGCGCCTTTACCACCGCTGCCCGAGGAAGGCGCACGGAGGATGAGAGAGCAAGGGGAGAGGAGCGTGCCTTTCCTTCCCCCCTCGCCCCATGCGTGGCTTTTCTGCCTCCTCCTGGCACTGCCCCTGCCCTTGCGGCCGCGCATGGGACGAGGGAGGAGAGCAAGGCCGCGGAAAAGGCTGCCGCTGGGGCTCCTTCCTCCTCTGTCGCTGCGGAAAATTCACACATCGCAAGGGGGCGGGGAGGAGGGAAAGGCAGAAGGGACAAGATGACCCTTGGAGTCTCTTACAACCTTCTTCATTAGTGTTGTTATTACTACTACTATTACTGAGACTATTGAGACTGGGCGGCCATCTGTCAGGGGTGCTTTAAGGAGGGAGGGGGAGAGGAAGAAAGAAAAGAAGACCAAACTATGGAAAAGGAAGAAAAGAAAAGCAGGAGAGACAAGGAGGGGAAAAGAAAGAAGGAAATGGGAAGGGAGGAAAGGAAAGGGTGGGGAAAAGAAAGGAAAGGGAGCGAGGAAAAAGTAAAATAATGAAAGGAAAAGAAGAAAAAGAAGGGGGGAGAGAGGGAAGTGAAAAGGAAGGAAGGAGAAGGAAAGGAAGACTTGGGGGAAAAGAATAGAAGAGGAAGGGAGAGGGAGAATGGAGGAAAGAAGAGAGTGAGACAAAAGGAAGGAGAGAAGGAAAGGGTGAAGGGGAGAAAGGAAGGAAGGAAGGAAGAGGAAGGAAGGAAGGAAGAGGGAGAATGGAGGATAGAAGGAAGGGGAGAGGAAGGGAAAAGGAAGGAGAGAAGGAAAGAGTGAAGGTGAGGAAGGAAGGAAGAGGAAGGAAGGAAGAAGGAGAATGGAAGAAAGAAGGAAGGGGAGAGAGGGAAGGAAAAGGAAGGAGAGGAGGAAAGGGTGAAGGGGAGGAAGGAAGGAAGGAAGAGGAAGGAAGGAAGAGAGAGAATGGAGGAAAGAAGGAAGGAAGAGAGGGAGGAAAAAGGAAGGAGAGAAGGAAAGGGTGAAGGAAGGAAGGAAGAGGAAGGAAGGAAGGAGAATGGAGGAAAGAAGGAAAGGGAGAGAGGGAAGAAAAAGGAAGGAGAGAAGGAAAGGGTGAAGGAAGGAAGGAGAATGGAGGAAAGAAGGAAGGGGAGAGAAGGAGGGAAAAGGAAGGAGAGAAGGAAAGGGGGAAGGAAGGAAGGAGGTAGAATGGAGGAAAGAAGGAAGAGGAGAGAGAGGAAAAAGGAAGGAGAGAAGGAAAGGGTGAAGGAAGAGGAAGGAAGGAGGGAGAATGGAGGAAAGAAGGAAGGGGAGAGAGGGAGGAAAAAGGAAAGAGAGAAGGAAAGGGTGAAGGAAGGAAGAGGAAGGAAGGAGGGAGAATGGAGGAAAGAAGAGAGTGAGACAAAAGGAAGGAGAGAAGGAAAGGGTGAAGGGGAGAAAGGAAGGAAGGAAGGAAGAGGAAGGAAGGAAGAGGGAGAATGGAGGAAAGAAGGAAGGGGAGAGGAAGGGAAAAGGAAGGAGAGAAGGAAAGAGTGAAGGTGAGGAAGGAAGGAAGAGGAAGGAAGGAAGAAGGAGAATGGAAGAAAGAAGGAAGGGAGAGAGGAAGGAAGGAAAAGGAAGGAGAGAAGGAAAGGGTGGAAGGGAGGAAGGAAGGAAGGGGGGAAGAAGGAAGGAAGGAAGGAAGAGGAGAATGGAGGAAAGAAGGAAGGGGAGAGAGGGAAGGAAAAGGAAGGAGAGAAGGAAAGGGTGAAGGAAGGAAGGAAGAGGGAGGGAGGAAGGAGGAGAATGGAGGAAAGAAGGGGAGAGAGGGAGGAAAAAGGAAGGAGTGAAGGAAAGGGTGAAGGAAGGAAGGAAGGAAGAGGGAGGAAGGAGGGAGAATGGAGGAAAGAAGGGGAGAGAGGGAGGAAAAAGGAAGGAGAGAAGGAAAGGGTGAAGGGGAGGAAGGAAGGAAGAGGAAGGAAGGAGGGAGAATGGAGGAAAGAAGGAAGGAGAGAGGGAGGAAGGGGAGGGAAGGAAGGAAGGAAAGAATGGAGGAAAGAAGGAAGGGGAGAATGGAAGGAAAAGGAAGGAGAGGAGGAAAAGGGAGGAGGAAGGAAAAGGAAGGAGGAGAATGGAGGAAAGAAGGAAGGAAGAGAGGGAGGAAAAAGGAAGGAGAAGGAAAGGGGGAAGGAAGGAAGAATGGAGGAAGAGGGAGAATGGAGGAAAGAAGGAAGGGGAGAGAAAAAGGAAGGAGAGAAGGAAAGGGTGAAGGGGGAGAAATGAAGGAAGGAAGGAAGGAAGGAAGAGGGAGAATGGAGGAAAGAAGGAAAGGGAGAGAGGGAAAGGAAGAAAAAGAGGAAGGAAAGAATGGAAGAGGAAGGAAGAGGGAGAATGGAAGAAAGAAGGAATGGGAGAGCCAGATGCAATCATGAAAAGAGCCACACCTGGCTCCCGAGCCATAGGTTCCCTACCCCTGGGCTAGATGGTCTTTAGAGGTCCCTTCCAACACTATTACTATTATTATAATTAATTAATTTCTTGGGGGGCATTGCTAAAAAAGTTTGTGAACCACCCGGGAACCGTTGGTGGACACCCCAGCCACACACACGCATCCATATTTCCACTTTTATTATGTAAATAGAAGATACAGGCTTTGGGCCGCTTAGGGATCCCTTCCCTCCTTCGGCTTCTCAGCTTGCGCTCGGGGCAGCAGTCTTTTGACAGAGCCGGGCCAGGAGCCCCGCCATTTGCAAGAGCGAATTCACCCCTTCCGCGATCTTCATGTGAGTGTAGCCAATCTCCTAGCCAAAACAGAGAGCAGAAGAAGAAGAAGGAAAAGAAGACGTCAGGAGGTGCGGAACCGCAGGCCGCATCCATCCCGACTTGCCACAAAATCCTACATGTTTGCGCCACTCGTGTTTCTGTCGCGGGAAATATATTGTATATACATATAATATTGATAATATTATAATATAATACAATATAATACTACTAACTAATAATATGATATTATAATTATATATTTTATATTACATGTAATATTACTAATAATATTACGGTATAATGTTATTGTACAATGTAATATACAATATTAGTATTGTGCTATGGCAATAATATAATGTATTGTATTTACATTTTACTTCGGGTTGAGAAGGGCGGCATAGAAATGTCGCAAATAAAATAAATAAATAATACAATATAATACTGCTAATAATGTATTATGATTATATATTCTATATTAACACCTCCCTACAAAGGACTCCCCGGGCAGGAGGAAGCCAGGCTTTGAAGCTGCAAGGCCATTCCTA
The DNA here is from genome assembly GCA_030556195.1 of Anolis apletophallus. Lineage (NCBI taxonomy): Eukaryota > Metazoa > Chordata > Lepidosauria > Squamata > Anolidae > Anolis > Anolis apletophallus. The sequence continues at coordinate 13,409,209 of JARBWK010000020.1, forward strand.
TTCATATACATATAATATATTGCATATACATATAATATTTATGATATTATAATGTAATACAATATAATACTGCTAATAATGTATTATGATTATATATTTTATATTACATGTAATATTACTAATAATAATATTACAGTGCAATGGTATAGTACAATATAGTAATATATAATACTGATATTGTGTTATGCTAATAATATAATATATTGTATATATATAATATTTATAATATTATAATTTAATACAATATTATACTAATAATATGGTATAATTATATAATTATATATATATATATGTTATATGGAATATTACTAATAATATTACAACATAACGGTATAGTACAATATAGTAATAAATAATACTGATATTGTGCTATGCTAATATAATATATTGTATGTATATATATATCTTGTAAGCCGCTCTGAGTCCCCTTTGCGGTGAAAAGGGCAGCATATAAATGTCGTAAATAAATAAATAAATAAAATAAATTATGAACACCAACCTTAATGAATTCCAGCTTCAGATACTCAGCCATCTGGAAAGTTTTGCACACCCTGAAAACGTTGCCGATGATGTCTTCGGGGGAGTAGCCCAGCTTCCATAAATGGGCCAGGATCTGGATAACGTAAGGATACTACTGATACATTTTACTTGTAAACCGCTCCGAGTCCCCTATCAATCAATCATATCAATATCGTAAATAATAAACAAGTAAACAAACGTAGCCAAAGGGGGCGGGCATTCCCTTTGCGCACTCACTTTGTACGCTTCGTCGATGTTTGCGCTGACGCAGTGCCCGAGCATCTCTTTCACCAGCAACGGGTGAGGCTCGTCACAGACCTGCGGCAAAAGACAGAGCCTGGTGGGTCCCCCCAGATCTGCGCACAGCGACCCCCTAAACTTTGGTCTTCTCCCCAAAGAGAGAGAGAGAGATCTTGGGCTCACCTTGAAGACGTTCTCACTGTTTACAAAGCCGAAGCCGGAGTGGGTGGACTGCAGGTTGTTCAGCGCCTGTTGAAAGAAGGTTGTTTTGATGCCGTGGCTTCATCTATGCTGACGATCATGTCACCACCACCCAGGCCGGGAGCTTTGAAATGGTGGAACAGAAGCTCACTGAAGCTTTAGGTGCTCTTACTGCCTAATTCAAAGAAAACCATTCCTTCCTCTCTCTGCAGCAGGGATTCCCAGGCCCCAGCCAAGGTCGGGGATTGTGGGTGATGGAGTCCCAGGAGGGGGGCGGGAGGAAGGCTCTGAGGAGGGAGGGAGGGAGGAAGGAAAAAGAGAAAGAAGGAAGAAGGGAAGGAAGGAAGGAAGGAAAAGGAAGGAAGGAAAAAGGGAAGGAAGGAAGAAGGGAAGGAAGAAGGAAAAAGAGGAGGGAGGGAGGAAAGAAGAAAGGAAGGAAAGAAGGGAAGAAAGGAAAGAAGGAAGGAAGAAGAGACGGAAGGAAGAAGGGAAAGAAGGAAGGAAGGAAAAAGAGAAGGAAGGAAAAAGAAGGAAAGGAGGGAGGAAAGGAAGAAGGAAAAAGAAGGGAGGGAGGGAGGAAAGAAGGAAGGAAGGAAAAAGAAGAAAGGAAGGAAGAAGGGAAGAAGGAAAGAAGGAAGGAAAAAGAAGGAAGAAAAGGAAGAAGGAAAGAAAAAAGGAAGGAAAAAGAGAAGGGAGGGAGGGAGGAAGGCAGGAAAGAAGAAAGGAAGGGTAAACAAGCGGATTCCTATTCCATCTAAGATTCAACTATGCTGACGATCATGCCATCACTACACAAGCAGGGAGCTCTGAAATCGTTGAACAGAAGCTCTCTGACGCTTTAGGTCAGGGGTGCCCACACTTTTTCAGCATGCGAGCTACTTATACTAAGACCAAGTCAGAAAGATCTACCAAGAGAGAAGCAGGGCGGAGCTGGGGAAAGGGGGTGGGGCTTGGCGGGGCTTAGCTCCGCCTCCTCCTCTGGCTTTAGCATTTCCACAGCTTCTCCAGGGTACAGAAAGGCTATGCCAAGCCAGTGGTGGCACAGATAGCCACCTCTGGCTTGGCATTACCCTCTTCTACCCTGGAGAAGCTGTGAAAATGCGGGTGCCGGCAGAGGGGGCGGGGCTTAGCGCGGCATGGCTCCGCCCCCTCAGAAGCGCCCAATCCAGCTGGGATCGACCTCCCTCGGGCCCAGGATCGACCAGTCGATCGCGATCGACTTCCTGAGCACCCCTGCTTTAGGTGCTCTTACTGCCTATTACAGGGTAAACAAGCGCATTCCGAATCCATCTAAGTTCCATCTATGCTGACGATCGTGCCATCACCGCCCAAGCAGGGAGCTCTGAAATGGTGGAAGACAAGATTCCTAAGATTCTCGCAGGAACACCTCAGCAAGCGAGGGTCCAAAAAGTGGCAGGCTAAAACCCAGAACCTCAATCAGTGGCTGAGTCCAGATGAGGGACTCCTGGAAGGCACTGGGCGACCTGGAAGGCGCTGAACAGACTGCGCTCGGGCACCACGAGATGCAGAGCCCAACTTAAGAAAAGGGGCCACAAAGCGGAGTCCACGGATGAAATAACGTTTTTTTAGGTTCCTAAAGTATTATTCACGACGGGTTTGAGGACCGGCGACCCACCTGCCTCATGTCCCCTTGGGCGGTGAAGATGATGGCTTCCAGGCCGTCGTCGGTGTACTGCACGCGCTCCTTCTCGACAATCTTCATGAGCCTGGCCAGCACCTGGCTGTCCGTCAGCTTGGAGTAGCGGAGCACGGCACAACGGGACTGGATGGGCTCTAAGGGGAGGGAAGGACACGGAAGCCCCTCTGAACACGCCAGGACCTTGGCTCATGGGGGGGGGGTCCCTCCGCCTACCAATCTCTCCACCCACCCACCCACCCACTTACACTTTGGGCCTTGGATATATAGTGAACACAGCGGAAATGGAAAACCGGCTCCGCCAAGAGTCCCGGTCCCAGGAAGGAGTAACACTCTCACCTATGATTTTGTCGGAGGCATTGCAAGCGAGAGCGAAGCGCGTGGTTTTGGAGTAGATCTCCATGGTGCGCCTCAGGGCTTGCTGGGCTCCGTCTGTCATGCTAGGTGGGGGACACGGGAGAAGACGAGGGAAACACGCTCACTCCCACTCCTCAGGACACACCACTGGCCCTCCCTCCCTCCAATGGCATTGCAGGTTATAGCACGCGCCGTAAACATACCTCCTCCATGGGAGAAATTCACCTTAATTTGGGGAAGTTGTAGTTCACCCACGTCCAGAGAGCACTGTTCTCTCTGGATGTTCTCTCTGGATGGTGGATCAGGGCCAAACTTGGCGCACAGACCCGATATGCTGAAATTTGATTCCTGGAGGGGTTTGGGGATGGTGGCGGGAACTGACCTTCCTTTCTGGGAGTTGTAGTTCACCCACAACCAGAGAAACGGTGACCTCCACCGATGAGGGACCTGGACCAAACTTGGCACACAAAACCCCCATGACTAACTCAACCTACTGGAGGGATTTGAGGGGACTGACTCGCCATAGTGGGAGTTGTAGTTTACCCTACAGCTAGGGAGACTTTTTCAAATAAGGTATATAATGATAATACTTAATATACGATGATAATAATAATAATAATAGAAGGTATTTAGCCTTAGGGTCGGGGACCCAAGCTAATAATAATAATAATGTGTACATAGCCCGTTGACCACCCGCTCACCTGTCTGCTTCATCCAAGATGATGATCTTATGCCGGCCTTTTGGAAGAGTGACCTTCTGCTGCGCAAACATCTTGATTTTGTTCCTCACCACGTCAATACCCCTAAAAGCACAACGTTCAGCCTTTTATTTTTTACATCAATTCAATGGGTGATGCATAGTAAATATGAGCAGCGAGTCGTACACAAACAATACCAGCTACTAGAGCAGGGTTGTCCAACTTCTAACTGGCCAAGGGCCGGAATTCAGGTCACTGATGACCTGGGGGGCCGTCCACGGCCATGCCCTGGCCACGCCCCAGCCACAAGGTGTTCTGACGCTTTGGAGAGGGGGCGAGCCGTGGAAGGCTCCTCATGGGCGTCTCCCTCTCTCAAAGCGTCAGAAAAGCTGTTCTGGCCGGCCGAGAGAGGGAGGCGCCGGAGAGACCCCCTCCCTTCCAGGCATCACGGCAGCCTGGCAGGCTCGCGGGGGAAGCTTTTCGCCCGGTTCTCACTTCCCCCGAGGCATCCAGGCTTGCGGGAGGGTTTTCGCCCGCCTCTCGCATCGAGGGAGCCGGGCGAAACCTCGCCCGCAGGCCTCGATGGCTCGCGGGGGAGGCAAAAACCGGGCGCTCGCTTCCCCCGCGAGGCATCCAGGCTTCGCAGCGGCGGGGCGGAAAGAGGGAAGGAGGGGGCGAGGCAAGGAGGAGAAGCTGGCTCCCTCCCCCTTCCCCCGCCGCTGCGATCTCGCGGCGGCGGAGAGGGACGGAGGGGGCAGTACAGGAGAAGGAGCTGGCTCCTTCCTCCTCCTGCCCCCGCCTCCTCCCGCCGCCATTTTTTTAAAAATAAAAAATAGATTAGTTCAGGAGGGTAGCGGGGGCCGTGTCCAACAGGCTGGAGGGGCCGTATACGGCCCGCGGGCTGCCTGTTGGGCAGCCCTGTACTAGAGGATATAAAGGAGCATGGGTGTGCGGCGGGGAAGGGTTGAGTTCAGCAGCGATGCGGTGAGTTTACTCACGAGTCAATAATGTCCATGCTCCTTTATATCCTCTAGTAGTTGGTATTGTTTGTGTACTCGCTGCTCATATTTACTATGCATGTATGTACTATTGTATTCTATGACATATGTAGTAGGCTTTCTAGCCCTCACCTTGATTGATATATTATATTTTATATAGCACATTGCCTATGACCTTTTGTGTATATTATCTGCAGTTCGAAGCCAGCCCGGGTTGGAGTGAGCTCCCTACCAAAATTGTATAGCTTGTTGTCGACCTTTGCAGCCCGAAAGACAGTTGCATCTGTCAAGTAGGAAATTTAGGTACCACTTAGTGGGGAGTATTAATTTAACTGATTTACGAGGCTATAAAATATAAATTATTATATTGTATTATTATTATTAGTATAATATTGTATTATAATATAATACTATTATCAATATTATATATGCATACAACCCAGAGACGACCCAGAAAGATACCATGGTTCAGGGTGGGAAGCACAATGCGTTGGATTTGTTTTATTATTATTATTTATTATTATTTGGTCCGAGCACAGGATAAATATCACAACTCCCATTCGTTTTAGCCAAGGATAGAAGCTGTAGTTGAAAAGCAGGAGGCCAAAGATGTCCCCTTGACTCTCTTTCTAAACATCTCGGTGTGAGTGTGCTTTCTCCGTTTCTCTTTCTCGACTTTTGGGCTCTCTAGCGGCCGGACTTTCCCAGAGAGCGTTTTGACGGCTCCAGGAACGAAATATTGAGGAGATGCTTGTGTGCGGGCTACTTCGCCAACGTCGCAAGGAGGTAAGATTGTGCAACGTCCGTCACCTGGGATTCTCAGGTCATGAGTTCGAAGCCAGCCCGGGTCGGAGTGAGCTCCCGACCAAAATTGTGTAGCTTGTTGTCGACCTTTGCAGCCCGAAAGACAGTTGCATCTGCCAAGTAGGAAATTTAGGTACCACTTTGATGGGGAGGCTATTTTAACTGATTTACGAGGCCATAAAAATCTCCAGGAAGTATGCAAAGAATGAGGAAGCGATAGCTCCCCTGGTGGCCAGAAGCTGGAATGTTAAATAGCCTCTGAGCGTCTATCTATATATGTTGTGTGTCTATGACATTGAATGTTTGCGACGTATGTGTACATTGTAATCCGCCCAGAGTCCCCTGCGGGGTGAGAAGGGCGGGATATAAATAATGTAAATAAAAATAAATTAAATAAATCCCAGAATCCCAGAGATGGAAGAGACTCCCAAAGGCCATGCAGTCCAACCCACCTCTGCCAGGCAAAGAAAAGCACAATCAAAGCCCTCATGACAGAGAACCATCCAGACTGTTACAAATCCATACACTAGCACCGCCGGGTGCCGAAAATATTACCTGTCATTGGAGGCGTTCAGCTCCAGAACAGCGTCCTTCAAAGCGGGGCCCAGAAGGGCTCGGGCCAAGCACAGGATGCTGGTGGTTTTCCCTGTTCCGGGAGGACCCTTTTCATAGGAAAGGAATCCCCATTATTATTATTATTATCTATATATATAAAAATGGTCATGTCGTGGTGAGTACCTTAAGAACAAAAAAAACTACGGGGCCAATACCCACCAAATTTGGCAGCAAAACGTCTCACAACACAAGGTGTGACCAACAATAAAAATCCCCCACCCCTCCAAATTCATTAAATTAACAAAAGGCAGATCCTCCGTTGTCCCGCTCTGGCCCCGCCCCCTCTCCCTCTCCGCACTCCCCCCGCCTTCCCTCTAGTGAGCGTTCCTTCCTTCTCTTTGGCAAGGGAGGGGGATGTAGAGGAGGAGCAATAAGAGGCCCTGCCCCCCACTTCGACCCCCTACTCCAGCCCCCTTTCCGGCTCTGGCCTGCCCCTATCCCTCGCTGCACTCCCCCCTCCTTCCTTCCTTCTTTCTCTTTGGCAAGGGAGGGGGATATGGAGGAAAGGCAATAAGAGGCCCCGCCCCCTATTTCGATCCCACCCCTACTCCAGCCCCATCCCCGTCCCTTCACCACTTTGGCCAGCCCCCTCACACTCGCCACACTCCACCCTCCTTTCATCTAGCGTTCCTTCCTTCCTTCTTTCCCTTTGGAAAGGGAGGGGGATGTGGGGGAGGGGCAAAAAGAGGCCTCGCCCCCACTTCAACCCCACCCCCTACTCCAGCCCTGTCCCTTCCCCGCTCTGGCTCCGCCCCTTCTCCCTCACCACATTCCCCCCTCCTTCCCTCTACCGTTCCTCCCTTCCTTCCGTTTGGCAAGGGAGGGGGTTGTGGAGGAGGGGCAATAAGAGACCCCTCTCTTTTGACCCATCCCTACTCCAGCCCCACCCCCACCCCTTCCCCCACTCTGGCCCCGCCCCCTCTCCCTCGCCGCACTCCCTCCTCCTTTCCCTCTAGCGAGCGTTCCTTCCTTTTTTCTTTCCCCTTGGCAAGGGAGGGGGATGTGGAGGAGGGGCAATAAGAGACCCCACCTCCGCCCCTACTCCAGCCCCGCCCCTTCCCTGCTATGGCCGCACCCCCTCTCCCTCGCCGCACTCCCCCCTCCTTCCCCCTAGCGTTCCTTCCTTCCTTCTTTCTCTTTGGCAAGGGAAGTAGAAAGGAAAGGAAAAGGAAAGGCAGGAAAGAGGTAAAGAAGGAAGGAAGAACAGACAGGAAGGAGAGAAGAAAGGAGGGAAAAAGGGAGGGAAGGAAAGAGAGAAGGAGGGAGGGAAAGAAGGAAGGAAGGAGGTACCGAAGGAAGGAAGAAGAGAAAGTAGAAAGGAAAGGAAAAAGAAAGGCAGGAAAGAGGTAAAGAAGGAAGGGGAACAGACAGGAAGGAGAGAAGAAAGGAGGGAGGGAAAAAGGGAGGGAAGGAAGGAGGGAAAGGGGGAGGAAGGAAAGAGGGAAGGAGGGAAAGAAGGAAGGAAGGAGGTACCGAAGGAAGGAAGAAGAGAAAGTAGAAAGGAAAGGAAAAGAGAAGGCAGGAAAGAGGTAAAGAAGGAAGGGGAACAGACAGGAAGGAGAGAAGGAGGGAGGGGAAAAGGGAAGGAATGAAAGCGGGAAAGGGGGAAGGATGGAAAGAGAGAAGGAGGGAGGGAAAGAAGGAAGGAAGGAGGTACCGAAGGAAGAAGAGAAAGCAGAAAGGAAAGGAAAAGGAAAGGCAAGAAAGTGGTAAAGAAGGAAGGAGAACAGACAGGAAGGAGAGAAGAAAGGAGGGAGGGGAAAAAGGGAGGGAAGGAAGGAGGAAAAGGGGGAGGAAGGAAAGAAAGGAGGAGGGAGGAAAAGAAGGAAGGAAGGAGGTACCAAAGGAAGGAAGAAGAGAAAGTAGAAAGAAAAGAAAAGGCAGGAAAGAGGTAAAGAAGGAAGGAAGGAGAGAAGAAAGGAGGGAGGAAAAAGGGAAGGAATGAAAGAGGGAAAGGGGAAGAAAGAGTGACGGAGGGAGGGAAAGAAGGAAGGAAGGACGTACCGAAGGAAGGAAGAAGAGAAAGTAGAAAGGAAAGAAAAAGGAAAGACAGGAAAGAAGGAAAGAAGGAAGGAAAAAGAGAAGAAACGAGGGGGAAAGGGAAGGAAGGAAAAAGGAAAGGAAAGACAGGAAAGAGGTAAAGAAGGAAGGAAGAAAAGAGAGAAGAAAGGAGGAAAAAGCGAAGGAAGGAAAGAGAGAAGGAAGGAGGGAAGGAAGGAAAGAGGTACCAAAGGAAAGAAAGGAAAGGGAAAGGCGGGAAAGAGGTAAAGAAGGAAGGAAGGAGAACAAACAGGAAGGAGAGAAGAAAGGAGGGAGGGAAAAGGGAGGGAAGGAAGGAGGGAAAGGGGGAGGAAGGAAAGAGGGAAGGAGGGAAGGAAGGAAGGAAGGAGGTACCGAAGGAAGGAAGAAGAGAAAGTAGAAAGGAAAGGAAAAGAGAAGGCAGGAAAGAGGTAAAGAAGGAAGGGGAACAGACAGGAAGGAGAGAAGGAGGGAGGGAAAAAGGGAAGGAATGAAAGCGGGAAAGGGGGGAGGATGGAAAGAGAAGGAGGGAGGGAAAGAAGGAAGGAAGGAGGTACCGAAGGAAGGAAGAAGAGAAAGCAGAAAGGAAAGGAAAAGGAAAGGCAAGAAAGTGGTAAAGAAGGAAGGAGAACAGACAGGAAGGAGAGAAGAAAGGAGGGAGGGGAAAAAGGGAGGGAAGGAAGGAGGAAAAGGGGGAGGAAGGAAAGAAAGGAGGAGGGAGGAAAAGAAGGAAGGAAGGAAGGAGGTACCAAAGGAAGGAAGAAGAGAAAGTAGAAAGAAAAGAAAAGGCAGGAAAGAGGTAAAGAAGGAAGGAAGGAGAGAAGAAAGGAGGGAGGAAAAAGGGAAGGAATGAAAGAGGGAAATGGGAAGAGTGACGGAGGGAGGGAAAGAAGGAAGGAAGGACGTACCGAAGGAAGGAAGAAGAGAAAGTAGAAAGGAAAGAAAAAGGAAAGACAGGAAAGAAGGAAAGAAGGAAGGAAAAAGAGAAGAAAGGAGGGGGAAAGGGAAGGAAGGAAAAAGGAAAGGAAAGACAGGAAAGAGGTAAAGAAGGAAGGAAGAAAGGAGAGAAGAAAGGAGGAAAAAGCGAAGGAAGGAAAGAGAGAAGGAAGGAGGGAAGGAAGGAAAGAGGTACCAAAGGAAAGAAGGGAAAGGGAAAGGCGGGAAAGAGGTAAAGAAGGAAGGAAGGAGAACAAACAGGAAGGAGAGAAGAAAGAAGGGAGTGAAAGAAGGAAGGAAGGAGGTACCGAAGGAAGGAAGAAGAGAAAGTAGAAAGGAAAGAAAAGGCAGGAAAGAGGTAAAGAAGGAAGGAGAAAAGGAAATAAAAAGTGAAAGAAGGAAGGAAACAGGGAGGGAAGAAAGGAGACAAAGGAAGAAGTAGAGAAAGGGGGAGGGGAGGAAGGAAACAGAGAAGGAAGGATGGAACCAAGGAGCGAAGGAAGGAAGGAAAGAAAGAGGTAGAGAAGGAAGAAAGGAGGGGAAGGGGAAGAAAAAGGGGGGAAGGAATAGGTAGGTCCCTCCCTTTCACAATAGTCCAGGTATCGACCTCTATTTGGAAACTTCTTCCTATAGGCCACAGCAATGCCTACCAACCAAGAAGGCCCACAAGGAGACAAGTCTATTATCGATACTCACTGCAATAATAATATTGGGGACGTTTCCTTCCCTTGCAAAGACCTAGAAGGGAAAGGGGGGAAAATTAAGTTTGCAGAAACAGATAAATATGTTGCTAAATTTACGCCCCACTTACACTGCCATATAAAATCCAGATTATCGGCTTTGAACTGGATTATATGGCAGTGTAGACTCGGATAATCCAGTTCAAATAATGTGGATTATCTGCTTTGATAATATGGAGGATAAGGCAGTGTAGAAGGGGCCCTAGGTGTTGTTTAGACCAGTGTTTCCCAACCTTTTTTGAGCCGCGGCACACTTTTTACATTTCCAAAATCCTGGGGCACACCACCAAGCAAAAGGACACAAAATGACACTCTTAACACAGTCATACATATAGTTAATATATATTTAAAATGTATTTATACACTCAGTGTGAAACCTGGGCCTGTTTCGATGAACACAACATAGATATCCTGGCAGGAATGGCAGAAAGACACAAACTTCCCACACAGAACTCCCATAACCAAGAAAAAATGCTATAAGAGTTTGGTGGGCATTGACCTTGGGGTTTGGAGTTGTAGTTCACCTATATCCAGAGAGCACTGTGGACTCAGGACCAAACTTGGCATGAATACTCAATATGCCCAAATGTGAACACAGGTGGAGTTTGGGAAAAATAGACCTTGACATTTGGGAGTTGTAGTTGCTGGGATTTATAGTTCCCCTACAATCAAAGAGCATTCTGAACCCCACCAATGATAGAACTGGGCCAAACTTCCCACACAGAACCCCCAGGAGGCAAGAGGAGGTCTCTACTTGGGGAAAGGGTGGCGGGTCTTCCCAATGCATGGAGAGGGAGAGACCAAGTAGACAGCGGGTGGGGAGGGGGTGGTTGTAATTTTGTGCCTTTATTGAGGTACGTTTCTTAGGGTTTATATACTTCAACACACTAGACTCTCCCCCCTCCCCTCCTGGAGGTTCCAATTTCCCAAGGCACACCTGATGATCGCTCACGGCACACTAGTGTGCCCTGACACACTGGTTGGGAAACACTGGTTTAGACATATCTTTGCAGTTAAGATCTGCCCTGGTAGTTTTCTTATCACAAAGCGAGCCTCTTACCTCCAGCCTGCTGACCGTGTCTTCATTCCCAACAATTTCCGAAAGCTTCATAGGCCGGTACTTTTCAACCCTAGACCAAGAAATTATTATATTATTTTATTTACGACATTTCTATGCTGCCCTTCCCACCCCGAAGAGGACTCAGAGTGGCTCACAAGTAAAATGTAAATACAATATATTATATTATTGCCATAGCACAATATTGATAGCAACATTAGTCACATAGTCGGTCCAGTGTATATTTAGGATTGTGCGAAGACAGCGATGATGAAAGCGTTCGAGGAGTCGTAGGTGTTGGCGATAGGTGACCCATGTTTCAGAGCTATATGGGAGAATAGACAGCACGATAGCTCTGTACACGCTGATTTTGGTGCTTTGCCTCAGGTGCTTGTTGCTCCAGACTCTCTTGTGAAGCCTTCCGAATGCACTCTATGCCTTTGCTAATCTGTGATCGATCTCTTTGTCAATCTTGGCGTCTGAAGAGATGACGCTTCCCAGGGAGGTGAACTGCTGAACGGACTTAAGCACAGATGTGCCTATGCTGACGTGGGGATGGTGGTGTTCTTCCTGTGGTGCGGGCTGGTAGAGGACTTCCTTTTCTTCAGGCTGACTTCCAGCCTAAACAGCTCTGCAGCTGCTGCAAAGCAGGATGTGAGGCGCTGCAGGGCTGCTTCTGAATGGGCGACAAGGGCGGCATCATCGGCAAAAAGCAGCTCACGGACTAGATAGTTTAGAGCAGGGCTGTCCAACTGGCGGCCCGGGGGCCGTATAAGGCCCCCCAGCCCCTTCCCTACGGCCCCCTAAGCTTTTTAATAAAAATAAAAATTGAAAAATAAAATAAATAATAAAAATTTTAAAAAATACCTACTTCCGGTTCGAGCAAGTATCGCGAGAATATGCAATCCACACGGGATTTCGCTGTCAACGCGAGATCACGCCGGCGTGACAGCGAAATCCCGTGTGGATTGCGATTTCTCGCGATACTCTTTGGCTACTCTACTACTGGATCGCTGAGGCCCACAGACACGATTAGGACCTTCTTCGACTCAGTCGGTCGTCGCCTCTCTCGTCGTCCGGGTACTCCTGGATCCTGCGCGTTCGGAAAAGGTAGGCCGAAGCAGGGGGCTCCTCAGGGGGCTCCTCATTCCCTCCCCCCATCTCCCCTCATGTATTAAATATAAAATTAAATATATTTAAAGATGAAATAAGGGGAGATGGGATACATTAAAATAAGGGGAGAGGGGAGGGTGGAATTAAATATATTTAATATTAAATAAAAATAAAGGGAGAGGGGAGAGGGCGCCGGGGGAGGGGGTGGGGAGGGGGCGGGGGGAAAACCCTACGGCCCCCCAGGTCATCAGTGACTGGAATTCAGGCCGCTGGGCCGGTAGAAGTTGGACAGCCCTGGTTTAGAGTCTTAGTGCCAGCCCTCAGGCGGCTTAAGTTGAACAAGCTGCCATCAGTACGATAGCGTATATAAATGCCGTCTTCTCCTTCGAGGCCTGCCGTAGCCCTTTGGAGCATCATGCTGAAGAAGATTGTCAATAACATTGGTGCATGAACACAACCTTGTTTCACTCCGTTAGTTTTTTAAAGGGCTCCGAGAGAGCATCGCCGTATCTGACTTGACCGCGCTGGCCCTCATCATATTATTATATTATTAGCATTTAATTAATATTATATTATTATTAGCATTTAATTAATATCATATTATGTCATATATTATTATAATATTATAATAATATTATTTTATTTTATTATATTACTAGCTGAGGACCCGGCGGTGCCCGGGTTATTTGAGGAAGGCATTGTGTGCCAAGGTTGGTTCCTATGAGATGTTTATGTGGCTTGCAGTGGTCTCAGGAACTTAGTGAAGGTACTGCGAGTCCCGGGGGCCTCTGTGTGCCAAGTTTGGTCCTGATTCATCATTGGTGTGGGCCACAGTGCTCTAAGGAAGTGAACTGAAGTACTGCAAGTCCCATCATCCATGGTCCATCCTCCCTCCTGTAGGGTGCACCTTGGGGGGTCTGTGTACCAAGTTTGGTCTTGTTCTGTCATTGTTGGGGGCCTAGTCAGGAAAATCAAGTTAAGGATGCCGTGTTGTCAATTTTGGCCTGGTCTGTGATGTATAGGGGCTCCGGTGTTGTTTTGGAAGTGAATGAGGTGAAGGTACTTCATATCCCATCATTTGTGGCCTATCCTGCCCTAAACCACACCAGGTTGTGAAGTGGCCCATTGGTCCCCTGTTTGCCAAGTCATTGCTGTGGGCCGCAGTGGGTGGCTGCCTGAGGCATTTCCTTTTCCCTCTGAGTCACCTTGGAATGTTGGGATGTGGTTGGCCAATCGGAGTACATTATGCAAATGCCATTTCAGTGGTAACCAATCCCCTCTGTCTGGGGCCGTGGAATGGTTGTGATGTCTGGAGGCTGGTGTTGTTTGGGAAGTCCTTTGAATAGACTGCAAATACCATTTTAGTGGTAACCAATCCCCCTGTCTGGGGCCAGGCTGTTGGGAGTTCTGGGCTGGCCAAGTCAGCTGTCCTTTATGCAAATACCATTTCAGTGGCATTTCCAATCCCCTGTCTGAGTCACCTTTGGAATGTTGGGAGTTCTGGGCTGGCCAATCGGAGTACATTATGCAAATGCCATTTCAGTGGTAACCAATCCCCTCTGTCTGGGGCCGTGGAATGTTGGAGTTCTGAGGCTGGCCAATCAGAGTCCTTTATGCAAATACCATTTTAGTGGTAACCAATCCCCTCTGTCTGGGGCCGTAGAATGTTGGAGTTCTGAGGCTGGCCAATCAGAGTCCTTTATGCAAATACCATTTTAGTGGTAACCAATCCCCTCTGTCCGGGGCCGTAGAATGTTGGGAGTTCTGAGGCTGGCCAATCGGAGTCCTTTATGCAAATACCATTTCAGTGGTAACCAATCCCCTCTGTCTGGGGCCGTAGAATGTTGGGAGTTCTGAGGCTGGCCAATCAGGGTCCTTTATGCAAATACCATTTCAGTGGTAACCAATCCCCTCTGTCCGGGGCCGTAGAATGTTGGAGTTCTGAGGCTGGCCAATCAGGGTCCTTTATGCAAATACCATTTCAGTGGTAACCAATCCCCTCTGTCTGGGGCCGTAGAATGTTGGGAGTTCTGAGGCTGGCCAATCAGGGTCCTTTATGCAAATACCATTTCAGTGTCTAAGCCATCCCCTCTGTCCGGGGCCGTAGAATGTTGGGAGTTCTGAGGCTGGCCAATCAGGGTCCTTTATGCAAATACCATTTCAGTGTCTAAGAAATCCCCTCTGTCCGGGGCCGTGGAATGTTGGAGTTCTGAGGCTGGCCAATCAGAGTCCTTTATGCAAATACCATTTTAGTGGTAACCAATCCCCTCTGTCCGGGGCCGTAGAATGTTGGGAGTTCTGAGGCTGGCCAATCAGGGTCCTTTATGCAAATAATCCCAGAGTTGCAGCCATCATATTATTATAATATATTGTTGTTATTATATTAATATTATGTTATTTATTAAGGTGATATTAGGTTATGAGATACTCTGACTGTGTTCTCCCACAGATGCCACAGCCTAGGCCCGGGTCCCCCTCTCATCCTCTCTCATCCTCTCACCAGGGCAGCTCGTAGAGGCCTTTCGGGGTCTTCTCAGGCCCAGGCGCTTCCATAGCAACCTCCGCCATGGCTGCTTCCCGCCGAAACGTCCTCTGGCCCCGCCCCTTTCACGTCGCGACGTCAGAACGCAGCGTCCCGGCGCCATCGTGGTTATGGGCAACGAGGGGCGGGACGGCCACAAGAGGGTGACGTCAGAGCGGTGGCTTCCTCTGCCCGGACGAGGGCGGGGCTTCCCCTTAAAGCAACAGACGGTGCCTTGGAATGAATGGAGTTTTGACTGGCATCCTCTCCTGACATTTCACTCCCATCTTATGGCAGGTGGGGAGGTGTGTTGGGAACTAGGAAAATTGGTTTGATGTCCAGGGTGGGAGAAAGAAAGAAAGAAAGAAAGAACTCTTGTCTGTTGGAGGAAGGTGTCCATGTTGCCTTTGGCCAGCTTGATTAGCATTGAATGGCCTTGCAGCTTCAAAGCCTGGCTTCTTCCTTCCTCAGGGGGAATCCTTTGTTGGGAGGCGTTAGCATAGCACACACTTAGTACTATATATTACTATATTGTCCTATCCTGCGATATTATTGGTAATATTCCATGTAATATACAATTACATTGCATTGTCTGTATTGGTCCGTTTTGCTGGCCTCAGTGGTCTGTGGGAACCAAAGTGTTTGAAAGTACTACAATTCCCATAATCCGTGGGTCATGTCACTCAAACCTCACCAGGACGTGAAGGTAGTCATGGGGGTTATGTGTGCCAAGTTTGGTCTCGGTCATTGGATGAGGGTCGCAGCGGCCTTGGGAAGTGAGTATAGGTACTTCAAGTCCCATCATCCATGGTCCACCCTCCTGAGAACTGCACCAGGACGTAGAGTGGGTCAGAGGGGTTATGTGTGCCAAGTTTGGTCTTGATTTGTCATTGGATGATTGGAGCAGTGGTCTCAGGAAATGAGTAGAAGTACTTCAAGTCCCATCATCCATAGCCCACCCTCCTGCAAACTGCAGCAGGATGTAGAGTGGGTCATGGGGGCTCTATGTGCCAACTTTGGTCTTGATCAGTCATTGGATGAGGGTTGCAGCGCTCTCGGGAAATGAGTGAAGGTACTGCAAGTCCCATCATCCATGGTCCGCACCCCCGCAAACTGCAGCAGGATGTAGAGTGGGTCATGGGGGCTCTGTGTGTCAAGTTTGGTCTTGATCAGTCATTGGATGAGGGTTGCAGCGCTCTCGGGAAATGAGTGAAGGTACTGCAAGTCCCATCATCCATGGTCCGCACCCCCGCAAACTGCAGCAGGATGTAGAGTGGGTCATGGGGGCTCTGTGTGCCAAGTTTGGTCTGTATCAGTCCATTGGATGAGGCCTGCAGTGGTTGGTGGGAACCAAAGTGTTTGAAAGTACTACAAATCCCATAATCCATGGGTCATGTCCCTCAAACCACAGCAGGATGTAGAGTGGGTCATGGGGGCTCTGTGTGTCAAGTTTGGTCTTGATCAGTCATTGGATGAGGGTTGCAGCGGCCTTGGGAAGTGAGCGTAGGTACTTGAAGTCCCATCATCCATGGCCCACCCTCCTGCGAACTGCACCAGGAGGTAGAGTGGCTCATGGGGGCTGTGTGTGCCAAGTGTGGTCTGTAGTGGTCCATTTTGGTGGCCTCAGTGGTTGGTGGGAACCAAAGTGTTTGAAAGTACTACAAATCCCATAATTCATGGGTCATGTCCCTCAAACCACGCCAGGAGGTAAAGGGGGTCAGGGGGGTTATGTGTGCCAAGTTTGGTCTCGATCAGTCATTGGATGAGGGTCGCAGCGGCCTTGGGAAGTGAGTGTAGGTACTTGAAGTCCCATCATCCATGGCCCACCCTCCTGCGAACTGCACCAGGACGTAGAGTGGCTCATGGGGGCTGTGTGTGCCAAGTGTGGTCTGTAGTGGTCCATTTTGGTGGCCTCAGTGGTTGGTGGGAACCAAAGTGTTTGAAAGTACTACAAATCCCATAATTCATGGGTCATGTCCTCAAACCACGCCAGGAGGTAAAGGGGGGGCTGGTGTGTGCAGGGGGCTCTGTGTGCCAAGTTTGGTCTCGATCAGTCATTGGATGAGGGTCGCAGCGGCCTTGGGAAGTGAGTGTAGGTACTTGAAGTCCCATCATCCATGGCCCACCCTCCTGCGAACTGCACCAGGACGTAGAGTGGCTCATGGGGGCTGTGTGTGCCAAGTGTGGTCTGTAGTGGTCCATTTTGGTGGCCTCAGTGGTCGGTGGGAACCAAAGTGTTTGAAAGTACTACAATTCCCATAATCCGTGGGTCATGTCACTCAAACCTCACCCGCCTACTCTTCAGCCCGAGAAACAACGAATCGAGCTAAGCAGCATAAAAAAAAAACCCCCATCTGGTAAGCCCCGCCCCCTTCCCCCTTCCCATCCCCTTTTGTTTCCCGGCGAGGGGCGAAGTGTCCGGAAGGCAGAAGAGCCTGAGGAGCGGGGGGCGGTGGCACGTCAAGGGGGAACAGCCCTTGCGTGTTTGTTTTTCCCCTCCTTCTCTTTTTGCGTCTGCGCCCGCCCGCCTCCCCTTCCGAGCACCCTTGCCTTTCTGCTGCCTGGTCCTGAGGGAGTGGCGGGCCCGCCTCCCGCTGATTGACAGCCGCTCCCGCTCGCGCGCTCTCTCCTCCATCCATTATTTGGGGAAGGGCGGGTTCCCGGCGCGGCCTAGGTGCCTCGGCTCCAGGAAAGCAAGCCGGGGCCTCGATTTCTCCTCCTGCCCGGCGTGAGGTGAGCCAGAGGGGGGCAAATGTGGAAGGGGGGGACACGGAGCAGCAACAAAGGCCCCGCACAAAGGCTGCTCGGGGACGGGGGGGGCGCCCTTGGAAATGATACTGTCTGCCTGTGCAGCCCTATTATGATATGTTATGTGTTTATTATAGGATAATATTGTCATATTCTATATTTACAGTATTCCATATGTTTTGTTATTGTGTAGGGCTATTATTACAGACATAATATATATAATAGCAATATAATAAAATACAAATATTACATTACTATGTTACCATTGTATTTTACTATATTTATTATATTATTATATTATATAATAGTATATTATTATATGTATTATCATATTATATTATTATATTACTATTGTATTTCATTATATTTTATATTTTATTATTTAATACTATATTATATGTATTATAGTATATTATTATATTATATTTCCATTGTATTTTATTATATTTTATATTTATTATATATTAGTATAGTATATTATATGTATTATAATATTATATTATTATATTTATTATATTATATTATACAATAGTATATATTATTATTAATAATACTACTAATAATTATTATATTATATTACCATTGTATTTTATTATATTTTATATTTTATTATTATATAATAGTATATTATTATATGTATTATAATATTATATTATTATATTACCATTGTATTATATTTATTATATTTTTATATAATAGTATATTATTATATGTATTATAATATTATATTATTATATTAGTATTGTATTTTGTTATATGCATTATATTATTATATTACTATTGTATTTCATTATATTTTATATTTTATTATGTAATACTATATTATATTTATTATATTTTATTATGTAATAGTATATTATTATATGTATTATATTATTATTTTATTATATTACTATTGTATTTCATTATATTTTATATATTTTATATTTTTTATATAATAGTATATTATTACACGTCATTATATGATAATATAACAAATATATGGTATAATAAAATATTATATTATAATATTATAATACATTATAAAATATTACAACATTACATAAATATTATATTACAATGCTACTATTGTTGTAGTTGAGTCTGGGACCTCAGGTACTACTAGGAGGACAGGGCTGTGTGAAGAGGATACTACGGCATCAAACATTGATATGGATTTGGGTGGGGCTGTTTGCAATGATAGTACTGGCCTCGGGAGGGGAAAGAGGTTGACTCGTGAACAAAGTGAGGAAGATGTGCTCCAAGTGCCGAAGAATCATTTCTGGGTTTTCCGGGGGAGGATGGGAGTCAGAGTGAGGGAGATTCCTCTGACGAAGAGACAGATATGGATGAGGCATTGGTAAACGAGGTCCGAGCAGTATGTGGGGAAACTTCTGATACTAGCACATTTTTGGGATGATAGGGAGTGGGCCTCGGGACATCTGGATGATTGGGGTGAATTAAATGAAGACAGAAGATGGCGTGTTTGGCGAGAGAATCAAGAGAGCACAGCCGGGGAAGTTGCAACAGCTGGAGCTGCTCATAGTGGGGCGTATGCTAGGGAGGACAGATCTGATATGGAGGAGTAATAAATAAGGCATCTGAGGGATTGGTTTTGTATCACTGCTGAGAAGTGTTTTCTGTTTATTGGTCGCCTTTTTGACCTAAAAGACTGTGGACAATAAAACTCCTATTACTCTTACTTCTGGCCTGGCAACTGTGTCGTGACAATTATAATATAATATTTGTTATTATACTGTTTGTATTCTCTTACTATTATATTACGTTATAAACATAATATATAATAACGTTATACATAATAAAACATATTACTATTATATTATACTAGCTGTACCCGGCACGCGTTGCTGTGCCCTTTTTAGGAGATGCGAGAAAGTCCAATCATCCACAGTGTGCCCTCCTCTAAACTGCAGTTGGATGGAGTGTGGGTCATGGGGGGCATGGTGTGCCAAGTTGGGTCTTTATCGGTCTTGGTTCTTGG
The DNA here is from genome assembly GCA_030556195.1 of Anolis apletophallus. Lineage (NCBI taxonomy): Eukaryota > Metazoa > Chordata > Lepidosauria > Squamata > Anolidae > Anolis > Anolis apletophallus. The sequence continues at coordinate 13,428,413 of JARBWK010000020.1, forward strand.
TTTGAAGTACTACAAATCCCATTTTCCATGGTGGTACTTCAAGTCCCATCATGCATGGTCGGGGCTCTGTGTGCCAAGGTAGGTTACTGTAAATTCAGGCCATACACAATGTCCCATGAGCTGAGGCCTAGTTAGGAACAGCAAGTTAATGAAGCCTTACTGTCAATTCAGGCCATACACAATGTCCAATGAGCTGAGGCCTAGTCGGGAGAATCAAGTTAATGAAGCCTTACTGTCAATTTAGAGCGTAATCAGCTTCCCAGTAATTGAGGGCTAGTTAGGGAAATCAAGTTAATGAAGCTAATGAAGTTAATCAAGTTAATTTTGGGTGTGGTCTGTGATTTTTCGGTTGGAAGTGTTTTGGGTGTTTGTGTTGGGGATTGGCTCAGGCCTTTTCCTTATTCTGTTTCGGCAGTTTCTTATGGATCGCAAATTTCATGTTGGCTGGCCAGTGCAGCAGTTATGCAAATCCGCCCTTATTGGCAGCCAATCAGGTTGTTCAGAATGTAGAGGCTGGGTGAGTCTTTGGCTGGCCCGGAGGATGCTGGTAAATGTAGTTTTATTTTTACTCGTTGTTTTGGGGCCTTTTAGGTTTTGGGGGGGAGTTTCTTTGCTACAAATGTACCTTGCTTGAGGCCTATTTCTGTTGGCAAGTATTGTGTTTCTGCGTTGTATGGTTTCTTTGTTTGAGGGATACATCACATGACGTGAACCCATTTATATAATAGATACAATCCCACATTATCTGCTTTGAACTGCAATATAGATAGATAGATAGATAGATAGATAGATAGATAGATAGATAGATAGATAGATATAGCAGTTCAAAGCAGATAATGTGGGATAGTATTATTCAGCTGCCAGAGTTTGCAAGGAAGAGAGAGGTCAGGGCTTGGACAGGCACCTCCCTGAATACAGGCAGCGATGGTGCATCCACTGAGCAGGGGCGTGGCCATCCCGAGGTGGGCGTGGCTTCCCCGCCCTGGATCTTGGCTCCGCCCCTTTTCCCACGCAGCTGGCAACCTACCTGGCGCCAGTCGTGCACAGCGGAGGGCGACCCTGCTTCTCTCGCCTGCCCGCTTGCTTGCAGATCCGGATCTGGGGCATCCCTGCTGGGGCCAAACTCAAGGTAAGCTAGGCCGGGGAGCTTGCTTCCTACTGGATCCTTGGTTGGAGCAGAGACACCGGAGTTTTGTTGACAAACAGACTGGAAAGGGGGATGCATCTCCACTGCACTTTTGCCCCACTTTAATGCTCGATGCTGATGTTTAAGATGTATTTTCATTCACTGGACCATATTTTGCACTAATACGCAATTCTCCCAAGTTTGAATACTGGTGGGGTTAGGGGAGGGGTTCGTTTTGTCATTTGGGAGTTGTAGTTGCTGGGATTTATAGTTCACCTACAATCAAAGAGCATTCTGAACCCCACCAAGGATGGAATTGAACCCAACTTGGCACACAGAACTCCCATGCCCAACAGAAAATACTGGAAGGGTCTGGTGGGCATTGACCTTGGAGTTTGGGAGTTGTAGTTCACCTACCTCCAGTGGACTCAAGCAATGATGGACCTGGACCAAACTTGGCACGGATACTCAATGTGCCCAAATGTGAACACTGGTGGAGTTTTGGGAAAATAGACCTTGACATTTGGGAATTGTACTGTAGTTGCTGGGATTTATAGTTCACCTACAATCAAAGAGCATTTTGAACTCCACCAATGATGGAATTGAATCAAACTTAGCACACAGGACTCCCATGCCCAACAGAAAATACTGGAAGGGTTTAATGGGCATTGACCTTGGAGTTTGGGAGTTGTAGTTCACCTACCTCCAGTGGACTCAAGCAATGATGGATCTGGACCAAACTTGGCACGGATACTCGATATGCCCAAATGTGAATACTGGTGGAGTTTTGGGAAAATAGACCTTGACATTTGGGAATTGTAGTTGCTGGGATTTATAGTTCACCTACAATCAAAGAGCATTCTGAACCCTACCAACGATGGAATTGAACCAAACTTGGCACACAGGACTCCCATGCCCAACAGAGAAATACTGGAAGGGTCTGGTGGGCATTGACCTTGAGTTTTGGAGTTGTAGTTCACCTACATTTGGAGAGCACTGTGGACTCAAGCAATAATGAATCTGGACCAAACTTGGTACGAATACTCAATATGGCCAAATGTGAACACTGGTGGAGTTTTGGGAAAATAGGCCTTGACATTTGGGAATTGTAGTTGCTGGGATTTATAGTTCACCTACAATTAGAGAGCATTCTGAACTCCACCAATGATAGAATTGGGCCAAACGTCCTCACACAGAACCCCCATGATGAACAGAAAATGCTGTATTCTCTGAATGTCTTTGGCAACCCCTGCTTTGTAACCGGGCGGGGAGGGGGGAGCCCGGGAGGAGGTGGGAGGGGCTTGGGAGGGGGAGGCGTGGGAGGGGAGGCGTCCGCCTCCTGGCCCCGCCCCGCCAGGCTTTGTAACCGGCCGGGAGGGGAGCCCGGGAGGAGGGGGGAGGGGCTTGGGAGGGGGAGGCGTGTCCCGCCTCCTGGCCCCGCCCCGCCAGGCTTTGTAACCGGGTGGGGGGGGGAGCGGGCGGGGGGGGGGAGCCCGGGAGGGGGGAGGGGCTTGGGAGGGGGGAGGCGTGTCCCGCCTCCTGGCCCCGCCCCCCCTGCCAGGCTTTGTAACCGGGCGGGAGGGGGAGCCCGGGAGGAGGTGGGAGGGGCTTGGGAGGGGGAGGCGTGTCCCGCCTCCTGGCCCCGCCCCGCCAGGCTTTGTAACCGGGCGGGAGGGGGAGCCCGGGGAGGGGGAGGGGGGAGGGGCTTGGGAGGGGAGGGGCTTGGGAGGGGGAGGGGCTTGGGAGGGGGGAGGCTCCCTCCATCCACGGAGCACCCGCCGCTGTTCCGGATCAGCGGCGGCCGTGCTCCGTGGAGGGAGGGAGGGAGGAGGAGGGGCTATGGAGGAACCGGCTCGGATCCAGCGGCGGGAGGCTCAAAGAAGGTAAGCCCGGGAGCTTACCTTCTTGAGGCGCCGCCGCTGATCCGAGGGGGCGCGGCGGAGGGCGGGTCGTCGGTCTCCGGCCCTGCCTCCCGCCCTGGCGTGCATGGGGAGGCAGGGCCGGAGATGGGCGAACCGCCCTCTGCCGCCCCCCTGCGGTTGTAGCGGGCGGCGCCTCAAAGAAGGTAAGCCCGGGAGCTTACCTTATTTGAGGCCCGGCCGCTGGATCCGCGGGGGACACGGCGGAGGGCGGTTCGCCGTTCTCCGGCCTTGCCTCCCGCCCTGGCGCGCCTGGGGAGGCAGGGCCGGAGCTGGTGAACGCCCTCCGCCGTGTCCCCCGCGGATGCAGCGGTGGCGCGGAAGGAGGTGGGAGGGGCTGGGGAGGAGGGGAGGGGTTTCCCCTCCTCTTCCCCCGCCGCTCTTCCTGTTCAAAGGAGGAGGCGGAGGGGGCGCTCTGGCTGGCATGTGCGAACGTTCTAAACGTTCGCGCTGGCAGCGCAGAGTCCGGGGTGGGATTCCCTTTGTTAATTTTTAGGGGGGGTGTTTTTGGGTGTTGCGAGGTATTTAGGGCCGGTTTTTTGACTGTTGTCTGTACCTCGTGGTCAGGCCCAGTCAGTTGTTTAGTGTGGTGTTTCTGCGACGTATAGTTTCGTTGTCTATATCAATCTTTGCACGACCGTGTCTCCTTTATATATATAGATTACCAACATAATATATAATAGTAATATTATAATATAACAAATACTATATTATTATATTAGTATTATATTTTATTTTTATTATATTTTATTATAATATTATTGTATTTATTATTGTGTGAATTTCCTGTATTATTCCATTTGTTATTGTAATTGTATTGATGATGATTATTATTATTTCTGATGTATTTTGTTTTGTAGTTTACTGTTTTGTATTGTATTTTAGAAGGGCTTGGCCTCATGTTAGCCGCCCCGAGCCCCCGTTGGGGAGATGGTGGCAGGGTATAAAAAATATTATTATTATTATTATTATTATTTTATAACACAATATGTGCATTACATTATGTTATTGTTATCTATATATATATAATCCGAGTGGTCGTGGGATGTCGTATATGCACGGCCAAACTAAACCCCCCCCAAACACAAATCCCACGACACACATTCCCCCAGACCACGAGGTACAGACATAACCCAAAAAAACCCACCTCCCTAACTTGCAACCCCCCAAAAACCAGCCCCCCAAAACAGCCCATAGACTCCCGTTCTGCGCTACCCGCGAGCGCAGGAGAGAGGGAGAACAATCGCGCAGGCGCACAAGGCAGCCCCCCCCCCAAAACCCACCAACCCATCCCATCACCCTCTCTCCCCTCTCACCGGGACCTTCGCAACCCGGCGACCCAAAAACCACCTCCTCGCCATTGACCACACGTCCCCGGTCCAAGAGCAGCTCTAGGCCGCCAAACTACACTTCCCAGAAACCAACGCAAAAACCGGAAGTGGCCATGCCGAGGTTTCTGGGAAGTGTAGTACAAAACGCCACACTTCCCCCAGCAGACACAAAAAGGGGCGGGCCGCCTACGACGCTGCCCATGCGCGCCAGGGCGGGAGGCAGGCCCGGAGACCGGCGCTCCGCCATCCGCCCTGTCCCCCGCGGTTCCACCGGCCACGCCTGAAAGAAGGTAAGCTCCCGAGTTTACCTACTTTCAGGCGCGGCCGCCGCAACCACGGGGGACACGGAGGAAGGCGGAGCGCCGATCTCCGGCCCTGCCTCCCGCCCTCCGGTGTGTCCCCCACGGTTGCGGCGGGCCGCGCCTGAAAGAAGGTAAGCTCCCGGGCTTACCTTGCTTCAGGCGCGCCGCAACCGCGGGGAACACGGCGGGAGGTCATGAGAGAGACAGGGGAGGCCTGAGAGAGGGGGAGGGGAGAGAGAGGGGGGTAGTGACACAGACAGAAAGAGGGGGGGGAAGAGAAGGGGGGAATCAGGCAGCAAGAGAGAGGAGGGGGAGAGAGAGCTGGGAAAGAGAAACAGAGAGAGGGGGGAAAGGAAAAAGACAAAGGGGGGAAACAGACAGATAGAGGGGGGAAAGGTACATACACACATACAGAAACATACACATACATACACATACATACAGACACACAAACACATACATACTCACACACATACATATATATACACAGACACACACACACATCCACACACAAACATACACAAAAACACACAAACACACACACACACACATACACACACACATAACGCACATACATATATATACACACACATATATACACACACACATACAAACGCACATACATATATATACACACACAAAACACATTGACAAATCACTTCCAACCAGACACATACAAACGTACATACATATATATACACACACAAAACACATTGACAAATCACTTCCAACCAGACACATACAAACGTACATACATATATATACACACACAAAACACATTGACAAATCACTTCCAACCAGACACATACAAACGTACATACATATATATACACACACAAAACACATTGACAAATCACTTCCAACCCTTACATACCCACACTTCCACACATCTCCTAAATAGGGCACAAATACATGCACACACATACCAAACCACAAACACACATACCCCCCAAATATCCACAAACACACATACACACACACACACATAAACACACAACACACATGCTCACATCATTTCAACAACATACATACCCAGACTTTCTCACATCACCTACATAGGGCACAGCAACGCGTGCCGGGTACAGCTAGTTTTATATATGTGTGTATGAGTGTGACTAGAACTCATGCAAAGATTAAAGAATCGATGCCTCCTGGACCCACAAAGCTGGACTCTGAAGCTTCTGTAGGGTTTCTTTATTATTGCCAGAAAGGAATGTATATATCTGTATCTGACATTTGTCGACCTCACCAAAGCCTTCGACACTGTGAGCAGAAAAGGTCTGTGGCAGATCCTGGAACGTCTAGGACGTCCCCCCAAATTCCTCAAAATGATTATCCTGCTCCATGAGGGCCAGCGCGGTCAAGTCAGACACGGCGATGCTCTCTCGGAGCCCTTTCTCATAACTAACGGAGTGAAACAAGGTTGTGTCCTTGCACCAACCCTATTGACAATCTTCTTCAGCATGATGCTCCAAAGGGCGACGGCAGACCTACAAGAAGAAGAACAGGGGTGGGTGATTTTTTCCCCCAAGGGGCCACACGAGAACCGAAAAATATCATGGAGGGCCGCACCTAAAGGCTGAACTACATTCTAATCTACATTTATTTACTATATATTACACATCATTAATATTAACATATTAATATATCAAGAAATATTCATATATTATTAGTATTAATATCATAATTATTATACCATAGTATAAATAGAGACATAATATATTGAAATTATAATATAATATAACATATTATTTATTATATTATTATAAAACTATTATAAAATAATAATAAAAACCACTAAAATAAAATGAAATGAAATTCAAGAAGACAAGGTGCGAGCCAAGATGGAGGCTGACATCCTCAAGAGAGGAATGATCCCAAGGTGGAATGGCCCAATGGACCCAGCCCAGAGGATGGCAAAGCGGACCCATCCGCCGCAGCAGAGCAGAGCAGCAGACGATCGGAGGCTGCAGGCCTCCCCCCGCTCTCGGCCCCAGCCCTTCCGTCAGAGGCGTTCCTGATCGGCTGATCGCCCTACCATGGAGGGCCATCCCGGCTTTGGAGTGCCTGCCATCCCGGGAGGCAATCCACGCCTGCAGCGAGAGCAGTCGGCAACCTGCGGCGGCTGATCGCCCTGGCAACCCGGAAGACTTGATCGTCTTCCGGTTCGCCAGGGCGATCAGCTGCCGCAGGTCGCCGACTGCTCCCACTGTAGGCCTGGGTCGCCTCCCGGGATGGCAGGCACTCCAAGGCCGCCGCTCCTCCGATCGTTCTCCGGAGCGGCGGACTGTCTGCCGATGCAGGCCCCACAGCCCGCGATGGGATGGCGGCAGCGGCAGCCCTTCCTCTTGCAGAAATGGCCTCGCCCCCGACGCCTTTCTCCCCGGGCTGGTCAGAATCGGCCGGCGGGCCGGATCCGGTCCGTGGGCCGCAAGATGCCCAGGTCTGCTCTAAACTATATTTGTCCTTCACAATCTTCTTCACAATCTTCTTCAGCATGATGCTCCAAAGGGCTACGGCAGATCTGGAAGAAGAAGAAGACGGCATATATATACGCTATCGTACTGATGGCAGCTTGTCCAACTTAAGCCGCCTGAGGGCTCGCACTAAGACTCTAAACTATCTAGTCCGTGAGCTGCTTTTTGCTGGCGACGCTGCCCTTGTCGCCCATTCAGAAGCAGCCCTGCAGCGCCTCACGTCCTGCTTTGCAACAGCTGCAGAGCCGTTTGGGCTGGAAGTCAGCCTGAAGAACACGGAAGTCCTCTACCAGCCCGCACCACAGGAAGAACACCATCATTCCCACGTCAGCATAGGCACATCTGTGCTTAAGTCTGTTCAGCAGTTCACCTCCCTGGGAAGTATCATCTCTTCAGACGCCAAGATTGATAAAGAGAGAGATCACAGATTAGCAAAGGCATAGAGTGTGTTTGGAAGGCTTCACAAAAGAGTCTGGAGCAACAAGCACCTGAGGCAAAGCACCAAAATCAGCGTGTACAGAGCTATCGTACTGTCTATTCTCCTCTATGGGTCACCTATCGCCAACACGTACAACTCCTCAAACGCTTCCATCAGCGCTGTCTTTGCACAATCCTAAATATACACTGGACCGACTATGTGACGAACGTTGCTGTCCTTGAGCAAGCAGAGGTCACCAGCATTGAGGCCATGCTATTGAGAACACAGCTGCGCTGGGCAGGGCACGTCTCTAGGATTGAGGACCACCGCCTCCCAAAGATACTACTCTATGGTGAACTCGTGAGAGAGGCGCCCCCAAAAAGAGATATAAGGACTCCTTGAAACAACATCTCAGGCTCGGCCAGATTGATCACCAACAATGGTCCACCCAGGCCTCACATCGGGAGGCATGGAGACGCACTATCCACAATGCTGCGGCCTCTTTTGAGAAGACACGCCGAACGGGTCTCGACAACGCAGAAAGAACCGCAACTTGGAAACAACATCACCCAAGGAGACTTTCTGCTGTGCTTTCTGCAACCGGACTTGCCTATTTCAGATTGGCCTTTTTAGTCATCAACGCGCTTGTAAAAAGCGTGGGACGAGTCCTTCCTCAGAATCTTCGTTCGCGAAGTAATGCCGAGAGTCCACTGAAGGGATGAGTCCCAGGCAGAAGCCGGGCGTCTGGAAGCGCTGTAAAAGCAGCGAGGAGGCCCGGAGCCGAGACGGGAAGTAATAATTAAGGCGTGAGTCAAAGAAGGATTCCAGCGCAGGCCAGGATCGTAGGCAGAGGCAGGCCCTGGCAGGGAGAGACAAGAATGCTGGGATCGCTCAAAAACCAGTCCCGGCAGATGAGATTTTATCATTTGGGAGTTGTAGTTGCTGGGATTTATAGTTCACCTATCATATCAAAGAGCATTCTGAACTCCACCAAGGATGGAATTGAACCAAACTTGGCACACAGAACTCCCATGACCAACGGAAAATACTTGGAAGAGTTTGGTGGGCGTTGACCTTGAGTTTGGCAGTTGTAGTTCATCTACATCCAGACAGCAATGTGGACTAAAATAATGATGGATCTGGACCAAGCTTGACATGAATACTCAATATTCCTAAATGTGAGTTTGGGGGAAATAGAGCTTGACATTTGAGAGTTGTGATTCCTGGGATTTATAGTTCACTCACAATCAAAGAGCATTCTGAACCACTCCAACGATAGAATTGGGCCAAACTTCCCACACAGAGACCCCTATGCACAACCAACAGAAAATACTGTTGTTAATATTATTATATTTTAGTATATTGCACTATACTATTCAATTGAAGTATTATTAGTAATATTACATGTAATATAAAATATATAATTATAATATATTATTATTAGTATTATATTTTACTACATTATAATATAATATTACAACGTATATATACAGTACATACAATATATTATATTAATTGCATAGTACAATATGAGTATTATATATATTACAGGTAATATAAAAATATATAATAATAATAATATTATTATTAGTATTATATTTTACTACATTATAATATTATAAATATATGTATATATAATATATTATATTATTAGCATTTTTCTATACATGGTGTATATACATACAATATATTATATTAATTGCATAGTACAATATGAGTATTATATATATTACATGTAATATAAAATATATAATTATAATGTATTATTACTATTATATTTTAATACATTATAATATAAATCTTATATGTATATACGATATATTATTAGCATTTTTCTATACAAGGTATATATACATACACTATATTATATGAATTGCATAGTACAATATTAGTACTATATATATTACATGTAATATAAAATATATAATTATAATGTATTATTATTTGTATTACATTGTATTGCAATTGCTGGTATCTGTTTACAGCTAGTAGTAAATAATTAAATATTTAATTTTAAAAAAAAAATATTGTCCAAAAAACCATGGCTGCCTCCGTTTTCTCTCGTATCTCTAGGTCTTGGGATTTAGATGATGCTCTTCACCTCGTTGATGCTTAAGGCTGTGGCCCCGCATTGAGGACAGCAGGCAGCTGAGACACGCCAACGGAGGGGCCAAGATGCTCAAGCCAAGCGGCCTCAAGATTCCCGGAAGGGCCGGGAAACACTCCAGCTCCGCGGGGCGACCGGGAGGGACGGCCAGTGCTGCCACCACAACGGCTGCCACCACAAAGGAAGGTGAGCTGTCTCTTTTGGTCGTTGTCGAGACAAAAGTTGCTTGAACTTGTGGGGCTTTCAGCATCCATCACTGCAGTAAATAGTCCTGTGTGCCCATTAAGAACACAAACCACGGGCGGCCTCCTATAATCCAACTAGTCTGGCTTTAGGCCGGGACATGGAACTGAAGCAGTCTTGGTCGGGAACCTTTTTGACTCAAGAGAGCCATAAAGGCTAAATATTTGGAAATGTATTTCAGTGAGAGCCATAGAACAGATATCATATATTTCAAGACTGAAGTCAACTCAATGTGAGTCTATACGTACATACGATGAGAAAAGGATTCCCCCTTTGGCAGAACGACGGACACTTCAGACCTGGCTCTGCAAAAGGCACGCTCAGGACTCTGGGAAGGAAGAGAAGATTGAAGGAAAGAAGGGGGAAAGAAAGGAAGAAAGACAGGAAATAAAGGAGGGAGGGGAGAGGAAGAAAGAAAAGAAGAACAAACTATGGAAAAGGAAAAGAAAAGCAGGAGAGAGACAAGGAGGGGAAAAGAAAGAAGGACATGGGAAGGGAGGAAAGGAAAGGGTGGGGAAAAGAAAGGAAAGGAGTGAGGAAAAAGTAAAATAATGAAGGGAAAAGAAAGAAGGGGAGAGAGGGAAGTGAAAAGAAAGGAAGGAGAATGAAAGGAAGACTTGGTGGGGAGAATAGAAGAAGGAGGAAGGAAGGAAAAAAGAAGGAAGAGGAGAGAGGGAGGGAAAATGAAGGAGAGAAGGAAAGGGTGAAGGGAAGGAAGAAGAGAAAGAAAGAGGGAGAATGGAGGAAAGAAGGAAGGGGAGAGAGGGCGGGAAAAGGAAGGAGAGAAGGAGAAGGAAGGAAAGGGTGAAGGGGAGAAAGAAAAGGGAGAAAGAGGGAGAATGGAGGAAAGAAGGAAGGGGAGAGGGAAGGAAAAGGAAGGAGAGAAGGAGAAGGAAAGGGTGAAGGGGAGAAAGAAAGGAAGAGGGAGAATGGAGGAAAGAAGGAAGGGGAGAGAGAAGAGGGAGAAAGAAAGGAAAGGGTGAAGGGGAGAAAGAAAGAAAGAGGGAAAATGGAGGAAGGACGGAAGGGGAGAGAGGCAGGGAAAAGGAAGGAGAAGGAAAGGGTGAAGGGTAGAAAGGAAGGAAGGAAGAGGGCCCCGAGAGCAGCGGGGGATGAGGAAGAGGCGGCGATAGCAGCGTGGAAGCGGCAGTCGCGGCGCATTTGCGTCACTCCTCCCCGCTGCATGCTGGGAAACCGAGGCCCGGGCTGCTCTGGAGAGCCAGGTGCAATCCTGAAAAGAGCCCCACCTGGCTCGCGAGCCATAGGTTCCCTGCCGCTGGTCTAGTACAATGATATGAGGGTCAAAAAGTTTTGCTTCCTGGGTCAGAAAAACGTTACGAATGAACGCATAACAGAAGAAGTTGGTCCAGATCCGGAACTATCCTTCAACATGGTCACCAGCATTTTGGACACTTGATTGATTGGCATTGAATGGCCTTGCAGCTGCAAAGTCAATCAGCGAGGGTCTCGGCCATGGTTGCCTGAACGTACCCTCTTTGGAATAATGTCCAGGATGGGAGAAAGAAAGAACAGATAGTTTGAGGTTGGTGTGAATGTCTCAATTGCCCTCCCTGGTTAGCATTTAATGGTTTTGCAGCCTCAAAGCCTGGCCGATTGCTGCCTGGAGGAATCCTTTGTTGAGAGGTGATTAGTTGTCCCTGATTGTTTCTTGTCTGGAGCTCCCTTGTTTTTAGTATCCTTCTTTATTTACACTCCTGATTTAGCCAGATTGTGTTCGTTTTCATGGTTTCCTATTGACATTCTTGTGGATTTCAATGGCTTCTCTGTGTCGCCTCACACGGTGGTTGTTAGGTTTGCCCTCCATGGGCTTTTCCCTGCTCTCCCCCGCTCTCCCTGCTCCATTCAGAACAGCACACTTGGTACAATGGAAGCGGCTGATCCCCGGGGCGTGAAGTGCATCGTGCACAATTGCCTCTTTTTTTGGCTCTTTACAGTTTCTGGTCTGGTTTTGGAAACAGAACTGCAGCTTTTTATTAACTGCTGACGCTCAGCGTCAATGGACGCCGACCAGCTGCTGACTCCACTCTGGTCTCTTTCGCTTGTGTTCTGCGAGCCTTACAAATTTTTTTTAAAACTCTCTCTCCATGCCGTCATGATCGAAATCTAAGTACTGTATATACTCGAGTATAAGCCTAGTTTTTCAGCCCCTTTTTTGAGGCTGAAAAAGCCCCCCTCGGCTTATACTCGAGTCAAGGTTGTTTATTATTTTTCTCTGTTTCATTTTTACTACATGTATTATTTTGCTCTATTATTTTATTACATTTATTATTTTACTCTATTATTAGTAATAGTACATTTATTATTTTACTCTATTATTATTACATTTATTATTTTCACTATTTACTATTACTATTTTTATTATAATTATTATTTTACTCTATTATTATTGGAAGGATACGTAAGCACATTTACATTGAAGAAGGTCAAAATAATGGTTTGATCAGACTTGGACAGTCTTATCTTACATTACAGTTTTATGTAAAGATTAAAAAACATTTAACCTCCTGATGCCTCCATTAATTTAATTTTATTGTTATCTATTTTTATTTTGAAATTGACCATTCGCTGCTACATTTCCCACCCTTGGCTTATAGTCGAGTGAATACGTTTTCCCAGTTTTTGCTTGTCTGTTCTGAGGGTGAAAAGCACATGTCTGTGTTTTAGATGGATTACGAATCAGCTGGTTTTCCCTGGAATAGGCAGTAAGAGCACCTAAAGCTTCGGAGAGCTTCTGTTCAGCCATTTCAAAGCTCTCTGCTTGGGTGGTGACGGCATGATCGTCAGCATAGAGCAGGGGTGCCCACACTTTTTCAGCATGCGAGCTACTTATAATAAAACCAAGTCAGAAAGATCTACCTACCTCTGCAAGGCTGGGGAGGGGCGGGGCATGGCCTGACTCCGCCCCCCTCTGACTTCAGCTCTACCAGCAGCTTCTCCAGGCTTGAGGACGGCAATGCCAAGCCAGCCTTGTGCTAGCTATGCCACCACTGGCTTGGCACTGCCATCCTCAAGCCTGGAGAAGCTGCTGGGAGTGCCGAAGCCGGGAAGGGGGCGGGGCTTGGTGCGGCCTGGCTCCGCCCCCCTCTGAGAAGCGTCCCATCCTGGGATCGACTTCCTTCGGTCCTGGGATCGACTGGTCGATCGTAATCAACTTCCTGGGCAGCCCTGGCATAGATGGATTAGGAATCAGCTGGTTTTCCCTGTAATAGGCAGTAAGAGCACCTAAAGCTTCGGAGAGCTTCGGTTCAGCCATTTCAAAGCTCCGTGCTTGGGTGGTGATGGCAGGATCGTCAGCATAGATGGATTAGGAAACAGCTGGTTTTCCCTGTAATAGGCAGCAAGTGCACCATAAGAGAAAGCACAGCGTCATCTGCCGCAACGCCATTCCAGTCAATTTCCAATAAAGTGCAAATTACGTCTGCTGCCCGAAGGCCTGGTCCCGGAAACACAATTGTAATTTTTTTCCTGAAAGCCAAGAGGGATGGGGTCGATCTTACCTCATTTGGGAGTGCATTCCATAGGCGAGGGGCCACGACCGAGAAGGTCCTGTCTCGTCCCCGCCAAACGCGTTTGCAATATTGGCAGAAGCGAGAGCAGGGCCTCCCCAGACGATCTTAGGCTACGAGATGGGACGTAGAGGCAGATCAGAAGATGGTGATTTACAGTGTCATAAACTGCTGATAGGTCTGTGAAGACGTCTGCTGTCTTTCAAAACCGTCTTCTATGTGCCGAGTCAGGTTGAGCACTTACGATGTGCAGCTTTTGCCTTTCCTGAAACCAGCTTGTTGTGGGAGCAGTGAAGCTAAGGCCTGAGAAAGTTGAGCTCCTGTTCAACCATTTCAAAGCTCCCTGCTTGAGCGGTGATGGCACCATCGTCAGCATAGATGAACTTCTCTATCCCTCTTCTGGCAGTGGTTGATCATTCAGCTGGCAAAGAGGGTGACTGAGTTTGGTATTCCTTCTCTTTTCCCTTCTTCCCTCCCCTTCCTTCTTTTTCCTTCCTTCTCTTTTTCCCTTCTTCCTTCATTCCTTCCTTCTTTCCTTCATTCCTTCTTTCCTTCCCTTCTCCCTTCCTTCCTGTTCCTTGCTTCCTTCTCTTTTTCCTTCCTTCCTTCTTTCCTTCATTCCTTCTTCCTTCCTTCCTGTTCCTTCCTTCTCTTTTCCTTCCTTCCTTCCTCCCTTCCCTTCTTCCGTCCTTCGCTTTTCCTTTCTTCTTTCCTTCCTTCCTTCTTCCCTTCCCTTCTCCCTTCCTTCCTGTTCCTTGCTTCCTTCTCTTTTTCCTTCCTTCCTTCCCTTCTTCCTCCCTTCCTTCTTTCCTTCCTTCCCTTCTTCCTTCACTTTTTCCTTCCTTCTTTCCTTCTTCCCTTCCCTTCTCCCTTCCTGTTCCTTGCTTCCTTCTCTTTTTCCTTCCTTCCTTCTTTCTTTCCTTCCTTCCTTCTTCCCTTCCCTTCTTCCTTCCTTCCTGTTCCTTCCCTTCTTCCTTCCTTTTCCTTCCTTCTTTCCTTCGCTTTTTCCTTCCTTCCTTCCTTTTAACTTCCTTCCTTCCCTTCTTCCTCCCTTCCTTCTTTCCTTCCTTCCCTTCTTCCTTCACTTTTTCCTTCCTTCTTTCCTTCTTCCCTTCCCTTCTCCCTTCCTGTTCCTTGCTTCCTTCTCTTTTTCCTTCCTTCCTTCTTTCTTTCCTTCCTTCCTTCCTTCTTCCCTTCCCTTCTTCCTTCCTTCCTGTTCCTTCCCTTCTTCCTTCCTTCCTGTTCCTTCTTTCCTTCGCTTTTTCCTTCCTTCCTTTTAACTTCCTTCCTTCCCCTCTTCTTTCCTTCTCTTCTTCCTTCCTTCCTCTTCCTTCCTTCCTTTTTACTTCCTTCCTTCTCCTTTTCCTTCCTGTCTTTTTACTTCCTTCCTTATTTCCTTCCTTCCCTTCTTTCTTCCTTCTCTTTTTCCTTCCTTCTTTCTTTTTCATTCCTTCTTTCCTTCCATCCCTTCTTCCTTCCTGTTCCTTCCTTCCCTCCTTCCTTCCTTCCTTCCTTCCTTTTCCTTCCTCCCTTCTTCCTTCCTGTTCCTTCTTTCCCTTCTTCCTTCCTTCCTTCCTTCCTTTTCCTTCCATCCCTTCTTCCTTCCTGTTCCTTCCTTCCCTTCTTCCTTCCTTCCTTCCTTCCCTTCTTCCTTCCTTCCTTCCTTTTCCTTCCTCCCTTCTTCCTTCCCTCCCTCCCTCCCTCCTCAGAGCCTTCCTCCCGCCCCCCTCCTCCCCCTCCTGGGACTCCATCACCCCCAATCCCCGACCTTGGCTGGAGCCTGGGAATCCCCGCTGCAAAGAGTGGAGGGAATGCCCTCCCTTGGACTACAACTCCCATCATCCCTGCAGGAGGCCCTGGCACCAGGGTTGGGGATGCTGGGAGTTGGAGTCCCAGAGAAAGGAGCCTCCCAAAGCCCGAAGGCAACGTCCCTCTTCCTCGCGGCCATCCTGTGTGTGTGGAAAGGAACAGGGGTCACCTGCCTGCCGTGGCTTGAAGGTGTTCAGGTCCCTTTGAATGGGCAGCTCTTGGTCGAGGATATTTTGACCCTGTCGGGAATGGAATCCAAAAGACCCAATGCCCACAATCAATAATAAGATAATAAATCAATAATAAATTAGATAATAAATCTAATAATATATAATAATAATAATATGATAAAAATACTAATATTTATTAATATTTTAATCATTGTGTTCAATTTCCTATGCTGCTATTTGGCTTTGTTTACTTTATTTTGCCACTGTATGTACTTTATTGTGATGTGATTTTTGTTATATTTTGCACTTTATTTTGGTGTATTGTGCCTTTGGCCTCATGTTAGCCGCCCCGAGTCCCCTTCGGGGTGATGGTGGCGATGTATAAATAAAGCTTGTTATTATTATTTATTATTATATACACACATCCTTGTGTTTTTCTCCCCACAGGGTCACCGCTACACAAGCAGGGCTCGACGTCTTCGGCAAGCGCCACCGAAAAGCCGGCGGGGTCGAAAGTTACCGAAGTGGGAGATGACTTCCTGGGGGATTTTGTGGTGGGAGAACGCGTGTGGGTCTACGGAGTCAAGCCAGGCGTGATCCAGTATTTAGGGAGACGCACCGCACCGGGACAGTGGGCGGGGGTCGTTCTGGACGACCCGGTCGGGAAGAACGATGGCTCCGTGGGCGGCGTGCGCTACTTCGAGTGCCCGCAGCTGCAGGGCATCTTCACCCGGCCGTCCAAGCTGACCCGCCAGTCCACGAGCGAGGGCTCCGGCAGCGATGCCCACTCGGTGGAGTCCCTGACGGCCCAGAACCTGTCCCTGCACTCGGGCACCTCCACTCCGCTGCTGTCCACTCGCGTCATCCCCTTGCGGGAGAGCGTCCTCAACAGCGCCATGAAGACCGGGAACGAGTCTGGATCCAACCTCTCGGACAGCGGGTCCGTGAAGAAGGGCGACAAAGACTTCAGGCTCGGAGACCGCGTCCTCGTAAGTCTCTTGGGATCCCGTCGCCAATCTTTTATGTATGTTTATTGACTTTCGAGGCACAAAAGTAAATAAACGAAGCGTGCTACTTTCGGTCGGCTCCAAAGCCTGGAGCGGCACTGGATTGCAGATATTTGTATCCTGATTGTACTATGTTTTTGCAACAGGTCGGCGGGACAAAGACGGGCGTTGTGCGCTATGTGGGGGAGACAGATTTCGCCAAAGGGGAGTGGTGTGGGGTGGAGCTGGACGAACCCCTGGGCAAGAATGATGGCGCCGTGGCCGGAACCAGGTAGGAAACAACTCCCAACTGTTACAGGTTTGAGCCTTTGTACCATAGAGTGCCCGGCCATGTGGGAGGACCTAGAGATTCCTAGAGAGGCGAAAAGATATTAGCAGTTTTATAATGCACGGTTTGCACAGTTTGCCTATTTCTGGGCCCCCGGTGGTACAGTGGTTTAAACCGCTGAGCTGTTGAACTTGCTAATAAATCAGATAATAAATCTAATAATATATTATAATCTTCTATCTTCTTCTATATAATAAAAGTGAATGTTTGTATGTGTGTATGTATGCGGAGGGATATGTGGCAGCGTTCTGATTGGCTGCCACTTTCACAGGCCACAGCGACCAGCGCGGGTGATGGACCTCCACCAAACTTGGTACACATAACGCCCCTGACCCCTTTAGGTCTTGGTGCGGTTTAGGGGAGAGGGACCACGGATTATGGGATTTGTAGTACTTTCAAACACTTTGGTTCCCACAGACCACTGTGGCCACCAAAAAAGACCAATACAGACCACACTTGGCACACACAGCCCCCATGACCCACTCTATGTCCTGGTGCAGTTTGGAGGAGGACAGAGCATGGATGATGGGACTTGAAGTAGCTCTACTCACTTCCTAAGTCCGCTGCGACCCTCATCCAATTACTGATAGAGACCAAACTTGGCACACATGACCCCCATGACTGCCTTCACGTCCTGCTGAGTTTTGGGGGAGGACTTAAAATGGATGCTGGGATTTGTAGTACTTTCACACCCCTCTGTTCCCACAGACCACTATGGCCCCCAACAAACACCGATAAAGACCACACTTGCCACACAGAGCCCCAGTGACCCACTCTACATCCTACCGCAGTTTACAGTAGCATGGATGATGTGACTTGAAGTACCTTCCCTCACTTCCCAAGACTGCTGCAAACCTAATCCAATGACTGATCAAGACCAAACCTGCCACACAGAGCCCTCATGACCCACTCTACATCCTGGCGCAGTTTTGTATGAGACGGACCGCGGATGATGGGACTTGAAGTACCTTCACTCACTTCCTCAAAACAATGCAACCCTCATCCATTCACCAATACAGACCAAACTTGGCACACAGAGCCCCCATGACCCAATCTACATCCTGCTGCAATTTGCAGGAGGGTACACCATGGACGATGGGACTCACAGTGCCTTCACTGACTTCTGACACCACTGCGAGCCACATAAAAAATTGAAACCAAATAATAAGTTTCTCAAATAACCCGGGCAGGGCTGAGTCCCCAAGCTAGTAATATAATAAAAATGCTAATATTTATTAATATTTTAACATTAGTATCAATAATAATATTGGAGCCCCCGGTGGCGCAGTGGGTTAAACCACTGAGCTGCTGAACTTGCTGACTGAAAGGTCTCCAGCTCGAATCCGGGGAGCAGGGTGAGCTCCTGCTGTTAGCCCCAGCTTCTGCCAACCTAGCAGTTCGAAAACATGCAAATGTGAGTAGATCAATAGGTACCACGGCGGCGGGAATTTAATAGCGCTTCATGCAGTCATAACTTTGGAGGTGTCTATGGACAACGCTGGCTCTTCAGCTTAGCAATGGAGATGAGCCAGACATGACTGAACTTAATGTCAGGGGAAAACCGTTGTCATGGCAGAAGAGTGGAGGGTAGCGTTCTGTGCTAGGAAGGCGCTGAAACCTCATACCTGCCTATCTTTTGCCTTCAGGTATTTCCAGTGCCCTCCCAAGTTCGGCCTCTTTGCTCCTATCCACAAGGTGATCCGGATTGGCTTCCCTTCCACCAGTACAGCCAAGGCCAAGAAGAGCAAGCGGATGGCCATGGGGGTCTCGGCCTTGACCCACAGCCCGAGCAGCTCCTCCATCAGCTCCGTCAGCTCCGTGGCCTCCTCTGTTGGGGGAAGACCCAGCCGGAGTGGACTGGTAAGCAGCCTATCCCCAGAGCATGAGCAGAGAGTAATGAGTGGCTGTGGAGGAAGTGCCGGAGGCTTCAGTCTGTGAGGTAAACCTCAAGTGTGCCTGTACCTTAGTATGGCTCTGTGTTAGTTGTCTTCAGTATGAAGAGGCTTCAGTCTGAGAGAGGCCTCAGTCTGAGAGAGGCCTCAGTGTGAGTTGTTGTTTTGTGTGTGTGTGTGTCAAGAGCGACTTGAGTTAAAGCAAAGGTATTCCCTGTGGTAACCTATGGATGTGAGATCTGGACCATAAGGAAGGCTGATCGAAGGAAGATAGATGCTTTTGAACGGTGTATATACAGTATGCAGTTTGAGAATTTGAACATAGCACAGTCTTTCTGAGCTTTAGGTGTCGCCTTAAATATCAGAAAGGCCTGCGATTTCCTCCGGGAGGGTCGTTTCTCCACCGCAGCTGCGGATTGCATTGTTGCGTTCTCTCCACAGTTGACGGAGACCTCTTCTCGCTACGCCCGGAAGATCTCGGGCACGACGGCGCTGCAGGAGGCCCTCAAGGAGAAGCAGCAGCACATCGAGCAGCTCCTGGCCGAGCGGGACCTGGAGAGAGCCGAGGTGGCCAAAGCCACCAGCCGCATCTGCGAGGTGGAGAAGGAGATCGCCAACCTGAAGGCCCAGCACGAGCAGGTCGGGTTTCTTTCCCCAAAACCATAGAAACACAGAAGGATGCGTATGTGCGTATATGATGTAGTCAAGACCTTGTTCCCTTCCTCTCTAGTATATCACAGAAGCAGAAGGAAATCTGCAAAGGGCGCGGACAGTCCTCGAAGGAGCCCAGAAGGAAAAAGTGGAGATGCTCAACCAGTTAGAAGAGGAGAAAAGGTATTTGTTTATCGTGTCAGAAGCCAATTGAGAATATAGTTATAATGTATAGATAAAACCACAAACATGATAATCTCTTTCCTTTGACCACTCGGAGTGCCTCTGGTGTTGTTATTTATTTATTTATATTTATTTATTGCATTTATATGCCACCCTTCTCACCCCGAAGGGAACTCAGAGTGGCTTACAATTAATACAATATATTATTACCATAGCACAATATTAGTTTTATGTATTACTATATTGTATTATACCGTTATACTGTAATATTATTAGTAATATTACATGTAATACAAAATGTATAATTATAATACTGTATTATTGTATTATACCATAATACTAGCTTGGGGACCCGGCCCTGCCCGGGTTATTTGAGAAAGGCATTGTGTGCCTAGGTTGGTCTTTGGTACTTCAAGTCCCATCATCCATGGTCCATCCTCCCTCAAACTGCAACAGGATGTAGGGTGCATCTTGGGGGGGGGGGGGGGTCTGTGAGCCAAGTTTGGTCTTGTTCTGTCATTGTTGGGGGCCTAGTCAGGAAAAGCAAGTTAAGGAAGCCTTGCTGTCAATTTTGGGCGTGGTCTGTGATTTATAGGGGCCACAGTGTTGTTTGGGAAGTGAATGAGGTGAAGGTACTGCAAATCCCATCATTCGTGGCCCATCCTGCCCTAAACCACACCAGGTTGTGAAGTGGGCCATTGGGCCCCTGTGTGCCAAGTTTGGTCCTGATCCGTCATTGCTGTGGGCCGCAGTGGCTGACTGCCCGAGGCCTTTCCTTTTCCCTCGGTGTCACCTTAGAATGTTGGAATGTAGATGGTCAGTCAGAGTCCTTTATGCAAATACTCCCTCAGGGGCAACCAATCCCCTCTGTCTGGTGCCTTAGAATGTTGCAGTTCTGAGGCTGGCCAATCAGAGTCCTTTATGCAAATAATCCCACAGTGGCAACCAATCGAAACGCTGCCACATATTCCTCCGCACCTTCGCCCGCAAACACTGACTTTTATTATATACATAGATAGATAAATAGATAGATTACCACAGTTCAGGAGACAATGGGTTTGAATAACTTGAATGAGCTTGAGTAACTACTTACAGCAATAGGTACATATTTATACATCAGTGAACCTGCTGCAGGATTTTGTTCAAACTTTAAGGCAAATAGTACAGAAGTTGGTATTGTTTACCTCTTTACATAACTGGCATAAGAATGGCTGAATCCTGATTTTGCCACATAAATAAATAAACGTGACTTGCTTTTCTCTGCAGGAAAGTCGAAGATTTGCAGTTCCGGGTCGAGGAGGAATCCATTACGAAGGGAGACTTGGAGGTAAATTTATTTTTCTCCTGTGAAATCACACAAATTGGTGAACAATATGCTTGTTCACTTGGAACTAAGACCCCTGAGAAGTATATTTTCTAGACAGGGTGGGCGGGAGGAATCTGCCCCAAAAAGGCTCTGAGACTATTATGTGAGGAAGACAAAAATACCCATTTTTAAGAGGGGGAATCGGCCTCAAAGGGCTCTGCCGCTATGGTGTGAGGCAGTGTCTCCCAACCTTTTTTGAGCCGCGGCCCATTTTTTACATTGACCAAATCCTGGGGCACACCACCAACCAAAATGACACAAAATGACACTCTACCACAGTCATACATATAGTTAATATGTTTTTGAATGTATTTATACACTCAGTGTGAAACCTGGGCCTGTTTTGATGAACACAACATAGATATCCTGCCAGGAATGGCGGAAAGACACAAACTTCCCACACAGAACTCCCATAACCAAGAGAAAATGCTACCGGTATAAGAGTTTGGTGGGCATTGACCTTGGGTTTTGGAGTTGTAGTTCACCTATATCCAGGGAGCACTGTGGAGTCAAACAATGTTGAATCAGGACCAAACTTGGCATGAATACTCGATATGCCCAAATGTGAACACAGATGTAGTTTGGGGGAAATAGACCTTGAAATTTGGGAGTTACAGTTTCTGGGATTTATAGTTAACACACAATCAAAGAGCATCATGAACTCTTGCAACAATGCAATTGAACCAAACTTGGCATATTGAACTCTCATTACCAACAGAAAGTACTGAAAGGGTTTGCTTGGGAATTGACCTTGAGTTTGGAAGTTGTAGTTCACCTACACCCAGAGAGCACTGTGGACTCAAATAATGATGGATCTGGACCACACTTGAAATGAATACTCAATATGCCCAAATATGAACACAGATGGAGTTTGGGGAAAATAGCCCTTGACATTTGGAAGTTACAGTTTCTGGGATTTTATAGTTAACACACAAACAAAGAGCATCCTGAACTCTTGCAACAATGGAATTGAACCAAACTTCGCATACAGAACTCCCATGACTAACAGAAAATACCAGAGGGGTTTGGGGAAAAAAGTCATTGCCATTTGGGAGTTGCTGGGATGTATACTTTACCTGAACATTCCAGGCCTGGATCTGGTTGGGAGGTGTGCGCCAGGCGAGGGAGGCCACACCACATGGCCTCACCTCGCGGGAATCCCTTTATCTGTCTTGCAGCACCCGCAAATGGGGAAGGAAAGGTGAGAAAGGCACTTCCGCTCGGCCTGGCCTTGCGGGAAGCCCCTCGCCTTTCTCACAGCATTGGCCGTGTCTGGCAAGCAGCAAATGCCGTGCGGGACGGCCTCCCCGCCCCTGGCTTTTGCCGATTGCCAGACCCGGTGGGCGACGCAATCCAGGTGAGGGAGGCACAACCACGTGGCCATGCCTCGCGGGAAGCCCCTCGCCTGGCGCACGCAATCCGTTGGTTCTTCCAAGCAGCAAAAGCCAGGTGAGGGAGGCACAACCGGGTGGCTTAGCCTCTCGGGAAACCCCTCGCCTGGCTTGCGCCGCCCGCCGGGACTGGCAAAGGACGAAAGCCAGATGAGGGGCTTCCCATGAGGCCAAGCTATTGTGGTGCAGTCTCCCTCGCTCCTGGCTTTTGCTGCTTGCCAGAACCAACGGATGGCGCGAGACAGGGAAGGGGCAGCTTGCGGGAAGCCCCTCGCCTGGCTTGCGCCGTCCGTCGGTTCTGGCAAGCAGCAAAAGCAAGGTGATGGAGGCACAACCGCGCGGCCTGGCCTCGCAGGAAACCCCTCGCCTGGCTTGCATTGCCTTCCGGGACTGGCAAGCGGCGAAAGACAGGCGTGGGGTTTTTCCGCGACACACCAGGTGATAGCTCACGGCACACTAGTGGTTGGGAAACACTAGTCTGAGGAACACAAAAGATACCCGTTGTTTTTAAGGGGTGGGAGGGAGGAATCAACCCCAAAAAAGCTCTGCGACCATTATGTGAGGAACACAAAAATACCAGTTTTGCCACCCAAAATTGGGGGAGTGCGGGACCAACACAATAATAATAATAATAATAATAATAATAATAATAATACACTTCTCACCCCGAAGGGGACTCAGGGCGGATTACAGTACACATACAAGCAGACATTCCCTGCCGTTTTGTATTTGACATACAAAGACATACAACATATATAGGAGGAGCCTCCTCTGGTTCCTTCTCTTTTCCGTATCCCTCTGTGTTCTACTCTCTCCCATTTCTCTATTCTTTTCTTCTTCTTCTCCTCTCCTTTTCTTCCCGACGCGCGGCCAGACTCAGACGCAGCTGGAGCATGCCCGAATACGGGAGCTCGAGCAGAGCCTCCTGTTTGAGAAGACGCAGGCCGAAAAGCTTCTCAAAGAGATGGAGGAGACGAGGGTAATCCCAGCCGCTCCCCAACTCACCCCCTTTCCCCTTCCACCCTACGTTCCATTCTGCGCTGCTCCATTTCCAGCCAGCTGCCTGCGTTGGGTCAGACCGCTTGCCCGCTGCATCTCGTTGACACCAACCAAACCTTGGCTTCTAAAATCTTGCTCTCTTTCCCGCACCGTCTCCTTCTAAGCCTTCATTCTCTCATTTTGACATATTTACTTTGCAATGTCCTCTCTCTCTCTCTCTCTCTCTCTGTCTTTGCCTTCTTTGCAATCTTCTCTTCTCTCTGCAGAGCAATGTTGTCTTTTGGTTTCCGCTCTCCAGTTTCTCATGCAACATGACGCCATTTGAACGAGAGCAATAATTTCGCCATCCGCCATCTGCTATAACCAATCTCTAATCCATCATGGCTAACTCACAACCTTGTGGCTTGTGCGGCTAGCCGCCTTGGCAAGCCATTGTACCGGCGATTGTCCTGCCTGGGACGAGAGGGGAAGAGGGGTTGTTTTCAGGAGTGGAAATAGTATAAGTCAGTGTGTTGACTGTTGAAGGCTTTCATGGGTCGCTGTGTGTTTTCCGGGCTGTCTGGGCATGTTTCGGAAGCCCAGGCATGCTCAGAGGTTGTGATTTCATAGTTTTTAAACTACCTTGTCTTTGGGGTGGGAAATAAGAGGTGGGAGAGAGGAATCAGGCCCAAAAGGCTGTGCGACTATTATGTGAGGAACACAAAAATATTAAAACTTGTGTGCCAACTGTGCCCGTACCTTGGGAAGTCTGGCTTGGCCAGACCGTGGCCAAGCCAGACTTCCCAAGGTACGGGCACAGTTGGCACACAAGTTTTAATATTTTTGTGTTCCTCACATAATAGTGCTCTGGTCCATGCTCTGGTTACATCCTGTATAGATTACTGCAACACTCTCTACGTGGGGCTGCCTTTGAAGACTGTTCAGAAGCTTCAAATGGTCCAACGGAGAGCAGCCAGGCTGATAACAGGAGGGGCACTCAGGGAGTTCACAACTCCTCTGTTGTATCAGCTCCACTGGCTGCCAGTTTGCTACCGGGCAGAATTCAAAGTGCTGGATTTGGCCTCTAAAGCCCTAAACGGTTCTGGTCCAACTTACCTGTCCGAATGCATCTTCCCCTATGAACCTTTGAGATGTTTAAGATCATCCGGAGAGGCCCTGCTCTCGGTCCCGCCTGCTTCACAGGCGCGATTGACGGGGACGAGAGACAGGGCCTTCTCAGTGGTGGCTCCTCGGCTTTGGAACGCCCTCCCTAGTGACATCAGATCGGCCCCCTCCCTCCTGACATTTCACAAGAAGGTCAAGACCTGGCATTTGCAGATGTAGCATGATTATTAAATTGAGACCTAAGGAACGACGACGACGCAATTGAAAATCGACTTAATAATGAGACGCTGATACTGTGTTTTAATTCAATATGATTGTGTTAGTAACTGTTGATGTATTTCTCTTGGGCAGTCCTTGCCATGTGTACACCGCCTCCAGTCACCTTCGGGCTGAGAGGGGCGGTATAGAAGCAGAGTAAATAAATAAATAAATAAAAATATGGGTTTTTAAGGGGTGGGAGGGAGGAATCAGCCTCAAAAGGCTGTGTGACTATTTATTTATTTATTAATTTATATTTCGACTTATATCCCACCCTTCCCGAAAAGGCTCAGGGTGGTTCACAGCAATGAACAACACAATCACAACATACTTGAAAACATAATAAAAACAGATTAAGACCAGAGTAGGGGTTACAGCTTAGAGGTTGAACGCCTGTCAGAAGAGGTTGGTCTTGCAGGCCCTCCGAAAGGCCTGTAGATCGGTTATTGCTCGTGCCTCCTCCGGGAGGGCCTTCCAAAGGGTGGGCGCTGCTACAGAAAAAGTGCGCTGCCGCGTCGATGACAAGCGGCAGATCTTAAGTGATGGAACCTCCAGTAGGTTTTGTTCCATGGACCGTAGTGGTCTCTGGGAAATGTGCAGGGATAGGCGGTCCTTCAGGTACACTGGTCCCAGACCATGCAAGGCCTTAAAGGTTAGCACCAGCACTTTGAAGGCAATCCGGTGCTCAATGGGGAGCCAGTGCAATCGCTGTAGGACTGGAGTGATGCGGCATGTTAGTGTCGCTCCAGCCAGCAGTTGAGCCACAGCGTTTTGCACCATCTTCAGTTTCCGGATTACCGACAAAGGAAGGCCAATGTAAAGGGCGTTACAGTAGTCCAGTCTCGAGATGACCGTGGCCTGGATTACCGTGGCCAGGTTGTCACCGGAAAGGTAGGGCGCCAGCCACCTTGGCTAGCGCAGATGGAAAAATGCCGCTCTGCTCACGGTGGAGACCTGAGCCTCCATCGTCAGCAGAGGGTCCAGGCTTTTAACCAGTGGCGACGGACTAACCACCTCACCGTCCATTTTTGGCAGCCAGAGCTCCCCCAGGGCGACCCAGCCACAAGACCTCCATCTTCGACGGGTTCACCTTCAACCTTCTGGCCCGTAGCCACCAAGTCATGGCTTCCAGGCACTGATGGAAACAATCGGGTACAGAGTCCGGCGGGCCTTTCATCCTCAGCACCAGCTGGGTGTCATCAGCGTACTGATGGCACTCCAGACCAAAACTACGCACCAGTTGGGCAAGTGGACGCATGTAGATGTTAAATAATAGAGGAGAGGATAGCCCCTGGGGGACCCCCACAATTAAGGGGACCCTTTCCGAGGCCATCCTCCCCTCTCCCCG
Organism: Anolis apletophallus; assembly: GCA_030556195.1. Taxonomy (NCBI): domain Eukaryota; kingdom Metazoa; phylum Chordata; class Lepidosauria; order Squamata; family Anolidae; genus Anolis; species Anolis apletophallus. The sequence continues at coordinate 13,454,369 of JARBWK010000020.1, forward strand.
TTGTCCCCGATCTTGGAAAAGGAGGCCACCCATTTAAGGGCAGACCCCCTCACTCCCGTCATGGGTAAACGGTGGATCAATAGAGAATGGTCGACTGTGTCAAATGTTGCCGTGAGGTCCAATAACACGAGCAGCGCTGACCCGCCTTGGCAGCTGGTCTGTGATAGAGACCAGCACAGTCTCTGTCCCATGCCCAAAGCGGAAGCTGGACACAAAAATACGAGTTATGTGAGGAAGACAAAAATACGAGTTTTTAAGGGGTGGGAGGGAGGAATCAGGCCTGAAAGGCTCTGCGACTATTATGTGAGGAAGACAAAAATATGGGTTTTTAAGGGGTGGGAAACTAGGCAAGTGGGGTTGATAATCTGTGGAAGGTCAACGGTGGGAGAAAGAACTCTTGTCTGCTTGAGGCAGGTGTGAATGCTGCAATTGATCACCTCGATTCGCATCGGATAGCCTTGCAGCTCAAGTCATAGTATAGCCTTCCCCAACTGCATGGCCTCCAGATGTTATAAGATTGCCCGGAGGAGGAGGCGGCGAGCCATTTGTAAACGGCCGTAGCGCACCCTTCTCCTGTGCGGTGCGTGAGTGCCTCCGGATTGGCCAGGGCGCCCGTGCTCGTTGACGTAGCTGGTGCCTCCGTTGTGGCGCCCTGTGGCGGCCGACTGCCAAAGTTAGTATTGTAGTTCTTTTTGTTTGGGGGGGGGGAGTGGAGGGGAGAGAAGGGCCTAGTGCGCATGTGCAGGATTTCTGCACATGCACAGTTTATCTGTGGCGCAGGGGATCCTGGGAATTGTAGTCCCACAGGCTTTTTTTGGCTTTTTTTTAGTGTTTCCTTTTTATTTTTTGCATGGTTTTCGAGGGCTAAACACATCTTGTGGTGTGGGGGGTTGTGTCGCTTAATTTGGTGTTTCTGCGTTACGTTGTTTTTCTGTCTATAAGCCCCTCACCACGACATGAAGGATTTTTATATATATAGACTAGCTGTACCCGGCACGCGTTGCTGTGCCCTATTTAGGAGATGCAACAAAGTCTGAGTATGTAAGGGTTGGAGTTGTTGTTAGTTATGGTGTTGTTGGCTGTGTCGTTGTGGGTTGTTTTGGTGGGTGGGATGTTGGAGTCCTGTGGAGTTGTTGTTGTGTGGTGTTGCTGGCGTTCTGCATTGCTTGTAGATATACAATGTTTTTTGTCTTTCCGTCTGCTGTGTTGATGTAGAGGTTGATGCGTGTGTGGGTGGGGTACTTTGGAAGTGAGTGGAGGTACTTGAAATCCCATTATCCATGGTGTGTCCTCCTCTAATCTGCAGTCGGATGGAGTGTGGGTCATGGGGTGCATTGTTTGCCAAGTTTGGTCTTTATCGGTCTTGGTTCTTGGACACAGTGGTCTGTGGGGAATGATGGATCTTGAAGTACTACAAATCCCATTATCCATGGAGGTACCTCAGGTCCCATAATCCATGGTCCACCCTCCTCCAAACTGTAGTAGAATGTAGCATGGGTCATAGGGGCTCTGTGTGGCAAGATAGGTTACTGTAAATTCAAGCCATACACAATGTCCCATGAGTTGAGGCCTAGTCAGGAACAGCAAGTTAATGAAGCCTTACTGCCAATTCAGGCCATACGCAATGTCCAATGAGCTGAGGGCTAGTCGGGAGAATCAAGTTAATGAAGCCTTACTGTCAATTCAGAGCGTAAACAGCATTCCATTAAGTGAGGCCTAGTCTGGGAAATTAAGTTAATGAAGCCTTACTGTCAATTTTGGGCGTGGTCTGTGATTTGTAGGGGTGTAAATTTTCTGTGGGAAGTGAATTGGGTGTTTGTGTTTGTGCCTCAGCCCTTTGCCTTATCCTCCTCTGACAGTTCATTATGGGTCGGAATGTTCATGTTGGCTGGCCAGTACAGGAGGTATGCAAATCCGCCCTTATTGGCAACCAATCATGTTGTCAGAATGTAGAGGCTGGGAGAGTCGTTGGCAGCCCCGGAGGATGCTGGGAAATGTAGTTTTTTTAAATTGTTGTTTTGGGGGCCCTTTAGGTTTTGGGGGAAGCTTTCTTTGCTACAAACCTACCTTGTCTGAGACCTATTTCTGTTGGCAAGTTTGGTGTCTCTGCGTTGTAAGGTTTCTCTGTTTGGGACGGTCGTTCCATGACGACTCTTCCTTTATATATATAGATTAGCACAGTGCAGGAGACAATGGGCTTCAATAACTTGAATGAGTTTGAGTAACTACTTACTCAACTTCTACCAGTCCCAGCCTGCAGTTGGGTCCAATGCCTGGAAAGTTTGGTCATGGAGCAACACCTGGAATGCTATAGGTTGCTCCATAAAAAATATGGAGATGCCAGAGCTGACTTTGTGTGTATGTGTGTGCATTTTAGCTAACCACCGTTGCGGAGAAGTCCAGGATCCTTCAGCTGGAGGAAGAGCTGTCCTTCATGCGGACGGAGGTGGAGGAGCTGAGGCAGTGCTTGAAGGCGCCTAGCCAAGTCGAGTCTCCGGACCATAGCTTCGGCCTTCAAACGGAAGCCCTCCGCCTGCGGGACCAGCTGCTCTCGGCCACCAAGGAGCACCAGAAGGAGAGCGTCCAGCTGAAGGAGACTTACGAGAGGGCCCTGAAGAAGCACCAGACGGAGGCGGACTGCTTGAAAGCTCACAACAAGAAGTACGCCCAAGAGATCGTGGACCTCAAGCAGAAGGTCCAGCAGGCCACCAACGAGAACATGGGCCTGATGGACAACTGGAAGTCCAAGCTGGACATGTTGGCATCCGACCATCAGAAGTCACTTGAGGACCTCAAGGCCACCTTGAGCACCGGCCCGGATTCCCAGCACAAGGAGATCGTGGAGCTCAAAGCCGTGGTGGAGAGCGTCAAGCTCGAGCACCAGCTGGAGCTGGAGAACCTCAAAGCCAAGCACGACATCGAGATGGCCGTCCACCTGAAAGAGAAGGAGGGCCTGAAGCTGAAGCTGCAGGAAGCCAAGGACGCCTGGGAGGACAGTAACGAGAACTGGAAGGCGCAGCTGGAAAGCAAGGCCAACCAGTACTTGCTTGAAGTCCAGGAGATGAAGGAGAAGAACCGGGACGCAGAGCTGCGTGCCCACGAGGCGGAGAAGCTGCACAGCGACTACAAAGACCAGGCCCAAGCCATCGCTTTCTTGAAAGAGCAGATCTCTCTGGCCGAGAAGAAGCGGCTGGACTACGAGACGCTGCAGACGGCGGAGGCCCAGAGCACGCAAGAGGTCCAGCGGCTTCAGGAGAAGGTCCTGGTCTTGGAAAACAAGCTGCAGTCCACGGAGACGCACCACCCGTCCCAACACGCCAACGTATGGCTTTTAATACTAAAGATATTTACTATTTGTATATTATTTTAAAATTGTCTAGAAATGCTTTTAATGTAAGCCGCTTTGAGTCTCCTTTGCGGAGAGAAAAAGCGGGACATAAATAAACATAATAATAATAGATATAATAATAAATATAATAATAATAACAATGGCATAATAATAATGGCATAAGCTAGTCAAGGCAGGCCCGGATTACCCATAAGGCCACACTAGGCCATGGCCTATGGGCGCAGGCCTAGGGGGGCGCCAGATCAACAAAACCGCAACGGCATGATGACACTCTCTCTCTCTCTCTCTCTGGGGAGGGTGGGGGGAGAGCGCTGCGAGGGGGTGGGGGAGGAAGGAGTGGCGCCCCCCCGCCATTGCCCCGCCCCCTTGTCAAGGAAGGAGGGCGCGAGGAGAAGGAGGCGGAGGGAAGCACCCGGGGCCGCTGGCGGGCATGCGCGGCACCCAGGAACATGGCGGAGGAGGTGAGGACGCAGCGCCCGCGCCCTCCCTCCTGCCGCATATGCCCGGCAGTGGCCCCGGGGGCGGGGCTTCCCTCCGCCTCTCCCTCCTCCTCGCCGCGGCCTCCTTCCTTGAGTCAAGGAGGAAGAGGAAGGAAGGGAAGCCCCGCCTCTGTGGCCGCTTCCGGGCATGCGTGGCAGGAGAGAGGGCGCGAGCACCGCGGCCTCTGCCTCCTTCGCCATGTTCCTGGGTGCCACAGTGGCCCCGGGAGCTTCCCTCCAAGGAGGAGGAGGAAGGAAGGAAAGCCCCCGGGGCTGCTGCCATGCATGTGCGGTACCCAGGATCATGGCGGAGGAGGCCACGGCGCTCGCACCCTCCCTCTTGCCACGCATGCGCGACAGTGGTCCCGCCCCCAGGGGCAGGGCTTCCAAAGTGTGGCCTAGGGTGCCAAAAGAGCTTAATCTGGGCCTGAGTCAAGGTGGTCCCAGTGGTGATTGGCACACCGGGTGCAGTGCCTCAAGACCTTGGCCTGCACTTAAGCACCATCAGCGCTTGCAAAATTACCATCTGCCAGCTGCAGATAATGATAATAATAATTTTATTATTATTATTATTATTATTATTATAGAATTGCAAAGCCTCAAAGATCAAAGGGGTCCTAGTGGTGATAAGCACACCGGGTGCAGTGCCTCAAGACCTCGGCCTGCACTTAAAAACAATTGGCGCTGACAACATCACCACCTGTCAGCTGCAAAAGGCCAACCTACTTAGATAAATAAACAGAATAATAATATTATTTTATTTATTTATTTATTTATTTACAGTATTTATATTCTGCCCTTCTCACCCCGCAGGGGACTCAGGGCGGATAACAATGTACACATACATGGCAAACATTCAATGCCATAGACACACAACACATATAGACAGACATTCAGAGGCTATTTAACTTTTTTTCTGGCCACCAGGGGAGCTGTCGCTTCACCGTCCATCTGCGACACTGATGAAGTACTTTCCGCATTCCCTGCACTCTTTTCATGGCCTCGTAAATTTGTTAAGTTAGCCTCCCCACACATAGGTGGTACCTAAATTTCCTACTTGACAGATGCAACTGTCTTTCGGGTTGCAAAGGTCGACAACAAGCTACACAATTTGGTCAAGAGCTCACTCCGACCTGGGCTGGCTTCAAACTCATGACCTTCCGGTCAGTAGTGATCTTAATGCAGCTGACACCCAGCCAGCTGCGCCACAGTCTCACGGTTACTCAATAATAATAATAATAATAATAATAATAATAATGGAAATCTCATAATAACAGCAATAATGGAGTAAAATAATAAACGCAATAATAATAGAGTAAAATAAAGGGAAATCTCATAATAACAGCAATAATTGAGTAAAATAATAAATGTAATAATAATTATAATAGAGTAAAATAATAAATAATAACAATAATAATAAATAGAGAAATTTATTGTTGCATTTCATATCAATTGCATTTTCATTTCGAATGGACGGGGAACAAAACGGAAACACAAATGGGACAAATATTGGGACCATGATTAATTTGCATATATTCCAGTTTGGCGCGTTTGCCCATCAGTGTCGTGAACCTTATGCAAATGAGGTCGCCATGCTATTATTATTATTCACCATGATCATATCAAAATATAATCTTATTTAATGTATTGCAGATGATTGAAACCAATGACATTTCGGAAGAAAAGATCAAAATGAAGCAGACGATGGAAGGTAACGGAGGGAATTCTGGATTCAAAGCCCGCTGTTCAATTGGGCATAATAATAATAAAATAATAATAATAATCTATGTATATAATAAAAGTTGGTGTTTGCGGGTGGTGGTGCGGTGGTGCGACGGGAGGAATATGTGCCAGCGTTTCGATTGGCTGCAACTGTGGGATTATTTGCATAAAGGACACCGGTTGGCCAGCCTCAGAACTCCGACATTCTACGGCCCCAGACAGAGGGGATTGGTTGCCAGTGAAATGGTATTCGCATAATGGACTCCGATTGGCCATTCTAAAGTGACTCAGGGGGAAAAGAAAAGGCCTCAGGCAGTCAGCCACTGCGGCCCACAGCAATGACGGATCAGGACCAAACTTGGCACACAGGGGCCCAATGGCCCACTTCGCAACCTGGTGTGGTTTAGGGCAGTAGGGGCCACAAATGATGGGATTCCCAGTACCATCACATCATTCACTTCCCAAACAACACTGCAGCCCCTATAAATCACAGACCAGGCCCAAAATTGACAGTAAGGCTTCCTCAACTTGATTTTCCTGACTAGGCCCCCAACAATGACAGAACAAGACCAAACTGAGCACACAGACCCCCCCAAGATGCACCCTACATCCTGGTGCAGTTTGAGGGAAGATGGACCATGGATGATGGGACTTGCAGTACTTTAATTCACTTCCTTAGAGCACTGTGGCCCACACCAATGACGAATCAGGACCAAACTTGGTACACAGAGGCCCAATGTCCCACTTTACAAACCTGCTGCGGTTTACGGCAGGATGGCTCACAAATGATGGGATTTGCAGTACCTTCACCCAATTCATTTCCCACAGAACATTGCAGCCCCTACAAATCGCACACCAGGCCCAAACTTGGCACACAGAGTACCCATGACCCACTCTACATCCTGGTGCAGTTTTGAGTGGGACGGACCACGGATGATGGGAGTTGAAGTGCCTTCACTTACTTTCTGAGACCGCTGCCACACTCATCCAATGACTGATCAAGACCGCACTTGGCACACACAGCCCCCATGACCCACTCTACATCCTGGTGCTGTTTGGAAGGGGATGGACCATGGCCAATGGGACTCGCAGTACCTTCACTAAGTTTCTGAGACCACTGCAAGCCACATACACATCTAATAGGAACCAACCTTGGCACACAAGGCCTTCCTCAAATAACCCGGGCACCGCCGGGTCCCCAAGCTAGTAATAAATAATGATGGGCTGATATTTTTCATGCAAATCTGTTTTTGAGAATTATTATTATTATTATGTTTAACACCAGCAATCTATATTTGATGGAGATTGGGGAAAATAGACCTTGACATTTGGGAGTTGTAGTTGCTGGGATTTATAGTTCACCTACAACCAAAGAGCATTCTGAAGTCCACCAACAATTGAATTGAACCAAACTTGGTATACAGAACTCCCACGACCAGCAGAAAATACTGGAAGGGTTTGGTGGGCATTGACATTGAGTTGGGGAGTTGTAGTTCACCTACATCCTGAGGGCACTATAGACTCAAACAATGATGGATCTGGACCAAACTTGGCACAGGTACTCAATAGGCCCAAATGTGAATACTGGTGGGGTTTGGGAAAAATAGACCTTGACATTTAGGAGTTGTAGTTGCTGGGATTTATAGTTCACCGACAATCAAAGAGCATTCTGAACCCCACCAGCGATGGAATTGGGCCAAACGTCCCACACAGAACCCTGGAGACCAACAGAAAAGACTGTGTTTTCTGATGGTCTTTGGTGACCCCTTTGTGACCCCTCCCCAGGGGTCCCGACCCCCAGGTTGAGAAACGCTGAATGAGAATCATATCCTATCTTGGTGGAGCTCTCTCGAACGGCAACACCTTGCTTGATTTTCAGCGTGTTCTTCCTCTTTTTTCTTTCTCTGCCAGCGTTGGAAAACAGATGCAAAAGTACCGAGAGGAAGGCAGATTCCCTGTTGAAAGAGAAGAAAAGGCTGGAGGCCGAGCTGGAGACCGTGTCCAAGAAAACGCACGATGCTTCTGGTCAGCTGGTTCTGATCAGTCAGGAACTACTGAAAAAAGAAAGGTTGGCTTCTCTTCTTCCTCCTCCTCCCCTTCTTCCTCTTCTTCCCCTTCTTCTTTCCATTTCTCCCTTTCTCCCTTGGTCTCCTCCTGTTCTTCTCTTCCAGTATAAGTATTTGTGCCTGTAGGTGAGTACGCCTCAGTGTTAGTTGTCCTCAGTATGAAGAGGCTTCAGACTGAGAGAGGCCTCAGTGTGAGGTAATCCTCAGATATGCCTGTACTTTAGTATGCCTCAGTGTTAGTTGCCCTCAGTATGAAGAGGCTTCAGTCTGAGAGAGGCTTCAGAGAGAGGTAAACTTCAGTGTGAGGTAAACCTCAGTGTTAGTAGGCCTTCCTCAGTCTGAGCAGAAGGCTTCAGAGAGAGGCTTCAGAGAGAGGTAAACTTCAGTGTGAGGTAAACCTCAGTGTTAGTAGGCCTCAGTGTGAGGTAGACCTCAGTGTTAGTTGCCCTCAGTATGAAGAGGCTTCAGTCTGAGAGGTCTCAATGTGAGGTAAACATCAGGTGTGCCTGTAGCTTAATAAGGCTCAGTGATAGTTGCCCTCAGTTAGTTGCAGACCTGCGTCAGCAGAAGGTCCGCATCAAAAACCCGCTTTGCGAGACGTTCCTTCGACTCTTCCCCGCAGGACCCTGAACGAGCTGCGTGGTTTGCTTATGGAGGCCAACCGTCACTCTCCGGGACCCGAGCGGGACTTGAGCCGCGAGGTGCACAAAGCGGAGTGGAGGCTGAAAGAACAGAAACTCAAGGACGACATCCAGGGCCTAAGGGAAAAACTGATTGTTCTGGTGAGTCTCGCTCTTCTTCTTCTGATCGGAGAATATGGGCTGATTTGGTGCAGTATGTCAGGATATGCCTTTGACTATGCGGTCTCCTCCGTTCTCTCTTCTGCCTTTTCCTCCTTCCAGTAAGGACGCATTTTGCCCCTCTCTTTAGGCAAAATGTAGCTGCATGGATCTTTTTACTTTTTACCTTTCTCACAGGCCCGGATTAACACCTTTTTGCGCCCTAGGCTACACTTTGGAATTACGCCCCCTTTAAGCCAACCTCTACTGAACCCCCCCCCCCCCACACACACACACACAGCTCAGACCCACACTTACTGGCTTTCGCCATGGTGCCTCCGGAGCAGAAGAGAAAGTCGAGTAGGCACCATCCCGCCACCTCCGAGGAACCCAGGCATTCCCACCGGCTGGATAGCTCCGCTGTGCTCTGAAGGTCTCCTCGGGAGGCTTGGGGAGAGCGTAGTGGGTGTAAACCCGCTCCAAAGGCGTGCACGAGAGAGAGAGAGAGAGATGTCCGCTTGGCGTGTGCTCCCGCAGACCGAGGGAGGATTCAGGTTGGGGTTTGTGCGGCTTTTGTTTGGCTGCTCCCAAAGGCAGGAGAGCCAGACCCTGGCCTTGATCCTTCCCTCCCTCCCGCGGCTCCCTTTGGCCAAGCAGGCCGCCCCGGTTTGGTCCAAGAGCGCAGGAGCAAGCCTGAGTTGGTGTGGTTTTGTGCTGGGGACCTGGGAGAGGTCCACCCAAGCAATGCCCTTTCTCTCCCGTCTCCCTCCCCCCTCTCTTCCTTCTTTACTTGCTTTCTTCCTTTCCTCCTAGTTGCCTCCTTCTCCCCTCCCTCCCACCGCCCTCTCCCGGACTCTGCCGCTCGGCTCTGGCTGCAGGAATTTACAGTCTGCCGCCGGGGGAGCTGGGCGAGTCGCCATGGAGACGGCTTCCTCGGGAGCCAGGAGGTCAGGCCAGCATGAGACCCGCGGGCAAATCAATGGATCAATGCGAGGGCCAGAGAGCGAGAGACGGAGGGGACGGAGCAGAGACTTTGCCGGGAGAAGGAACGAGGAGGGGCATGAGAAAGGGAGAAAGAGGGGCATGGACTAGTTTTTTATTATTTTTTTGGTCCGTGATCTGTGCCCACCCCTCGGCTTGCGCCCCTAGGCCATGGCCTAGGTTGGCCTTGTGGGTAATCTGGGCATGCTTCAGAACAGGGCTGCCCAACAGGCGGCCCGCGGGCCGTACACGGCCCCCGAGCCCCTTGCCCGTGGCCCTCCTCCTCCGTAAAAAAAATCCCCCCAAAAATTCAAAAAAAAGTGGGCATGCGCGCAGTTTCGCCTGCTTCTGACGCTGGCGTGACGCTTTGGAAGGGAGGGCGGAGCCATGGGGAGCCCCCAGTGGCTCCTCCCTCTCTCCCAAAGCGTTACGCCAGCCGCGGAAGCTGGCGAAATCGCCGGCTTCCGCGACTGCCGTGATGCCTTGGAAGGGAGGGGGTCCCCCGCAGTGCCTTCCTCTCTCCCAAAGCATCAGAACAGCTGTTCTGACGCTTTGGGAGAGGGGGCGGAGCCACGAGGCCAGGGGCATGGCCGGGGGCATGGCCGGGGGCATGGCCGCGTGGCCCCCCCAGGTGATCACTCACCAGAAGTCCGGCCCCTGAGCCGGCAGAAGTTGGACTGCCCTGCTTTAGAACATGAGACTTAGTAAGCTAGTGAGCTCCAAGACCTTTTATATCAATAATAATAATAATCTTTATTTACACCCTGCCACCATCTCCCTGATGGGGACTCGGGGCGGCTGACATGAGGCCAGGCCCAAACCACAAATTACAATAAAGAATGTATTTTTTTTACTTCCGTATCCCATTAAACACTTGTGGGCTTTCTCGCACATTTCAATGCCCAGGATAAAGACAAAGCCGTCACGGACCAGCGGCGGCACTCCCTCATCGATCTTTCGTCCGAGTCGGAGGTCCTGCGGTTGCAGCACCGGCTGGTCAGCACCGAGGATGTCTTGAGGAAAGCCTTGGAGCAGGGCCAGCAGATGGAGAAGCTCATGGAGGCGATGAGGAGCTGTTCGGAAAAAGCACAGGTGGGTGTCTCCGCCTGTACACTGGTACGCCACAGGGATGTGTGTTTGAGTCCTCTACGTCAGTGTTTCCCAACTAGTGTGCCGTGAGAGATCATCAGGTGTGCCGTGGGAAATTACAGTGGAGAGAGAGAGAGAGAGCCTAGCAGGAAACTTCAGGCAGCGGAAATGAGGCTTTCCTGGCCGAAGCAGTAATGCCAGCCAGCCTGGCTGCAGTCAGGGAGAGCCCTCGGCGTCCAGAACTTTCCTCCCTCCCTCCTCGCTCTCCTTCCCTTCCTTCCTTCCTTCCTTCCTTCCTTCCTTCCTTCCTTCCTTCCCTCTCTCTGCCCGCCAGGGGCTACCTGGCTGGGCTGCGGCACCTCCTGGTTCCTGGCTCCTGGGCACTCTTCTGCCTTGCTCCCCTCCGGCAGCAAGGAGGAGGAGAGGGATGAGGAGTCCCGACCCCACTCCTGGAGGCTCGAGGCGACGCTTTCAGCCCTCTAGCCCCTCCATGCCAGGGAAGGGGAGCAACCCCTCTTCTCCTGGCTTCTCCTGGCTGGGCTCCGGGTTCGCAGCAGAGCAGAGGCCGGGATGCACAGCTCCACAGCCCAGCTTGGTTCCTTCCCGATCTGGCCCCAAGGCGACAGCAGGGAAGCCGAAGGGACGCGGGAGGGGGGGAGGCACTCCTGGGGGGGGGCTGAACCCCTTCGGGAAGGAGAGCTGGGGGTGGCGACGGCTGCGGGCTTCCACCGCAGTTTGTTCCGAGGCTTAGAGCCACCCCGTATGCAAAATAGGTACGGAATATATTGTGAGACCATGAAGAAACTTCGCAGAGCCATCCAAAACAAACGTCGTGGGATGCTGACAGCGGGAGTGTGTCTCCTTCATCACAATGCAGGGTTACATCCCGTATAGATTACTGCAACGCACTCTACGTGGGACTGCCTTTGAAGACTGTTCAGAAGCTTCAACTAGTCCAACGGACAGCAGCCAGATTGATAACAGGAGCGGCACTCAGGGAGCGTACAACACCTCTGTTGCACCAGCTCCACTGGCTACCAGTTTGCTACCGGGCACAATTCAAAGTGCTGGCTTTAGCCTTTAAAGCCCTTAACGGTTCTGGTCCAACTTACATGTCCGAACGCATCTCTCCCTATGAACCTTCAAAATGCTTAAGATCATCCGGACAGGCCCTGCTCTCGGGTCCCAGCCTTGCTGAATAAAATCTCAGGGGACAAGAGGCGCGGATTGGTGGGGACAAGAGACAGAGCCTTTTCAGTGGTGGCTCCTCGGCTTTGGAACGCCCTTCCTAATGACATCAGATTAGCCCCCTCCCTCCTGACATTTCGGAGGAAGGTCAAGACCTGGCTATTTGACCGGGCATTTGCAAATGAAGTATGATTATCAAATAGAGACCTAAGGAACGACGACGATGCAACTGGAAATCGACTTAATAATGAGACGCTGATATTGTGTTTTTAATGTTAAATGTTAAATTGTATATGTTGAAATTGTATTGATAACTGTTGATTTGTTTGTCTTGAGCACTTCCTGCTATTTGTACACCGCATCGAGTCGCCTTCGGGCTGAGAGAGAGAGGCGGTCTAGAAGCAAAGTAAATAAATAAAATAAATGCGTGTCCACACGCCGTTCGTGCAACACAAGAATTGTCGACTTCATTCGGTTGGGATGTGTAAAGCCAGCCCTCTCACGTCCGTCACCTCGCACTCGGTGTCTATCACCTGTTCACTAAATTGAAGGGACACCGATGACGAGGTGAAAATCGAAAAAGGCGGAGGGAAACTTTTATGACACATTTATTTATTTGTCACGTTTCTATACCGCCCCTCTCAGCCCCAAGGCGACTCGGGACGGTTTACACAGGCAGTCTCTGCCCTCAATACAACACAGCAACAAGTCAACCCCCCCCCCCCCCAAAAAAACATAGAATAACAATTTAACAATTAAAAGCATACAATTGCAGCCTCAGCGTCATGTTGAAATCAGTTTCCGTCACATCGTCGTCATTCCTTATATCCAATTAAGCCTTATATTTCATCAACAAATGCCTGCTCGAATAACCAGGTCTTGACTTTCTTGCGAAACGCCAGGAGGGAGGGGGCCGATCTGATGTCTCTAGGGAGGGCGTTCCAAAGCCGAGGAGCCACCACTGAAAAGGCCCTGTCTCTCGTCCCCGCCAGTCGCGCCTGCGAAGAAGGCGGGACCGAGAGCAGGGCCTCTCCGGATGATCTTAAACATCTCGATGGTTCATAGGGAGAGATGCGTTCGGACAGGTAAGTTGGACCCAAACCGTTTAGGGCTTTAAAGGCTAAAGCCAGCACTTTGAATTGTGCCCGGTAGCAAACTGGCAGCCAGTGGAGCTGGCACAACAGGGGAGTTGTACGCTCTCTGAATGGCGCTCCTGGTATCAACCTGGCTGCTGTCCATTGGACTAGTTGCAGCTTCCGAACAGTCTTCAAAGGCAACCCCACGTAGAGAGCATTGCAGTAATCTATACGGGATGTAACCAGAGCATGGACCACCGTGGCCAAGTCAGACTTCTCAAGGTACGGGTGCAGCTGGCGCACAAGTTTTAATTGTGTAAATGCTCCCCTGGTCACCGCCGAAACCTGGGGTTCCAAGCTCAGTGATGAGTCCAGGATCACCCCCAAGCTGCGAACCTGCGTCTTCAGGGGGAGTGTCACCCCGTCCAACACAGGCTGTAACCCTATGCCCTCTTCGGCCTTTCAACTGACCAGGAGTGCCTCTGTCTTGTCTGGATTCAGTTTCAATTTGTTCTCCCTCATCCAGTCCGGCACAGCGGCCAAGCACCGGTTCAGGACCACAACAGCCTCCTTAGTAGCAGGTGGAAAGGAGTGACAGAGTTGGACACAGGCATTTAAAAAAAACCCAAAACACTCTGTTTATAATGTTTTAAAGTTCGACCTATTTTCTTGATGGCTGTGAATGTAATCCATAACTGACAAGCAGCGTTTTCTATTCCAGACCATTGGAAACTCTGGATCGGCGAATGGGATCCATCAAGAGGATAAATCTCACAAACAGGAGGTAGGCCATTTTTGAAAGCTCTGGTGTCTGGTTTTTCCCCCTAAACGTGAGTATAATAACACATATTCAAGATGGCGCCGAGTCAGGAGCAACCTTACTGAGCTCCGAGGGGGTAATTTACATTGGAGCCAAACCACCCTCCGTGGGCCCCTCCCCAAGCTTGAGAACTGCCCTGGTATCTCAGAAGAGGTTTAAGGGTCGACAGGGGGTCGGCTAGAGTCCTGACGAGGGTTGCTACGGGCTGAGTAAAAGGGTGAGCTTGCCTTCTACTCCCCAAAGCTTTAAACACCCAGGGACTGCCATTGAGTTACCGCCATTGAGCTACCTGGCATTTGCTAGAAGTGACTGAAGAGTGGGTCTCTGTACCCCAGGGCTGCTCAAGTAGTCGTTCGTGATCGACTAGTCCAGGGCTGTCCAACTTCTACCGGACCTTGGGCTGGAATTCCGGTCATTGATCACCTGGGGGGCCAAGCCCCTGGCTCTGCCCCCTGCCCCGGCTCCGCCCCCTCCCCGCCCCAGGAATAAATTAGGGAGGGAGTAAAACACAATTAAATATAATTATAACAGAAAGGTGGAAGGTTGGATATTTAATATTATATCCCCAGAACACAATTCTATTAATGTAGCAATCCATTTAATATTAGATATCCCGGAACACAATAACATACCTCTTCTTTCCTCCTTTGGAAGAGGAGGTCCGGGCAGTGCGCCTTCCCTGGCGAAGCCAGGTAGCCAGTGCCAGCGCTGCTTAGCGGGCGAAAAAGGGAGGCCCGGGCAGGTAGAAAGCCACACGTGGCTTTGTGTACGCCCGGCAAAAACAAGCATAGGAGGCGAACGCGGGGTCCCCTTCCTCTCGTTCACGTTGCCAAACAAACTGTGGAGGACGCCCCGCCCCCTGAGCGTCTCCAGGCGATGACGTCGCAGCCGGCATCACCGAACACGCTCAGGGGGCGGCGCTTCATCCGCAGTTTGTTTGGCAGGTGAACGAGAGGAAGGGGACGCCTCGCTCCTCCTATGCTTGTTTTTCTCCAGATACAAAGCAAAAAAACAAGCATAGGAGGCGAACGCGGGGTCCCCTTCCTCTCGTTCACCTTGCCAAACATCCGGATCGCAGCGGCGGGGCGGAGAGAGGGACGGAGGGGGCGAGGCAGGGAGGAGGAGCCGGGTCCCTCCTCCCTCCCCCCAAAGAATTTTTTTTAAAAAAAAATCTAAAAAATATTTTTTAAAAAAATATTTTTTTAAAAAAAATAAACAGATTAATTGCAGGATGGTAGGGGGGCGTGCCCAACAGGCTGGGGGGCCGTGTATGGCCTGTGGGCCACCTGTTGGACGGGCCTGGGCTAGTCGATCTTCAGGCCTCATCCAGTCGATCTTCGGGCCTCAGCTGGATGGGGTGCTCCTGCCATGCGTGCATACACCTTGCGCGCACGTGCTCCTGCTGCCGTCTTTTGCTTGCACGGTGCTTCTTCCGCCCGCGGCGCATTGCAGGAAGGAGGAAGCGCGAGGCGGGGCCTCCGGAGGGCGCGCTTCGCCCTGCCTCTCTCGTCCAGAAGCGGCCGTGCAGCCTCCGCTGCCGGCGAGAGAGGCAGGGCGGAGCGCTCCCTCCAGCGGCCCCGCCTTGTGCTTCCTCCTTCCTGCAATGCCCCGCAGGTGCCACGCAGGCGAAAAGGCAGCAGCAGGAACGTGCGCACCGGCGGGAACGCGCGCCGGCGAGGGCAGGTAGATCTTTTAGACTTGGTTGCTTAAAAGTAGCTGGCATGCTGAAAAAGTGTGGGCACCCCTGCTGTAGCCGGTTTCTGTGGTGCTGGGGAAGCAGCTGAGTTCCGGCCGCTGTGGGCTTTTCATCTGGCCTCCTGCCGTTTGAGAGGAAGCCCTTTCCATATGGCCACCTTCGGGCCGAAGAGCCCGACAGGCTTTTCCACCTAGCCCTCCCATTGCCTTGGGCCCGATATATATGACCCCCCCCCCCATTCATATTTTCGTTGCTATGTCATAAATAATTTTTGCTACTCTTACGAATTCTAATCCAAATATCTAATATGCAGGTCAAAGCGAAGGGGGCGGGGCCAAAGAAGAGGGCCGCGCGACCCCTCCTAAATGGCCAGTCGTTCACAGCCCGCTTAAAGGGGTTCACCGCCCCCCAAATTCCCCTGAGCCTCCCACCGCCCCCTTGGATCGCCTCACCGCCCACCAGGGGGCGGTACCGCCCACTTTGAGAATCAGTGTATTATATTATACTACATTATATTATAATTATTATAAAATAATAAATTAAATGTATTTATTTAAATAAAATATTTTTATTACATATATAAATCAACTCATTTAAGCAGATAAAATAACTTACACAAGAGAGGAAGGATCCCAAGATGGTGGGAAGCTGAGAACACCACCTCAACTTCCGCCTCGTTCCAAAAACTACAAGCAATGCACAAAGTGTAACTGCAAGTGCACATTTACACATACAGAAAAATTTTATATGTATCTGGATCTGGCGCAGTCTGGCTTTAGGCCGGGACATGGCACTGAGACAGCCTTGGTTGCCTTAGTGCAGTGGTTCTCAACCTTCCTAATGCCGTGACCCCTTAATACAGTTCTTCATGTTGTATTGACCCCCAATCATATAATTATTTCAATGCTACTTCACAACTGTGATTTTGCTATTGTTATGAAGCGTAATGTAAATATCTGATATGCACGATGTATTTTCATTCACTGGACCAAATTTGGCATGTATACCCAATATGCCCACATTTGAATACTGGTGGGATTGGAGGGAGAGATTGTCATTTGGGAGTTGTAGTTGCTGGGATTTATAGTTCACCTACAATCAAATAGCATTCTGAACCCCGCCAATGGAGGAATTGAACCAAACTTGGGACACAGAATTCCCATGACCAACAGAAAATACTGGAAGGGTTTGATGGGCATTGACCTTAAGTTTTGGAGTTGTAGTTCACCTAGATCCCGAGAGCACTGTCAACTCAAAACAATGATGGATCTGGCATGAATATCAATATGCCCAAATGTGAACATTGGTGGAGTTTGGGGAAAATAGACGTGACATTTGGGAGTTGTAGATGCTGGGATTTATAGTTCACCTACAATCAAATAGCATTCTGAACCCCACCAATGGAGGAATTGAACCAAACTTGGGACACAGAATTCCTATGACCAACAGAAAATACTGGAAGGGTTTGGTGGGCATTGACCTTAAGTTTTGGAGTTGTAGTTCACCTACATCCCGAGGGCACTGTCAACTCAAAACAATGATGGATCTGGACTAAACTTGGCATGAATATCAATATGTCCAAATGTGGACAGTGGTGGAGTTTGGGGAAAATAGACCTGACATTTGGGAGTTGTAGTTGCTGGGATTTATAGTTCACCTACAATCAAAGAGCCTTTTGAACTCCACCAAAGATAGAATTGGACCAAATTTCCCACACACACACACCCCCATGATCGACAGAAAATGCTGTGTTTTGTGATGATCTTTGGCGACCCCTCTGACACTCCCTCGTGACTCCTCCAGGGGTCCCGACCCCCAGGTTGAGAAACACTGCCTTAGTGGATGATCTACACCGGGAGCTTGACAGGGGGAGTGTGTCCCTGTTGGTTCTGCTGGACCTCTCAGCGGCCTTCGATACCGTCGCCACGGTATCCTTCTTGAGTCGCCTCGCAGGAATGGGCCTTGGGGGTACTGCTTTGCAGTGGCTCCAGTCCTTCCTCGAGGGTTGCTCCCAGAAGGTGTTGCTAGGGGACTCCTGCTCAGCCCCACGGCCATTGTACTGTAGGGTCCCGCAGGGTTCAATACTGTCCCCTATGTTGTTCAACATATACATGAAACCATTGGGAGAGATCATCCGGAGTTTCGGAGTGCAGTGTCATCTGTACGCAGATGATGCCCAACTCTGTCGCTCCTTCCCACCTGCTACTAAGGAGGCTGTTCAAGTCCTGAACCGGTGCTTGGCCGCTGTGTCGGACTGGATGAGGGCGAACAGATTGAAACTGAATCCAGACAAGACAGAGGCACTCCTGGTCAGTCGTAAGGCCGAACAGGGCATAGGGTTACAGCCTGTGCTTGACGGGGTCACACTCCCCCTGAAGGCGCAGGTTCGCAGTCTGGGAGTGATCCTGGACTCATCGCGGAGCCTGGAACCCCAGGTCTCGGCGGTGGCTGGGAGAGCTTTTGCAGTTAAAGCTTGTGCGCCAGCTGCGCCCGTACCTTGGGAAGTCGGACTTGGCCACGGTAGTCCATGCTCTGGTTACATCCCAAATAGACTACTGCAACGCTCTCTACATGGAGTTGCCTCTGAAGACTGCTCAAAAGCTGCAATTAGTCCAACGTTCGGCAGCCAGGTTACTAACAGGAGCGGGGTACAGGGAGCATACAACTCCCTTGCTGCGCCAGCTCCACTGGCTGCCAATTAGCTTCCGGGCACAATTCAAAGTGCTGGTTTTAACCTACGAAACCCTGTACGGTTCTGGCCCAGTTTACCTGTCCGAACGGATTCTCCCTTACGAACCATCAAGGACATTAAGATCCTCCGGAGGGGCCCTGCTCTCGGTCCCGCCGGCTTCGCAAGCGCAACTGGTGGGGACAAGAGACGGGGCCTTCTCTGTGGTGGCCCCTCGGCTGTGGAACTCTCTCCCAAGTGATGCTAGATCTGCCCCCTCTCTGTTGTCCTTCAGGAGGCGGGTGAAGACCTGGATGTGAAACTAGGCCTTCCCAGAATAGGCTGAGATGGGCTATTGTCTGAATGTATGACCACGTTTACAGATCGAGTGGAATTGTTTTAATGGCGATGTGGTTTTATGCTGGGTTTTTATGTATTTTAATACGTTGTTGTAGTTGTTTTTAAATTGTATAGCATTGAATTTTTGCTGTTATGCCGGCCTGAGTCCCTCGATAGAGGTGAGAAGGTCGGGGTACAAAAGTTTTAAATATCTATCTATCTATCTAAAAGGAATGGTCGTGTGATGTCGGGTATAGGCAGGAAAACTAGAACCCCCAGAACCACAACAACCACCAAACACATTCCCACATACCACGAGGTACATACGGAGCACAAAAACCCCGACCTACATACCTTGCAAGACCCCTAAATACGACCCCCCAAAACCCGCCATTCACACCAAGCATCGCGGCGCTTGGTGAATGGCAATGCCCAACGGAGCCGGCAAGGAGAAAGAGGACAAGGCAGAGGAGGAGGAAAGAGCAGCGAGGGGGGAAGGATCGTAGCCTTACCTCCTCTGTATCCCTTTGCCTCCATCGCTGACGGAACCCCCAGCCAATCGCCGCCGCTTCGGTCGCTTCTACGACTCTCCGGGGAGGCAGCACTGGACCACGGGGAAAAAACCCCCCAAAACTACAACAAAAATGCCCCCCGACCCACTTCCGGCCTGGCCGAAAAGGCTCCGCCGGAAGTCGGTCTGCCAGGAAAAGGGTCCGGGCGGCAACTGCCACCCAAACACTAGCAACCGGAAGTCACACCCACCTCCCGGCCAGAAGTGACGCCATAAAAAATGGCGCCCGCCACGGAGCAGCAGCGGCAATGGGCTCCCGCCCGCCGCTGCACTCCCATGGGGGAGAGAGCCTTCCCCGCCGCTGAGGCTGCCCTCCGGAGGACGGAGGGTCAAGGAGGAGGAGGCGTGGGGGCGCTGGCCTCACCTCTACTACCCTCCGGATGGCACAGGGTGAAGACAGAAGGAACGGGGTCGCTGCTGCCGCCTTGCCGCCACTCCCTTCGGCCCAGCCAAACACACCCACAACAACATACACTAACTTAACAACAACCAAATCCACAACATTAAAACCAAACAACTCGTGATACTTACCTCTACAGACCCACAACACAACAGACACACACACAACGCATACATAACACTGCGAAAAAGAAAAAAAACAGTACAACCAAACAATATACCCCACATACACACTGTATATCCACAACACACTACCACTACACACTCACAACAACAACCTACACACTCAACACCACACACTCTTCTGCAGCCACCATCCCAAACACACACCACAAATCCTCCACTTGACAAATACCACCCCCACAACATGACAGCCACAACACTTCTACATCCCACCCACCACAAGAACCCACAATGACACATCCATGACCCCACCAAGAACGTAAGTCACATCATTTCAAACGCTTACGTACACAAACTTTCTCTCATCTCCTGAATAGGGCACAGCAACGCGTGCCGGGTACAGCTAGTGTGTGTGTGTGTGTGTGTGTGTGTATATAATAGAGTAGAATAAAATAAAATAAACAACAAATAAATACTAAAGTCCAAGGTAAAATAAAATTCTCTGCAGCTTAGTGTTTTAACCAGCATGCCGAGCTGTTTGTGTCTTTGGACTGTAATCAAACATGGCTGCCGTTGTGTAAACAGCACTGCTGGTCTTCTTTCTTACAGGAGAAGCACTGATGACGGAGCCGAGGTGGAGAGGACTCTGGCGACATGGTTTGCGGCCCCCCTCTCCAACCACCCCAGGCCCCACTTTAAGAGCCACACAAAGTGTTTTTTTCAGCACTACGAAATGCTGCTGTTTTCACGGGCAACGAACGGTATCCTCCCCAGCTTTCCCAGCTGTGCCTGGCTCATGAAAAGCAGTACGAGAGTTGTCCGTTTGTCGCTCCATTTCTCCTCCTCCACCGTTTGCAGCGTCCGATGACAATATGGACGGTGTGGGTCTCATTTTGCTTTTTTTGCTTTTTTTCCGTTAACCTCGCATATTGGTTAACGGAAACGTCCCGGGTGAGAGACACGAGTGTTTTTGTTTTCCCCAAAAAGGGAACCTTTTGCTCCTTTTCCCTCCCAGTGAGATAACCATCTCTTCCCGACGTTGAGGTACGTAACACGAAGAAGATGCATCACGCTGCTCATACGGCACGGAATACCAATTTTAAGGAGGACGCTTAACTTATTTTGAACTCGGGTTCAGCTGTCGAGTTGTGTCTCTCGCCTCTTTGGAGCGAGACCTCCCTGCTCGAAACCACTTTGGCCAAGGTCCGAAGCAAAAGGGTCAAGCTTGGAAGCTGTTTCTTCCCGTCTCCGTTGTTTTTGCCAAGCTTGCTTCTCACATCCGGCCGCATTTCCCCTCTAATCCAAGGATGAGGCCCCTTCCACAAAAGATGGTACTACTTTTAGGCTTTGTCTGTCACTTGGTGTATGGCGAAAAAAATTAATAAATGGAAATTCATAAATGGAAATAGTTCAAAGATGTTGAAGGGTGATTAATAATAATAATAATGTGTAAATGTGTTCTATGGTGAAATCTAACTCCTTGGTCACTAGGACTGATTGATCTCTTATTAAAAGTTGATCTCCAGCCATACAAGAGCTTACTACTAGAAAGTTAAATAACAACTAATAATTTAGGTGAAGTTTCATCACTCCCCCATAACTTGTGTTATCTGCTGATTTGCCTCACCTATTTTAATGTGAAAACTTTTTAAAATGTTCATTTTAAAAAATGAACATTAGAGGGGGAACAAGGCTTCAAACTGACCTCCTTCCAGCTCTACCTTTGTTTGGTGGGTTCGCCTGATGCCTACACGTGGTGTCTGAGAATTCGGAGACTAATCAAGAGCTGAAATTCTCGTTTTTGTGCTATGACTGGCAGGATTCGGAGGGAGGGGGTTCTGGGAGCTGTGGCCCAAAATAATAACGACTTATAGCGATGGATACATTTACACATACAGGTCGGTAGGTGTGTTCCCCTATACTGTATTTCATCCCGTAATAGTCGCAGTGTTTTTTAAAATGGAAAAAGGGGGTGGTATGACTATTATTTATTTTAAAATTTCAATATTCAACATTCGGCCCGCCCGAAATGGTTTTAAACCAGTGTTTTTCAACCTTTCTTGAGCCACGGAACATTTTTTACATTTACCAAATCCTGGGGCCCACCACCAACCAAAATGACACAAAATGACACTCTAACACAGTAATACATACAGTTAATATGTTTTTAAATGTATTTATACACTGGGCCTGTTCCTGTTTTTTGTGCCTGTATCAGCTGATTACGATTAGCTGAGAGGAGCAGCGGCGGCAGTGAGTGCCAGAACTTATCTCCGGCTTCGAGGAGATAGCCCACTCTTCTCTTTTTCCTTGGCCTGCCGGAGACCCGGTCTTTTTGGGCTCCCAGCGTTGCCCCCCTTTCTCTCTGCCTCCTCCTCTCGGGGCGTTGCCCCCACGCCGCCTGGTATCCCCCACGGGGACTCCTGGCTTCCCCCGCGGGGACCTCCGGCTACCTCCCTCCAGGCTCAGGCCCACCCCGGGGCTCGGCCCATTCCTTGCCAGGAGGGGCTTCCCCAAGATCCCTACCGGCCATTCGGGGGCCTTGGCACAAGCCGCTGCGACCTCCCTGCCCTCCGCATGCTCAGGCCTCCCTCATGCCCCCAGCCATGCATAGGCCTCCGGATCGCGGCGTGAACACACCTCTTTCTGGGCCGCTCCGCAAAGTGGGCCTTCAAGCCCACCCCACTTCCTTCCTCGGTGGCGAGGGTGGGCATGCTTCCGCGCCCCCACCCCTGCGGCTCTCCCAAGCTTCCACTGGGGTCCTTGCTCGCCCGCCCTTGGCTTGCCAGAGACGCCTCTGCGGGCCCACCAGAGCCCACAACGTGTTTGTTCCAGCCAGGGACGGTACTCGTCCTACCCCTCCCATGCCCGCTGCTTGCCTCGGGCCCGGTAGGGCCTGCCTCCGTTCGGTGGGTTGCTTGGAGCTTCCTGTGCCAGAGGGGGGGGGATAACTCTGGGTGTCCCCCGAGCTCACCGGGGGGCGCCCCCTTCTTGCTGCTGCATCCTTTGGGCTCGTCAGGGCCAGCCACGTGGTTTGCGGCCGGGGGAGAGGGGCTCGCTCTCCCCCCCGCTGCCGCCGATACGGCGGGCCGCCTCCAAGGCCGAGCTCCCTCCAATTTCCCACGGCACAGCTGATGATCGCTCACGGCACACTAGTGTGCCGCGGCACACCGGTTGGGAAACACTCTCTTAAACTGTATGTTATTATGTTTGAGTTTTTATAGATGGTATTGTTTTATTATTGCTGTTTGTGTTGTTATTACGTGTTGTCGGGCTCGGCCTCATGTAAGCCGCACCGAGTCCCCTTGGGGAGATGGCTGCGGGGTATAAATGAAGTTAATAAATAAATATAAATATTATGTGATTTTAATTTTTTTTTAAATCTACCTTTGATTCTCAGGTTTCTGATTTATTTATTTTCAAGTGGCCTTAATTTTGAGACTGAAGGAAGGATGATCGAGTTTCAAACCAACAGCTCCCTTCTGTTTATATGTTTTCTGGAAAGGGGGCGGTAGGCCAAAATGAAGCAGCCAAATCAAGGAGTTATGGAACTCCGAGTATCAAGTTAACTTTATCAAAGCTACCTGAACGTGCGGGTACAAGGATGAGGGAAAACTCACGACAACTGTGAAGTAGGTGAAAATCAAACAGGTTTATTTCTGGCACCAGCTGGTGGGCTTCTGCCAGCAGAACACGCTGCAATCAGGGGCAAAAGACCCCGTCACTTTCAATACAAAGACATTTATACCCCAATGGAGGCATTTCAGTTAAGCCCACCCCTTCTTCATGGATAAAAACAATCATAATTGGCTGGTGATTACTGTTGTTTACATGACATCTCATTAATCCAATAAACATTGCATTTCCATTTGCATCACATCTCAAAGTTACACCTCTGAATCAGAACAATAGTCATTTCTTGTTAGTTCTTTCTCACAGTACAGCTATCAGTGCTAAGACTTCTGTGTCCTTAGTTCGAAACATTCAGCTTCCAGGCTCCGTGCCAGCAACGGAGGGGGCTAAACTCTCCACTCATGCGCAGTTCTTTCCATATTAGCACTAAGGTCTTCCATAGCACATTTTGTACTGCTTCATCCATCTAAGCCTATGTTATCTCACATTAGGCACAGCGTGCATCAAAAAGCATGAATCACAGTGTTATTTTCACAGTGCAAGTGCCTGCCTGATTCTTGGCACCAGAACCCACTTTTCAAAGCTCTACACGTGTACAGCATCACTCTCTGACTGTACTCCTGCACGGAAAGTACCAAAACCCGCTTTAAAAAGAGTTGGGAACCACTGCTTTAGAGCAATGTTTCCCAACCTTTTTTGAGCCGCGGCACACCTGGTCGCTCGGGGCGTGGCCTCCACCTAGGCCCCACCCCCTTTCGACCCAGGTCCCTCCCTCTTCCTCCTTTCCCTCCTGGCTGCCTGGCTTCTCGGGGCGATGGAGACGCAGCCCGGCGGTGCTGGAGCTCTTCGTGCCGCTGCAGGAGGAGGCCTCGCGGCTGGTGGGCAAGCGGGCCCCGCTCTGCGCCCACCTCTGCCTGGCTTCTCGGGGGCGATGGAGGCGCAGACCTGAGTAATCAATACCCGATATCTGGAAAAGCGCTGTGTCCTGTTGTCGCCACGCCGTGTTGGATTGCAGCTGCACAAGGACACAGCGCTTTTCCGGATATCAGGTATTGATTACTCAGGTCTGCGCATCCATCGCCCCTGAGGATCCAGGCAGAGGCGGGCGCAGAGCTCCAGCACCACCGGGCAGCTGATGACCAGCTGCAGCCCGCCCTGGATGTAGTCCAGCATGGCGGCGTCCAGGCCTGATGGGAGGCAGGGCGAGTCCAGGCCTTCTCCTCCCACATCACAGAGCAAGGCCAGCACCAGGTCTCGCATGAAGAAGGCCTTGAAGGCGGCGCGGTGGTGGCGGGCGTAGACCTTGAGCACTTGCTGCCCCACCTGCCGCTGGAAGGGGTCGGGCCCTTGCAGGATGAGCTCAAACATGGCCCGGCACGGCAGCTCGCTCAGTGGCGCCTCCGCAGACTCCACCACCCGCCGCACAATCGCGCGCTTAAGACACAAGGGGAAGAGGGAGGGGGAGAAGTTTTCTCGCGGCACAGCAGCTGATCCGAAACAGAACACTACTGTGCCGTGGAACAGCGGTTGGGAAACACTGCTTTAGCGGAAGGGAGGGAGGGAGGGAGGGGGAGGGAGGGCACAGCTCCGGAGACCTCCATTTTATTATAGCCTTGTCTTTAAAGAAGGAAGGAAGGGGAAATCGGCCTCAAATGGCTCTGTGACTATTATGTGAGGAAACAAAAATACTAATTTTGCCACCCCCAAAATGGGACCGCGACTATTATGCGATGAAATATGATGTCTATAGTGTGTGAGTGTAGCCGGGTGTTTCCCGACTTCTCATTAGCAACATTCAGATGTTTGTCTTTCGTCAACAAACAATTGTTGTTTTGGTGGTTTGTTTTTTTCCCGTGACCGAAAGGTCTTAATCAGTGTTAGAATAAAGTAAACCAGGAAGTGATCCTTAGTTGAATTGAACCCCTGGAGTTGGAACGAAGGCGGGGGAGCTACTCTGGCCTGGGAGCATGGCTTTTTGAACGTGGGTGGGTGCGGTTGTGCACGAAACGTACTTGAGTGAACCTCCCTGATGCATCTGTGCACTGCTGCTATGAAAGGAGGCTCCCTGGTGAACAGGGCCGTGTATCCCACAGTGGGTTTTAGTCTGAACTTTGCTATATTTTGGACACAGGGTTCCTTTACAGACGAGCTTAAACCTGAGCTGCATTCATTACCTCTTTGATGTGAAAACTGCCTGCTGAAACCTCATCTGACATTGCATCGTGTTTTCCTATCAAGGAGGCCTACAAGCCATTCTAAACCCTTTTGCAGAAGCATACGAGAAGCTCGACCTCTCATTGAACATTGAGAACCAAAGTGCAGAGAGTGTTTGAGGACCGGGACATCCGTAGGCGGACCAAGGTGCTTGTTTATAAAGCCAGTGTCCTCTCAACCACTTCAATGTGCCTGCGGAACGTGGACTGTCTACAGACGTCACACTCGGCTCCTGGAACAATTCCATCAACATTGACACCGAATTACAACACCGCCTGAGCTCTGCGAGTGCAGCATTCTTCCAAATGAAGCAAAGAGTGTTGGAGGACCGGGACATCCGTAGGGAGACCAAGGTGCTTGTTTATAAAGCCGTTGTCCTCCCAACCCCTTCTATACGCCTGCGGAACGTGGACTGTCTACAGACGTCACACTTGGCTCCTGGAACTATTCCATCAACATTGACACCGTTGTCCTCCCAACCCTATTGTCCTCCCAACCCTATTTATGACTGCGGAACGTGGACCGTCTACAGACGTCACACTTGGCTCCTGGAACTATTCCATCAACATTGACACCGTTGTCCTCCCAACCCTATTTTATGACTGCTGAACGTGGACTGTCTACAGACGTCACACTCGGCTCCTGGAACGATTCCATCAACATTGACACCGTTGTCCTCCCAACCCTATTGTCCTCCCAACCCTATTTATGACTGCGGAACGTGGACCGTCTACAGACGTCACACTTGGCTCCTGGAACTATTCCATCAACATTGACACCGTTGTCCTCCCAACCCTATTTTATGACTGCTGAACGTGGACTGTCTACAGACGTCACACTCGGCTCCTGGAACGATTCCATCAACATTGACACCGAATTACAACACCGCCTGAGCTCTGCGAATGCAGCATTCTTCCAAATGAAGCAAAGAGTGTTGGAGGACCGGGACATCCGTAGGGAGACCAAGGTGCTTGTGTATAAAGCCGTTGTCCTCCCAACCCCTTCTATACGCCTGCGAACGTGGACTGTCTACAGACGTCACACTTGGCTCCTGGAACTATTCCATCAACATTGACACCGTTGTCCTCCCAACCCTATTTTATGACTGCTGAACGTGGACTGTCTACAGACGTCACACTCGGCTCCTGGAACGATTCCATCAACATTGACACCGTTGTCCTCCCAACCCTATTTTATGACTGCTGAACGTGGACTGTCTACAGACGTCACACTCGGCTCCTGGAACGATTCCATCAACATTGACACCGTTGTCCTCCCAACCCTATTGTCCTCCCAACCCTATTTATGACTGCGGAACGTGGACCGTCTACAGACGTCACACTTGGCTCCTGGAACTATTCCATCAACATTGACACCGTTGTCCTCCCAACCCTATTTTATGACTGCTGAACGTGGACTGTCTACAGACGTCACACTCGGCTCCTGGAACGATTCCATCAACATTGACACCGTTGTCCTCCCAACCCTATTGTCCTCCCAACCCTATTTATGACTGCGGAACGTGGACCGTCTACAGACGTCACACTTGGCTCCTGGAACTATTCCATCAACATTGACACCGTTGTCCTCCCAACCCTATTTTATGACTGCTGAACGTGGACTGTCTACAGACGTCACACTCGGCTCCTGGAACGATTCCATCAACATTGACACCGAATTACAACACCGCCTGAGCTCTGCGAATGCAGCATTCTTCCAAATGAAGCAAAGAGTGTTGGAGGACCGGGACATCCGTAGGGAGACCAAGGTGCTTGTGTATAAAGCCGTTGTCCTCCCAACCCCTTCTATACGCCTGCGGAACGTGGACTGTCTACAGACGTCACACTTGGCTCCTGGAACTATTCCATCAACATTGACACCGTTGTCCTCCCAACCCTATTTTATGACTGCTGAACGTGGACTGTCTACAGACGTCACACTCGGCTCCTGGAACGATTCCATCAACATTGACACCGTTGTCCTCCCAACCCTATTTTATGACTGCTGAACGTGGACTGTCTACAGACGTCACACTCGGCTCCTGGAACGATTCCATCAACATTGACACCGTTGTCCTCCCAACCCTATTGTCCTCCCCACCCTATTTTATGGACTGTCTGCAACGGACTGTCTGCAGACGTCTACACGTCACACTCGGCTCCTGGAACGATTCCATCAACATTGACACCGTTGTCCTCCCAACCCTATTGTCCTCCCAACCCTATTT
This sequence comes from Anolis apletophallus, assembly GCA_030556195.1. Taxonomy (NCBI): domain Eukaryota; kingdom Metazoa; phylum Chordata; class Lepidosauria; order Squamata; family Anolidae; genus Anolis; species Anolis apletophallus. The sequence goes on from JARBWK010000020.1 coordinate 13,481,788, forward strand.
TATGCCTGCGGAACGTGGACTGTCTGCAGACGTCACACTCGGTTCCTGGAACGATTCCATCAACATTGACACCGTTGTCCTCCCAAGCCTATTGTCCTCCCAACCCTATTCTATGACTGCGGAACGTGGACTGTCTACAGACGTCACACTCGGCTCCTGGAACGATTCCATCAACATTGACACCGTTGTCCTCCCAACCCTATTCTATGACTGCGGAACGTGGACTGTCTACAGACGTCACACTCAACTCCTGGAACGATTCTATCTGAAATACAACACCGCCTGAGCTCTGTGAGTGCAGCATTCTTCCAAATGAAGCAGAGAGTGTTTGAGGCGACCGGGACATCCGTAGGTAGACCAAGGTGCTTGTTTATGAAGCCATTGTCCTCCCAACTCCTAAACGCCTGCGGAACGTGGACTGTCTACAGACGTCACACTCAACTCCTGGAACGATTCCATCTGAAATACGACACCGCCTGAGCTCTGAGAGTGCAAAGTTCTTACAAATGAAGCAGAGAGTGTTTGAGGACCGGGACATCCGTAGGAAGACCAAGATGCTTGTTTATAAAGCGATTGTCCTCCCAACACCTAAATGCCTGAGGAACGTGGACTGTCTACAGACGTCGCACTCAGCTCCTGGAACGATTCCATCTGAAATACGACACCGCCTGAGTTCTGTGAGTGCAGCATTCTTCCAAATGAAGCAGAGAGTGTTGGAGGACCGGGACAACCGTAGGAAGACCAAGGTGCTTGTTTATAAAGCCATTGTCCTCCCAACTCCCATACGCCTGCGGAACGTGGACTGTCTACAGACGTCGCACTCAGCTCCTGGAACGATTCCAATAACAAAATTTATTTATTTATTTATTTATTATTTATTTCTTTGGACTTATATGCCGCTAACTCCATACGGCTCGCAGCGGCTTACAAAGTCAAGAAATAACAATACAGAATAAAAAGACAGACAATACACCAGAGAATACATAAATAGGGTGGAACATCACAGGGTGAACAACAAGAGATAGGGGACGACCAGGCTCATGCCAAGGGGCAGAGCCACCCGGTGGAGCTATCGAGGGCGACCATCAAATGGGGGGAGCCGGGTCCCACAAATCGAGGAACATCCTCAGAGACTCCAAGTCTAAGTGGAGACAGTCACTGTGGTGTCGGTTGTTGCCAGCCTGTAGACCATGCCTTGTCATCGGCGGCTTGTCCACCCTCCAAGGTTGGGGGTTCGCCGGTGAAGGCGCCCCGAACCTGCGGGCAGTATTCCAAAACGTCCTGGGACGGGGCCCTCCGGGGGGCACCTTCTGGGCGACAACCACCGTGGGGGGGGGAGGTATAACAGAGCAGGGGAGAGACATCCTCCGGCCCCGCCCCCTATCCCGTCCTCGACCTCGTCTCCGCCTCATAATCTTCGGAAATTCATAACTTTTTTTGGTACTACTGTTCGAGAGTTGTCCCTGGTCAAAAAAAATGTTGGGAACCACTGGCTTAGGGGGATTGCCAGTTGGTTCCATGATACAGGGTCTCAAATTCCCCAATCTGTGCTCCTCCGGACAGTTGCCTTGTTGGTTTCAGCAGTTACATTCACGGCTTTCTTTGCTCTCGGTCTCTTACCGCTCGCTATCAATGTCTTATTTTTAGCTTCCAGGCCTAGCAGACCCCGACTTGCCTTTTCATCCATGAGGATGCAGCGTTTCGGGTTTTTTCCAGAAAGGGAATTAGATTTTCCAAACTTTACGGACAACAGCTCAGTTCTCGTCCCGTGCTCCGACCCCATTTGAGCGGGGATTTATCTCGCATGTCGGAGCCATCTTTAGTCCGGACACAATATAACATATATAGTTGAACCTAGGGTCATAAAACCCACTGTTCTCTCGATCCCCGTTGCAAGGAAGAGCTTAGGGCCGTCACCCTTCATTGCATGCCGATAAAGCTTTGCGGACTTCGTGCTGTGCGATCCGCCAGGCCTCCCAAATTGTCTGTGCGAACGCCACATGTCCCGTCTGTCCAGGCGAGCACCACGTGTCCAGTCTGTCCGGGCGAGCGCCATGTGTCATGTCTGTCCGGGCGAGTGCCACATGTCATGTCTGTCCAAGCGAGCGTCACGTGTCCCGTCTGTCCGGGCAAGTGCCACGTGCCCCGTCTGTCCGGGCAAGCGCCACGTGTCCCGTCTGTCTGGGCAAGTGCCACGTGTCCCGTCTGTCCGGGCAAGCGCCATCACCGAAGGTCCGGACGGTTACGACAGTTTCCGAGCGACAAAACGCATGCCAGTTTCGCCGAGGCGGAAAAAGCCAAGGCGACCCATCCGCACAAGTCATACGACAGCACTTCAACCTTGTAGAGATACTTATTAAACCCACTAAAGAACCCGACCCACTTAACGGACTTCTGTACAGAACGATTAGGTGTTAATAAAACCAGATAACTAACCTTTTACTCAAGTGGTATGTACGTATTCCGATTTTGTAGTCTTAGTCACTTTTGGGGCTATTCCAATTTTGGTTAGAGAACAAGATCAGTTTGACAGCTAATAATGTCTTATTTTGTTATCAGCCTATTATTTGTTTATTTGTTTTCTCTGTACAAAAACTCTTTACAGGCGGGAGTCTCTTCTGTGTAATTCCTTGGACAGAGTATGTCTTCATGTATCGCAGGCCCCGAGACTGGCTTGCTCAAGTGTGATGAGCGCATATTAAACCAATAAATCCTGTGGCGGAAGAAAGGCCCCGTGTTTTCGTTCTTGCCTCTCTTACGTACAACCCAATATGGCCCCCAAACTGGGAAACACAACAGAACGTAACTCCTCGCAGCTTGGATTGTATCTTGCACGAACTACGATTCCATGTCAATGCAACTTACTTTCCTGGTTGTAAGGAGTCGCCACTGGCGCAGCGGGTTAAACCGCTAAGCTACTGAACTTGCTGACCAAAAGGTCACCAGTTCAAATTCGGGGAGCAGGGTGAGCTCCCGCTGTTAGCCCCAGCTTCTGCCAACCTAGCAGTTTGAAAACATGCAAATGTGAGTATATCGGTGAGTACCGCTTCTGCAGGAAGGTAACAGCCTTCCATGCAGTCATGCTGACCACATGAACTTGGAAGTGTCTACGGACAATGCCAGCTCTTCGGCTTAGAAATGGAGATGAGCACCAGAGTCGGGACATATTTGGACTTAATGTCAGGGTAATACCTTTACCTTCTTGATTGAGCCCTGCCAACATGAGAAACTGATCAATAGATTGATCAGCTGATCAATGTAATGTAATAGAATATAATACTACTATTAATAATATATTATAATTATATATATTACATGTAATATTACAGTATAATGTTATAGTACAATGTAATATATAATATTAATATTGTGCTACGGCAATAATGTATTTAGATATATTGATAATATAATGTAATACAATATAATACTAATTATATATTATAATTATATATTTTATATTACATGTAATATTACTAATAATATTACAGTATGTTATAGTACAATGTAATATATAATATTAATATTGTGCTATGGCAATATATTGTTTTTACATTTTACTTGTAATCCGCTCAGAGTCCCCTTCGGGGTGGGAAGGGCGGCATATCAATGTCATAAATAAATAAAATCTTGTCAACCGAAAGATTTGAGTTTGAAGCCCTGGTGAGGGTGAGCTCCTGGCCTTCAGCTCAGCTGCTGCCTATCTAGCAGATCGAAAACAGCAATTGCGAGTAGATAAATAGGTACTGCTTTAAGCGAGGAGGTATTTAAAGGCACTCATAAGAAAAAAGCCAGCGGTTTGAACAAGAAGGAAGTTTACGAACAAAGCTCTTTGGCAGGGAAAGTGGAGAGACAGCTCCCCCCAGTGGCGGGAACCAAGCACAGCCTCCAAGATGCCGAAGATGGGGAAAACTATATACACACGTGTTGAATGAAAAGTAATGCCTCCACCTTCGTAACTCCTCAACAGATGGCAGTACAGGTATACGGCAGGTACTGGCTTGTTCAGGAGACTCTCCTCTACAGTTCCATTTTGGCAGGAAGCCTTAGCATTGAACGGTTGTGTTGTTAAAGTGCGAAGTATGGAATAGTGGGAGTTAAAGAGCGCGTTCTAAGGATTATTTCTGCGTTTGGTTTATTAAAATATTTCCATCCGAACCCAAGTAACGAAGGTGGAGGCATTACGTTTCATTCAACCTTTGTGTATACACACACACCTCTATGTGCAGTTGTCATTGTATAACGGCATTGAAAGTTTGCCGTATATCTGTTCTGCCATCCGCTCTGAGGAGAAGGGCAGAATATAAATACTGTAAATAATAATCTATATATATAAAGGAAGAGTCGTCATGGAACGACCGTCCCAAACAGAGAAACCTTACAACGCAGAGACACCAAACTTGGCAGCAGAAATAGGTCTCAGACAAGGTACGTTTGTAGCAAAGAAACTTTTCCCCCCAAAACCTAAAAGGCCCCCAAAACGAGGAGTAAAAAAAACCCTACATTTCCCAGCATCCTCCGAGGTTGCCAACGACTCTCCCAGCCTCTACATTCTGACAACATGATTGGCTGCCAATAAGGGTACTGGCCAGCCAACATAACTCCTGTACTGGCCATAAGCCAACATGAACATTCACACCCAAATAAACTGTCAGAGAAGGATTACACCCAAAAATCACTGACCACAAACACAATTGACAGTAAGGCTTCCCACAGAAAATTTACACCCCTCACAAATCAATGACCACGCCTGAAATTGACAGTAAGGCTTCATTAACTTAATTCTCCCTGACTAGGCCTCAGCTCAATGGAATGCTGTTTGGCCTGAATTGACAGTAAGGCTTCATTAACTTGCTGTTCCTGACTACGCCTCAGCTCATTGGACATTGTGTATGGCCTGAATTGACAGTAAGGCTTCATTAACTTGCTGTTCCTGACTAGGCCTCAGCTCATGGGACATTGTGTATGGCCAGAATTTGAATGCTGGAGCTCTACCTTGGCACACAGAGCCCCTATGACCCACGCTACATTCTACTACAGTTTGGAGGAGGGTGGACCATGGATGATGGGACTTGAAGTACCTCCATGGATAATGGGATTTGTAGTATTACTTCAAAACCCATCATTCCCCACAGACCACTGTGTCCCAGAACCAAGACCGATAAAGACCAAACTTGGGCAAACAATGCCCCCCATGAACCATACTCCATCCGACTGCAGATTAGAGGAGGACACACCATGGATAATGGGATTTCAAGTACCTCCACTCACTTCCAAAGTACCCCACCCACACACGCATCAACCTCTACATCAACACAGCAGACGGAAAGACCAAAAACATTGTATATCCACAAGCAATGCAGAACGCCAGCAACACCACACAACAACAACTCCACAGGACTCCAACATCCCACCCACCAGAACAACCCACAACAACACAGCCAGGGCCCCAACAACACCATAACTAACAACAACTCCAACCCTTACATACTCAGACTTCCTCGCATCTCCAAAATAGGGCACAGCAACGCATGCCGGGTACAGCTAGTAATACATAATTTGTGGGCAGAGGCTGGAAAAAGGCAACAGGAAACACCACAGAACATAGACGGGAAAGAGGCGACAAAAACGAGCGCAAAAACACAGCTCTTTCATTTGTTTATACGAGGGCGGGTGCGTATTTACAGATGTGCACGTGTAAACTTTCTTCTATTGCTCGGGAGGAACGGGGCAAAAGGGGTTTAAGGCAACGAGGGGCGCTCGGTTCGCGAGGAATCCCGACGCCGTGGCTCCCCGCTTTGTCTCAGGGTCTCAAGCAGTCCTCCGTGACGCCCTGAGCGGCCAGCTCGGCCAGCACATTGTCCAGGTAGTTGGGGTCCGGGTACCCGTGGCCCGAGAGGTTGGAGGTCATCTCTGTCTTGTGGTGGATCTCGTTCCAGACCACGGTGTTGCTCTCGCCTGTCGTGCTGGAGGTCCCCACGGTGAAGATCAGCCGCCTCCGCCAGGCCAGCTTCAACAGGTCCAGCACCTGCAAGGGAAGAGGATGATGGGAACCACAATGGACAGGAAAGAGTCTGCCCAGGGCCCTCCAAACTACGGCCCGTGGGCCGGATGCGGCCCTCCGAGGCCCTTTCGGACCGGATCGGCCTGAGTCCGAAACAACTCAAAGGCCCACAACAACAATCTGAATTAACTTGACTTTCTCATCAGCTAAACCAGTGTTTCTTGACCTTGCTAATGCCACGACCCCTTAATGCAGGGCCTCATCTTGTGGTGGCCCCCAACCATAACCGTAATTTTGCTACTGTTACGAATCGTTATGTAAATATCTAATATACAGGATGTATTTTCATTCACTCGACCAAATTTGGCACAAATGCCCGATATGTCCAAATTTGAATACTGGTGGGGTTGGGAGGGGAGATTGGTTTTGTCATTTGGGAGTTGTAGTTGCCGGGATTTATAGTTCACCTACAATCAGAGAGCATTCTGAAGTCCACCAACGATGGAATTGAACCAAACTTGTCACACAGAACTCCCACGACCAACAGAAAATACTGGAAGGGTTTGGTGGGCATTGACCTTGAGTCTGGGAGTTGTAGTTCACCTGTGGGCTCAAACAATGATGGATCTGGACCAGATTTATAGTTCACCTACAATCAGAGAGCATTCTGAACTCCACCAACAATGGAATTGAACCAAACTTGGCACTCAGAACTCCCACGACTAACAGAAAATACTGGAAGGGTTTGGTGGGCATTGCCCTTGAGTTTGAGAGTTGTAGTTCACTTACGGCTCAAACAATGATGGATCTGGACCGGATGTATAGTTCACCTACAAGCAGAGAGCATTCTGAACTCCACCAACGGTGGAATTGAACTAAACTTGGGACACAGGACTCCCATGACCAACAGAAAATACTGGGTTTGGTGGGCATTGCCCTTGAGTTTGGGAGTTGTAGTTTACCTACATCCAGAGAGCACTGTGCACTCAAACAATGATGGATCTGGACCAGATTTATAGTTCACCTACAATCAGAGATCATTCTGAACTCCACCAACGATGGAATTGGGAGTTGTGCTTGCCGGGATTTATAGTTGACCTACAATCAGAGATCATTCTGAACTCCACCAACGATGGAATTGAACCAATCTTGACACACAGAACTCCCACGACCAACAGAAAATACTGGAAGGGCTTGGTGGGCATTCATTTTGAGTCTTGGAATTGTAGTTCACCTTCCGGAGAGCACTGTGGACTCAAACAATGATGGATCTGGACCAAATTTGGCACAAATACTCAATATGCCCAAATGTGAACACTGGTGGAGTTTGGGGGAAATGGACTTTGACATTTGGGAGTAGTAGTTGCTGGGATTTATAGTTCACCTACAATCAGAGAGCATTCTGAACTCCACCAACAATGCAATTGAACTAAACTTGGCACACAGAACTCCCACGACCAACAGAAAATACTGGAAGGGTTTGGTGGGCATTCATTTTGAGTCTGGGAATTGTAGTTCACCATCCGGGGATGTTTTCATCCTAGATGTTCTGTTTTAGCTCCAGAACGGACATCCCAGGGTTCCTTACTCTTTCCACTGCTGTGGGATTTGCATGATCCCGCCCACTTCTTCTCCCTTAACCCTTTCCTATGGTGCACAGCAAACGGAGAGTGGGGTTTTGTGGGAACTGGCCTTGGTTTTGGGAGTTGTAGTTCACCTGCATCCAGAGAGGACTGAACCCAGCCAACGTCGGATCTGGGTCAAACTTGGCACACAGGTGCAACATGCACAACTGTGTGGGGGAAAGATTGACCCACGGTTTTGGGAGTTGTAGTTCACCTGCATCCAGAGAGGACTGAACCCAGCCAACGTCGGATCTGGGTCAAACTAGGCGCACAGGTGCAACATGCACAACTGTGTGGGGGAAAGACTGACCCACGGTTTTGGGAGTTGTAGTTCACCTGCATCCAGAGAGGACTGAACCCAGCCAATGTCGGATCTGGGTCAAACTTGGTGCACAGGTGCAACATGCACAACTGTGTGGGGGAAAGATTGACCCACGGTTTTGGGAGTTGTAGTTCACCTGCATCCAGAGAGGACTGAACCCAGCCAACGTCGGATCTGGGTCAAACTTGGCGCACAGGTGCAACATGCACAACTGTGTGGGGGAAAGATTGACCCACGGTTTTGGGAGTTGTAGTTCACCTGCATCCAGAGAGGACTGAACCCAGCCAACGTCGGATCTGGGTCAAACTTGGCTCACAGGTGCAACATGCACAACTGTGTGGGGGAAAGATTGACCCACGGTTTTGGGAGTTGTAGTTCACCTGCATCCAGAGAGGACTGAACCCAGCCAACGTCGGATCTGGGTCAAACTTGGCGCACAGGTGCAACATGCACAACTGTGTGGGGGAAAGATTGACCCACGGTTTTGGGAGTTGTAGTTCACCTGCATCCAGAGAGGACTGAACCCAGCCAATGTCGGATCTGGGTCAAACTTGGCGCACAGGTGCAACATGCACAACTGTGTGGGGGAAAGATTGACCCACGGTTTTGGGAGTTGTAGTTCACCTGCATCCAGAGAGGACTGAACCCAACCAACGTCGGATCTGGGTCAAACTTGGCGCACAGGTGCAACATGCACAACAGTGTGCAGGAAAGATTGACCCATGGTTTTGGAAATTTTAGTTCACCGACATCGTTATGCATTTTTTCTAATGGGAGCATTCATACACCAAATCGGAAATCTTTCTAATAAATAGTATTATTAATTAACCAAAACCCCAAAACAATAATAATAATAATAATAATATATCTTTGGCTAGCTGGACTGCTCCATACCTTCCGTCCTTTCTCATTGTCCGGGATGTAACAGTAGCGAGGGAAGCCCCTTGCGGTGAACGGCAGCCCCGGGTTGGGATGTTCCGGACCCTGAAATGACAGCACAAGTACCCCTGGTTTGAATGCCGGAGCTCTAAAAATGTGTGTTCCTATATTTGCAAAACCATACAAATCTGCCTCTATGAAACAAGCCCCTGCGTTCCCCTGGTGAATTTAAACTACAACCCCCATTATCCCCAGCAATGTCGTATAATTAGGTGTCTCAGCTTATATTCGAGTTGGCTTATACTCGAGGATATACGGTAACCTGAACGTCCTCACCTGAATGCCCTTGTGGATCTGGTACATGATTTCGAGGGAGCCGCAGTTCTCGTACCCCGGGAGGGATTCCGAGAGGGCAGAGACGGCCATCTTCCCGCTGGGCTGCGTGCCTGTCTTCTCCCCGTAGATGGCCTTACACGACGGGCACTGCAGGCTGCCATCCTGGGAGAAGGGGAAACAAAGGCACGCAGAAGGGTCATCCTGCCTGGCAGGATGGGATCGGCCTTTTTGGGGTGCCTTCCAACTCTAGGAGCCCATGGATGGCCTTTGGGGGTCCGTTCTATCGCTAGGAGTCTATGGAAGTCTTTAAACATACTTCTAAGTCAGGGGTTGGAAACCTATGGCTCGCGAGCCAGGTGTGGCTCTTTGATGATGCATCTGGCTCGCAGGCGCGGCAGGCCCCAACAAGAGCATAAACACCCAAACAAAAAGGCCGGATGCCGGGCCGCAGCCTCCTTCCTGCCCAAGGAGTTGCTGGACAGCGGCTCTAGGCCACGGAAAACGCTGCGTAGCGGGCCCTACTGGGCCCGAAACCTGCAGCGAGGGAGGCAGGGAGGACCGGACCTGGCCGGGCCCACGTGGACTGTGGGCCGAGACCCTCCCCCCGCCCGACCGGGAGCTGCAGGCCCCTCCCTGCCCAAGGAGTTTCCAGAAAGCGGCTCTAGGCTGAGGAAAACGCTGCGTATGGGCCCAAAACCTGCAGCGAGGGAGGCAAGGAGGACCGGAGCAGGCCAGGCCCACGTGGACTATGGGCCGAGACCCTCCCCTGCCCGACCGGAAGCCGCAGGCCCCTCCCCGCTCAGGCCGTGGGAAACGCTGTGTAGTGGGCCCTGCTGGGCCCAAAACCTGCAGTGAGGGAGGCAGGGAGGACCGGAGCTGGCCGGGCCCGGGTGAACTGTGGGCCGAGACCCTCCCCCCCCCAACCGGAAGCAGCAAGCCCCTCCCGCCGAAGGAGGTGGCGGCAAACCGCTCTAGGCTGTGGAAAAGGCTGTGTAGCGGGCCCAGCAGGGCCCGAAACCTGCAGTGAGGGAGGCAGGGAGGACCGGAGCTGGCCAGGCCCGGGTGAACTGTGGGCCGAGACCCTCCCCGCCCCAACCGGAAGCAGCAAGCCCCCCCGCCCAAGGAGTTGCCGGAAAACAGCTCTAGGCCGTGGAAAATGCTGTGTAGCGGGCCCTGCTGGGCCCGAAACCTGCAGTGAGGGAGGCAGGGAGGACCGGAGCTGGCCAGGCCCGGGTGAACTGTGGGCCGAGACCCTCCCCCCGCCCAACCGGAAGCAGCAAGCCCCTCCCCGCCCAAGGAGTTGCCGGAAAACAGCTCTAGGCCGTGGAAAATGCTGTGTAGCGGGCCCTGCTGGGCCCGAAACCTGCAGTGAGGGAGGCAGGGAGGACCGGAGCTGGCCAGGCCCAGGTGAACTGTGGGCCGAGACCCTCCCCCGCCCAACCGGAAGCAGCAAGCCCCTCCCCGCCCAAGGAGTTGCCGGAAAACAGCTCTAGGCCGTGGAAAATGCTGTGTAGCGGGCCCTGCTGGGCCCAAAACCTGCAGTGAGGGAGGCAGGGAGGACCGGAGCTGGCCAGGCCCGGGTGAACTGTGGGCCGAGACCCTCCCCCCGCCCAACCGGAAGCAGCAAGCCCCTCCCCGCCCAAGGAGTTGCCGGAAAACAGCTCTAGGCCGTGGAAAATGCTGTGTAGCGGGCCCTGCTGGGCCCGAAACCTGCAGTGAGGGAGGCAGGGAGGACCGGAGCTGGCCAGGCCCGGGTGAACTGTGGGCCGAGACCCTCCCCCCGCCCAACCGGAAGCAGCAAGCCCCTCCCGCCCAAGGAGTTGCCGGAAAACAGCTCTAGGCCGTGGAAAATGCTGTGTAGCGGGCCCTGCTGGGCCCAAAACCTGCAGTGAGGGAGGCAGGGAGGACCGGAGCTGGCCAGGCCCGGGTGAACTGTGGGCCGAGACCCTCCCCGCCCAACCGGAAGCAGCAAGCCCTCCCGCCCAAGGAGTTGCCGGAAAACAGCTCTAGGCCGTGGAAAATGCTGTGTAGCGGGCCCTGCTGGGCCCAAAACCTGCAGTGAGGGAGGCAGGGAGGACCGGAGCTGGCCAGGCCCGGGTGAACTGTGGGCCGAGACCCTCCCCGCCCAACCGGAAGCAGCAAGCCCCTCCCGCCCAAGGAGTGGCCCGAAAACCGCACCCGGCCGTGGAAACTGCTGTGTAGCGGGCCCTGCTGGGCCCAAAACCTGCAGTGAGGGAGGCAGGGAGGACCGGAGCTGGCCAGGCCCGGGTGAACTGGGGGCCGAGACCCTCCCCGCCCAACCGGAAGCAGCAAGCCCCTCCCGCCCAAGGAGTTGCCGGAAAACAGCTCTAGGCCGTGGAAAATGCTGTGTAGCGGGCCCTGCTGGGCCCAAAACCTGCAGTGAGGGAGGCAGGGAGGACCGGAGCTGGCCAGGCCCGGGTGAACTGTGGGCCGAGACCCTCCCCCCGCCCTAGCGGAAGCAGCAAGCCCCTCCCCGCCCAAGGAGTTGCCGGAGGAAAACAGCTCTAGGCCACGGAAAATGCTGTGTAGCGGGCCCTGCTGGGCCCAAAACCTGCAGTGAGGGAGGCAGGGAGGACCGGAGCTGGCCAGGCCCGGGTGAACTGTGGGCCGAGACCCTCCCCCCGCCCAACCGGAAGCAGCAAGCCCCTCCCCGCCCAAGGAGTTGCCGGAAAACAGCTCTAGGCCGTGGAAAATGCTGTGTAGCGGGCCCTGCTGGGCCCAAAACCTGCAGTGAGGGAGGCAGGGAGGACCGGAGCTGGCCAGGCCCGGGTGACGGTGGGCCGAGGCCCTCCCGCCCAACCGGAAGCAGCAAGCCCCTCCCCGCCCAAGGAGTTGCCGGAAAACAGCTCTAGGCCGTGGAAAATGCTGTGTAGCGGGCCCTGCTGGGCCCGAAACCTGCAGTGAGGGAGGCAGGGGGGACCGGAGCTGGCCGGGCCCAGGTGAACTGTGGGCCGAGACCCTCCCCCCGCCCAACCGGAAGCAGCCAAGCCAGGGCCAGCAACAAGAAAGGGTGGGAGGGGGCAGACGCAGCCCTCCCGCGAGCCCTCCCTCCTAACAGAGAGAAAAGACTGCCAAAAGGAGCCAGCAGGTCCCCTGCAGGGACCAAGGCGACGGCCTAAAACAGAGAAGCCAGATGCACGGCGGACTCCCGCCGAACCCGGCACAATGGTGGGGGAAGAGTGCAGGAGAAGAGCTTCCCCGAACAAAGGAAGGAGCAGAAGCCATGCAGGTAAAGGTCCCTGCCGATGGCACAGCTGGGCACGGAGGAATCCTTTTCTCATAGTATGTACGTATAGACTCACATTTAGTTGAATTCAGTCTTAAAATATATATATTATATGGCTCTCACTGAAATAAATTTCCAAATATTTTGCTTTCATGGCTCTCTGAGTCCAAAAGGTTCCCGACCCATGTTCTCAGAGCATATGCCGCGGCCATAAAGGCTGCAAAGAAAGCCTTCTTTGCAGCCAATATTGCGTCCGCAAAGAATCATCCAGCTGAGCTTTTCCAGGTTGTTGGAGTACTGTTAAATCCCGCCACTCAAGATGGGTGTCTTCCTGCCTGGCAGAATGGAGTTGGACTGGGTGGCGTTTGGGGATCCCTTCCGACTCTAGGAGCCTACCAAGGACTCTCAGGTCAAGGGAAACCTCAGAGCGGGCTAGTGAGGGAGACGTACCTTGTTGCCGCTGGTGTACATGGCCAGGACGCAGAGCAGGTGGAAGGTGTGGCCGCAGCGGTCCAGCCTCCCGACGCTCTCCGGCTGCAGGGATTGGCTCTCGCAGGAGTCGCTGTATCCCGATGGAGCGCTCAGTTTCTCCATGCAGATGATGCAGTCCTGGGGACGCAAGGCGAGAAGGGGACTTTGGGGCACAGAAGAGGAGCTTCCCAAACGTTTCTTGTTGGTGAGGCCTGCATCCTTGTGTGACACTGTCATTCAGTCTTACTCGCAAGGCAGTGGATAGGCCCATGCCTTAGAAGAGTTTCATACAATATGTAATATTAATATATACCCCGCCCACTGCCTCTCCCTTAACCCTTTCCTACCCTTTTCTATGGGGCATAGAAAACAGAGGAATTGATCAGCAACCGAACATACTAGAGAGGATTGGGGAGAATTCTCCATGATTCATGGGAGTTGTAAATACTGGGATGTATAGTTCACCTGCAATCTATCTATCTCTGTGTGTGTGTGTACAATAATCATCATCTTTATTTATACCCCGCACATATGTGTGTGCGTATGTGTGTGTGTGTGTATGTATGTATGTATGTATGTGTGTATATTTTAAAATAATCATCATCTTTATTTATACCCCGCACATATGTGTGTGCGTATGTATGTGTATATGTATGTGTGTATATATGTGTGTATATATAATAATAAGCCGCGGCATATGCTCTGAGAACATGGGTCGGGAACCTTTTGGACTCAGAGAGCCATGAAAGCAAAATATTTGGAAATTTATCATCATCGTCTTTATACTCCGCACATGTGTGTGCTTATGTATGTGTAGGTGTGTGTATATGTGTGTGTATATATGTGTGTGTATATATAATAATCATAATCTTTATAATCCGCACTTATGTGTGTAGGTATGTATGTGTATATGTATGTATGTGTGTATATATGTGTGTGTATATATAATAATCATCATTATTTATACCCCGCACATATGTGTGTGCGTGTATATATGTGTGTGTATATATATGTATGTGTGTATATGTGTGTATATATAAAAATAATAATCATCTTTCTTTATACCCCGCACATGTGTGTGCTTATGTATGTGTGTATATATGTGTGTGTGTTTATAATAATCATTATCTTTATAATCCGCACATATGTGTGTACGTGTATATGTATGTGTGTATATATGTGTGTGTATGTGTGTATATATAATCATCATCATCTTTATACCCCACACGTGTGTATGTATGTGTATATGTATGTGTGTGTATATATGTGTGTGTATATATAATCATAATCTTTATACCCCGCACATGTGTGTGTGTATGTGTGTGCGTCTGTATGTGTATATGTATGTGTGTATATATGTGTGTGTGTGTATATATATGTGTGTGTATGTATATATGTGTGTGTGTATATATAATAGTCATCATCATCATCTTTATGTATACCCTGCTACCATCTCCCAAGGTGGGAGTGTGTGTATATATATAATGTATGTGTGTGTGAGTGTATATATATGTGTGTGTGTAATACAGTGAGGAAAAAGGTATTTGGAGGAGCCGCTTAACGAAGAAGTTACAGGTCTGTGAGACCCAGAAGACTTGCTTGTTTGTAGGTGACCAAATACTTATTTTCCACCATAATTTGCTAATAAATTTGTTAAAAATCTGAATATGTGATTTTCTGGAGGTGTTTTCTCATGTTGTCTCTCATAGTTGAGGTCTACCTAGGATGCCAATTACAGGCCTCTCTCCTGACCTGAACTGCCGAGGCTCAATGATCCTAGAAGACATTTGTTTTCCAAGACCTTTGGCCTTCCCAACCCAAACTACAGCTCCCAGGACTCCATCGCAGTCCTAAGTGGGATCAAACCACACTCATAAGACCAGGGGTGCCCACACTTTTCAGCATGCAAGCTACTTATATTAAAACCAAGTCAGAAAGATCTACCTACCTCCTCAAGGCTGGAGAGGGGAGGGGGAGGGGCGGGGCTTGGCCGGAGGGGGCGGAGCCAGGCCGCACCAAGCCCCTCCCCCTCCCCTCTGGCTTTGGATCTCCCAGCAGCTTCTCCAGGCTTGAGGATGGCAATGCCAAGCCAGTGGTGACATAGCTAGCACAAGGCTGGCTTGGCACTGCCATCCTCAAGCCTGGAGAAGCTGCTGGTAGAGCGAAGCCACAGGGGCGGAGCGAGCCGCACCAAGCCCCTCCCCTCCCTCTGGCTTTGGAGCTCCCAGCAGCTTCTCCAGGCTTGAGGGTGGCAATGCCAAGCCAGTGGTGGCATAGCTAGCACAAGCCTGGCTTGGCCCTGCCATCCTCAAGCCTGGAGAAGCTGCAGGTAGAGCGGAAGCCACAGGGGGCGGAGCGAAGCTGCACCAAGCCCCTCCCCCTCCCCTCTGGCTTTGGATCTCCCAGCAGCTTCTCCAGGCTTGAGGGTGGCAATGCCAAGCCAGTGGTGACATAACTAGCACAAGGCTGGCTTGGCCCTGCCCTCCACAAACCTGGAGAAGCTGCTGGTAGAGTGGAAGCCACAGGGGGCGGAGCCAGGCCGCGCCAAGCCCCGCCCCCTCCCCTCTGGCTTTGGATCTCCCAGCAGCTTCTCCAGGCTTGAGGGTGGCAATGCCAAGCCAGTGGTGGCATAGCTAGCACAAGCCTGGCTTGGCCCTGCCATCCTCAAGCCTGGAGCAGCTGCTGGGAGTGCCAAAGCCGGGGGAGGGGGCGGGGCTTCATGCGGCCTGGTTCCGCCCTCTCTGAGAAGTGCCCCATCCGTCTGCGATCGACCTCATTGGCTCCCGGGATCGACTGGTCAATCACGATCGACTTCCTGGGCAGCCCTGCATTAGACAACATAGATGCACCCAAAGGGGTGCTATGTTTGGGACCTTTCGGAACATCCTGCGGTCGTGGGAATGTACCTCGTCGGCGGGAGGCGGCTTCAGCTCCTGCACGTACTTCTTGACCACTTCTTCGGGGCTGAGGGCAACGGCTGGGAAGTGGAGAAAGGAGAGCGAGAGAAGAGTCACGGCATGTCAGGGAGGAAAACACCACGGCGGCAAATTGGGAAGAAAGGGTTAGCGGTCGCGAGAAAGTTAATCCGGCAAAAGTCGCGTTTGGAGCCGTCGCCTAGAAGAACATTTTCCAAGCTAAACAAAGAAGGAACGGTCGGAGAAGGCCTTGAAAGGGAAATCGCTTTGGGAGAGGAGAGGGAATACTTTGGGGAAGTCGATAGGGGTCTATGGGCTCCCTGTTTATATGAAGGGTCGCTATCTGAAATAGTCAAAATTTATTAATATTTTTGGCAAGATTGTCCTGAGGTTTGCCTTCCTCTGAGGCTGAGAGACTGTGCCTCGATGGCGTCTTACAATGGAAGAAATACGGTCATTGTTTTGCGGTTCGGGACTGGGTGGCCTTTGGGTTTCCTCCCAACTCTAGCGGATTACAGACTTCCTGTGGTGGAGTCTGTCTGGAAGTTTTGAAGTAGCTGCTGGATGGGCATCTGTCGGGAACGGCTTTGATGGTGTGAGCCCTCAGTGTGAGAAGGCCTCGGTGTTAGTTTGCCTCAGTGTGTTAGAAGGCGTTAGTCTGAGAGAGCCCTCAGTGTGAGAAGGCTTCGGTGTTAGCTCACCTCAGTGTGTTTAAAGGCGTCAGTCTGCGAGAGCCCTCAGTGTGAGAAGGCCTCGGTGTTAGTTCACCTCAGTGTGTTTAAAGGCATCAGTCTGAGAGAGCCCTCAGTGTGAAAAGGTCTCGGTGTTAGTTCACCTCAGTGTGTTTAAAGGCGTCAGTCTGCGAGAGCCCTCAGTGTGAGAAGGTCTCGGTGTTAGTTCACCTCAGTGTGTTAGAAGGTGTCAGTCTGCAAGAGCCCTCAGTGTGAAAAGGCCTCGGTGTTCGTTCACCTCAGTGTGTTAGAAGGTGTCAGTCTGCGAGAGCCCTCAGTGTGAGAAGGCCTCGGTGTTCGTTCACCTCAGTGTGTTAGAAGGTGTCAGTCTGCGAGAGCCCTCAGTGTGAGAAGGCCTCGGTGTTTGTTCACCTCAGTGTGTTTAAAGGCATCAGTCTGAGAGAGCCCTCAGTGTGAGAAGGCCTCGGTGTTAGTTCACCTCAGTGTGTTAGAAGGCCCTCAGTGTGAGAAGGCCTCGGTGTTAGTCTGTGTGTTTTAAGCCGTTAATCTGAGCCCTCAGTGTGAGAAGGTCTCGGTGTTAGTTCACCTCAGTGTGTTAGAAGGTGTCAGTCTGCAAGAGCCCTCAGTGTGAGAAGGCCTCGGTGTTAGTTCGCCTCAGTGTGTTAGAAGGCATCAGTCTGAGAGAGCCCTCAGTGTGAGAAGGCCTCGGTGTTAGTTCGCCTCAGTGTTTTTTAAGCCGTTAGTCTGAGAGAGCCCTCAGTGTGAGAAGGCCTCGGTGTTAGTTTGCCTCAGTGTATTAGAAAGCGTTACTCTGAGAAAGCCCTCAGTGTGAGAAGGCCTCGGTGTTAGTTTACCTCAGTGTGTTAGAAGGCATTAGTCTGAAAGAGCGCCCTGTGTGAGTAGGCCTGGGTGTTAGCTCGCCTCAGTGTGTTAGAAGGCATCGGTCTGAGAGAGCCCTCAGTGTGAGAAGGCCTCGGTGTTAGTTCGCCTCAGTGTGTTAGAAGGCGTCAGTCTGAGAGAGCCCTCAGTGTGAGAAGGCCTCAGTGCTAGTTCGCCTCAGTGTTTTTTAAGCCCTTAATCTGAGAGAGCCCTCAGTGTGAGAAGGCTCGGTGTTAGTTTACCTCAGTGTGTTAGAAGGCATTAGTCTGAAAGAGCGCCCTGTGTGAGAAGGCCTCGGTGTTAGTTTGCCTCAGTGTATTAGAAAGCGTTACTCTGAGAAAGCCCTCAGTGTGAGAAGGCCTCGGTGTTAGTTTACCTCAGTGTGTTAGAAGGCATTAGTCTGAAAGAGCGCCCTGTGTGAGTAGGCCTGGGTGTTAGTTCGCCTCAGTGTGTTAGAAGGCGTTAACCTGAGGGAGCCCTCAGTGTGAGAAGGCCTCAATGTTAGTCTCAGTGTGTTAGAAAGAGAGAGCCCTCAGTGTGAGTAGGCCTGGGTGTTAGTTCGCCTCAGTGTGTGTGAGAAGGCCTCGGTGTTAGGCCTCAGTGTAACCTCTGAGGGAGCCCTCAGTGTGAGAAGGCCTCAATGTTAGTTCGCCACAGTATGTTAGGAGGCTTCAGTATGAGGGAGCCCTCAGTGTGAGAAGGCCTCAGTGTGTTAGAAGGTGTCCGTCTGAGAGCCTCAGTGTTAGTTCGCCTCAGTCTGAGAGAGCCCCCAGTGTGAGAAGGCCTCGGTGTTAGTTCGCCTCATAGTGTTAGAAGGCATCAGTCTGAGAGAGCCCTCAGTGTGAGAAGACCTCAGTGTGAGAGAAGCCCCAGGTCAAAGGCCATTGTGTGTGAAGCTTCAGCTGCGTGTAAAGCTACTGTGTGACACGCCTTCCTTTATGGTCGAAGGGGGTTGGACTGGACGGCCTTTGGGGGGCTCTTCTAAGCGTCTAGGCCCCTTCTCGGCCAAGGCAAAGGAAGAAGAGGAAAGCAGCAAGGAGGCGACAGCGGCCGAGAGGGGGTCCAGGCAAGCGGGGCTACCTTTGCCTCCCTTAACAACGGAGGGGCGCTTCCTAGAGCCTCTTTGAGCTTTGACGAGATGCACTGGAAGTCCCGGGATGGACATCAGAAAGGCCATCATGCCTAGAAGGGAGAGGAGGAGGAGGAGGCAGGCATGCGAGGGGAGGAGGAGGGTGGGAGAACACGGGATGTCATACCTTCGCTGCGAAACCAAACCGAAAAATCAAAGCAACCAACACCCCAGGCCCTGATTCCAGAAGAACCGAATGAGCACACACACACACACACAGAAACACAAAGCAAACATACGGAAGCGATTCAGGGAAAGGGAAGCGCAGCTCTGAAGAGCCCCCCCCCCCAAGAAAACGAGGACAAATAGATTTATTTCGGCTGGAGTTACATTCAACTGAGAAAACGTCACTCTAGGAATTTCTAGATCTGTGTGTGCTCTGTTCTTCAGGTGCTGCGGCTCACGCTTTAGGGCTGTGTGCAGCTATGCAAGGCGTGGATCAGCGCAAGAGAGATACAGGTATATAGACGGACCTATATATTAGAGACTCGAGGAATGGCTGAGAGAGAAGGTAGGAAAGGGTAGGTGTAACATTACCTGAAAGGGCCTGGCTGACTTTGCTGGGCCTGGACATGCTGACGGGGAGCTTTGGGATGCTGAGAAGACAAAAGGAAAAACAATGTCAGCAGTAACGTATGGAGAAAGCCAGGGAATATGCACCAAATCAGACACACCGTGCGTACTTTGTGTGAACTTACCCGTATTTATTTATTTATTTACAGTATTTATATTCCGCCCTTCTCACCCCGCAGGGGACTCAGGGCAGATTACATATTTAATCGCATAATAGTCGCACTTTTGATCCCCTTTTAAAAATTAAAATAAGTCCTCTACCAGCCTGCACCACAGGAAGAACACCACCATCCCCACGTCAGCATAGGCAAATCTGTGCTTAAGTCAGTCCAGCAGTTCACCTCCCTGGGAAGAATCATCTCTTCAGACGCCAAGATTGACCAAGAGAGAGATCACAGATTATCAAAGGCATAGAGTGCATTCGGAAAGCTTCACAAAAGAGTCTGGAGCAACAAGCACCTGAGGCAAAGCACCAAAATCAGTGTGTACAGAGCTATCATACTGTCTATTCTCCTCTATGGGTCTGAAACATGGGTCACCTATCGCCAACACCTACAACTCCTCGAATGCTTTCATCAGCGCTGTCTTCGCACAATCCTAAATATACACTGGACCGACTACGTGACGAATGTTGCTGTCCTTGAGCAAGCAGGGATCACCAGCATTGAGGCCATGCTATTGAGAACGCAGCTGCGCTGGGCAGGGCACGTCTCTAGGATGGAGGACCACCGCCTCCCAAAGACACTACTCTATGGTGAACTCGCCACGGGTCAGCGCAAGAGAGGCGCCCCCAAAAAGAGATATAAGGACTCCCTGAAACAACATCTCAGGCTCGGCCAGATTGATCACCAACAATGGTCCACCCTGGCCTCACATCGGGAGGCATGGAGACGCACTATCCACAATGCTGCAGCCTCTTTCGAGAAGACACGCCGAACGGGTCTCAACAACGCAGAAAGATCCGCAATTTGGAAACAACATCACTCAAGGAGACTTTCTGCTGTGCTTTCTGCAACCGGACTTGCCTATCTCAGATTGGCCTTTTTAGTCATCAACGCGCTTGTAAAAAGCGTGGGATGAGTCCTTCCTAAGAATCTTCGCTCGCGAAGTAATGCCGAGAGAGACACAGATGAGCAGCCAATTTCCAGAAGGTATAGAGAGGTTCATCTACGCTGACGATCGTGCCATCACTGCTCAAGCAGGGAGGTTTGGAATGGGTGAACAGAAGCTCTCCAAAGCTTTACGTGTTCTTACTGCCTATTGCAGGGGATACCAGCTGATTCCTAATCCATCTAAAATGCAGATAATAATAATAATCTTTATTTATACTCCACCATCATCTCCCCAACGGGGACTCGGAGCGGCTTACATGAGGCCGGGAAGAACACGAGCTCTGAGGATTATTACCTGGGAAGGAATCCCACTGGAACATTGCACCACACCCAAATACCTGGGAGTTATTTGGGGGAATACAAGGGAGGCCTCCGGGGATGGCAGGCACTCCAAAGCCGCCGCTCCTCCGGCCTGTCTGCCGATACAGGCCCCACAGAGCCCGTGATGGGATGGCGGTAGCGGCACCCCTTCGTCTTGGGCCTGGTCTGTGATTTATAGGGGCTACAGTGTTGTTTGGGAAGTGAATGATGTGAAGGTACTGCAAATCCCATCATCCGTGGCCCATCCTGCCCTAAACCACACCAGGTTGTGAAGTGGGCCATTGGTCCCCTGTTTGCCTAGTTTGGTCTTGATCTGTCATTGCTGTGGGCCGCAGTGGCTGACTGCCTGAGGCCTTTCCTTTTCCCTCTGAGTCACTTTAGAATGTTGGAATGTGGTTGGCCAATCGGAGTCTTTTATGCAAATACCATTTCAGTGGCAACCAATCCCCTCTGTCTGGGGCCGTAGAATGTTGGAGTTCTGAGGCCTTTATGCAAATAATCTCATAGTGGCAGCCTATCGAAACGCTGGCACATATTCCTCCCAACGCACCACCGCAAACACTGACTTTTATTATATAGATAGATGTTTACTAATGTTTCTCCTGTGGCGTTGGGCACCGAAGCACCTTTTCTCTCTACTTTAACTTGACGTGCTCTGACTTACAAGAAACACTATTATTTTTGTATTTATTTACAGTACTTATATTCCGCCCTTCTCACCCCGCAGGGAACTCAACAATGCGCTCTCTAAACCGCGGATTCCTCCCTCCATCTTCGAAAGCAATGCTTGCCTTTAGGAGCCTGGGAGAGCCCGCTGTTAGCCGCGGAAAGAATGGTGGTTTCAACACCCAGAGACAGTCCCTGGGCGGTGGCTGCCTTTTCCCTACGGCATAATAGCCTCCCGTCGGAAGCGTGGTAATTACCTCCGCATACTTGCGGCTTGTCAAAATCCGTAATCTACACAATTAGAGGAAACCGGAGCAGGCAGCCGCGGCTGTGCCCCTTCCTTCCTTCCTTCCGTCCTTTGGCCCAGATTGGAACTTTCTTTCCTGCGCTTCCCAGTCTGCACCTTCTCGTGTTCACACACCGTATTTACTCTCTGCTGGTTTTTGCTGACCAGCAAACTTGGGAAAGAACCCATTAGGACAGGGGTCGGGAACCTTTTTGACTCAGAGAGCCATAAAAGCAAAATATTTGGAAATTTATTTCCGTGAGAGCCATATGATATATATCAGGGCTGTCCAACTTCTAACCGCACAAGGGCCGGAATTCAGGTCACTGATGACCTGGGGGGCCTCCCCGCCCCCGCCCCCTAAAGTGTCATGCCGGGCGGCAGAAGCAGGCGATTTCGCCCGTTTCTGAGGCTGGCGTGACACTTTAGCAGGAAGGGCGAAGCCAAGGGGAACCCTCCATGGCTTCGCCCTTCCTGCTAAAGATTCCTCCTCCTCCTCCTTCCCCCCCGCCACCACGATCGGGACACCAGCGGTGCCGGGAAGGAGGAGGAGGCCCGCCCCCTCGCTCCCTCCCACCCTTTTTGGCGCAGCCGGTGTCCCGATCATGGCGGCGCCGGGGAAAGAGGAGGAGGGAGGATTCCTCCTGCTCCTCCTTCTCCCCCCCCTGCCGCGATCAGGACACCAGCGGCGCCGGGAAGGAGGAGGAGGCCCGCCCCCTCGCTCCCTCCCACCCTTTCCGGCGCAGCCGATGTCCCGATCATGGCGGCGCTGGGGAAAGAGGAGGGAGGATTCCTCCTGCTCCTCCTTCTCCCCCCCCCTGCCGCGATCGGGACACCAGTGGCGCCGGGAAGGAGGAGGAGGCCCGCCCTCTCGCTCCCTCCCGCCTTTCCCGGCGCAGCCGGTGTCCCGATCACGGCGGCGCCGGGGAAGGAGGAGGAAGGAGGGAGGATTCCTCCTCCCCTCCCTCCGCCCCCGCCGCTGCAAACCAGATTGCAGCGGCGGGGCGGAGAGAGGGACGGAGGGGGGGCTGTGTCCAACAGGCTGGGGGGCCGTGTACGGCCCGCCGGCCCCCTGTTGGACAGGCCTGATATATATAATATATATTTTAAGACTGGATTCAACTCAATGTGATTCTATACGTACATACGATGAGAAGAGGATTCCCCCGGCAGAACGACGGACACTTCAGACCTGGCTCTGCAAAAGGCACGCTCAGGACTCTGGGAAGGAAAAGAAGGCGGAAGGAAGGAAGGAAGGAAGGAAGGAAGGAAGAAAGGAAGAAAGGAAGGAAGGAAGGAAGGAAGGAAGGAAGGAAGGAAGGAAGGAAGGAAGGAGGAAAGAAAGAATGGCAGACAGAGGGAATGAAAGAGGGAAGGGGAGAAGAGGAAAGAAAAGAAGAACAAACTATGGAAAAGGAAGTAAAGAAAGGCAGGAGAGAGACAAGGAAGTGAAAGAAGGAAATGGGAAGAGAGGAAAGGAAAGGGTGGGGAAAAGAAAGGAAATGGAGTGAGGAAAAAGTAAAATAATGAAGGGAAAAGAAGAAAAGAAAGATGGGGGAGAGAGGGAAGTGAAAAAAGGGAAGGAGAAGGAAAGGAAGACTTGGGGGAAAAGAATAGAAGAGGAAGAGAGGGAGGAAGAATGGAGGAAATAAGGAAGGGGGTCGAGGGAGGGAAAAGGAAGGAGAGAAGGAAAGGGTGAAGGGGAGAAAGGAAGGAAGAGGAAAGAAGAGGGAGAATGGAGGAAAGAAGGAAGGGGAGAGAGGGAGGGAAAAGGAAGGAGAGAAGGAGAAGGAAAGGGTGAAGGGGAGAAAGAAAGGAAGAGGGAGAATGGAAGAAAGGAAGAAAGAAGGAAGGAAGAGGGGGAATAGAGGAAAGAAGAAATGGGAGAGAGAGGGAAAAGGAAGGAGAGAAGGAGAAGGATGAAGGGGAGAAAGAAAGGAAGGAAGGAAGAGGGAGAATGGAGGAAAGAAGGGAGAGAGGGAGGGAAAAGGAAGGAGAGAAGGAAAGGAAAGGGTGAAGGGGGAGAAAGGGAAGGAAGGGGGAGGAAGGAAGGAAGGTCCGTGCTGCTCTGGAGAGCCAGATGTAACCATGAAAAGAGCCGCACCTGGCTCCCGAGCCATAGGTTCCTGGCCCATGCATTAGGAAATGACACTGATAATGATAGTGCAATCGGTGCTCTTTGCTGTTCTGCCATAAAGGAAGACATCAGAAACCGGGAAATCAAAGGCAGATCTTTTTTCATCGCATAATAATCTCAACCCTTTTTTCAGAAGCGAACCAATGGTATAGTTCAGGGCTGCCCAACAGGCGGCCCGCGGCCCGTATACGGCCCCCCAGCCATGTTGGACACGGCCCCCGGTACCCTCCTGAAATGGCGGCCGGGGGGGAGGGGAAGGGAGGGGAGGAGGAGGCGGGGCAGGGAGGAGGAAGGGAGCCAGCTCCTCCTCCCTGCACCGCCCCTCCTTCCCTCTCTCCGCCTCGCCGCTGCGAAGCCTGGATGGCTCGCGGGGGAAGCGAGCACCCGGTTCTTGCTTCCCCCGCGAGCCATCCAGGCCTGCGGGAGAGGTTTCGCCCGGCTCTCGCATTCCTCTGGTCAGAGGGATGCGAGAGCCGGGCGAAACCTCCCCGCAGGCCTGGGATGGCTCACGGGGGAAGCAGAACCGGGCCTCGCTTCCCAGCGAGCCATCCAGGCTGCCGTGACGCCTTGGAAGGGAGGGGGGTCCCCTGCGGCACCTCCCTCTCTCCCAAAGCGTCTCGGCAGCCGCTGAAGCCGGCGAAATCACCGGTTTCCGCGGCTGCCAAGACGCCTTGGAAGGGAGGGGGGTTCTCCCGCGGCGTCTCCCTCTCTCCCAAAGTGTCAGAACAGCTGTTCTGACACTTTGGGAGAGGGGGCGGAGCCACGTGGCCGGGGGCGTGGCCGGGGCGTGGCCGTGGCCCCCCCCAGGTGATCACTCACCAGAAGTCCGGCCATTGAGCCGGCAGAAGTTGGACTGCCCTGGTATAGTTGCAATGTATTTAGAAACACAAATAAAGGTTAAAAATTTGGTGTCATCCACGCTCTCCCCAAATTCTAAGCTTTGACCTGCCAGCACAAGGGTTTAACCCATTGCGCCACCGGGGGCTCAACAAAACATCCTGGGCAACGTCCTTGCAGACGGCCAATTCTCTCACACCAGAAGCAACTTGCAGTTCCTCAAGTCGCTCCTGACATTAAAAAAAAACCCAAAAAAAACCATATCGCCCAAAGGTAATTTTACACATTTGGAACAGTTATGTGCCCAGGACACCACCGGACAGCAAAGGGATCGATATCTCAGTCAGCCACATGGACAATGTGTTGTCGCAGGCTTTCATGGCCGGAATCACTGGGTTGCTGCGAGTCTTTCGGGCTGTCTGGCCTGAATCATGTTCCCGGAGCATTCTCTCCTGACGTTTCACCCACATCTATGAAGGCATGCTCAGAGGTTGCGAGGTCAGTTGAAAAGTGAGGTTTATATATTTGTGAAATGTGCAGAATGGGAGAAAAAACTCTTGTCTGTTTGAGGCGAGTGTGAATGTCGCCATTGGCCAGCTTGATTGGCATTGAATGGCCTTGCAGCTTCAAAGCCTAGCTGCTTCCTGCCTGGGGGACTCCTTTGTAGGGAGGTGTTAGCTGACCCCAATTGTTTCCTGCCTGGAATTCCCCTGTTTTCTGAATGTTGTTCTTTATTTATGGTCCGGACTACTACAAGGTGTCTATAATATCTATCATTTAAATATTAAAGGGACATTATGGACACCGATATATATATATATATACACACACACACACATATAAATACATACACACACAAGTATATACATACACACACACAATATACTATAACAATAAATAATAATATAACTATAATATAATATACGATAACAACCTAATAAATCATATAACAATAATATAATAATATATAATAAAAACAATGATATAATAACAATGTAATATAACAGTAATATACTATAAGGTATATATAACGTTTCTTTATTGTTTAGATAGTAAACAGACATTATGGACACCCAAATACACACACACATGCACACATATACACACACACATATACACAATGTATTATAATATAATGAAAAAAATAATACTATAAAACTATAATAATATAATAATCACATAATAATATAATAATATAGAAAATAGACTACTCCACTCAGAGAAGTCAGCCATAGCAGAGCACCTGATGAACCACCCCACTCTTCGGTCAGCAAGTTCAGCAGCTCAGCGGTTTAACCCTGAATGACCTTGCCAAAATTACGGTGCGCATTCTATTCACATAATAGTCATCTTAGTGCGGAGCCAAAGCAAAAAGGGAAGCTGCTTCAGGAGCATTCATGCTACACTGCACACACAGGAAGCTGAAAGCGATATTCCCCCTTGCCCCCCAAATATGGCATACCTGACCACTTTGGGTGCTCCATGCAGCGGATTGGACCCACCGAGTGTCGGCGGTTGTGGTGCCGCCCCCAAACTGTGAACGCTCAGCTTCGGCATCGAGCGAGCTCCGGAAAGCATGGGTTTGCTGTAAGGGACAAAGCCCACTGGAGAGTGGCCCAGCCCCACCGTCCTGCCGGCGACCGCCTGCATCCCAACAAAGGGCCGGGGTCCACTCCCAGCGGAAGGGCCCGGAAGGTTGAGCATGGAGTGCCGGTAGCGTGTGGCAATGGGCCCGGGCCCACCGTTGAGCAGGCATTGCTGGCACGAGCAAGACGGTCCCGCATGAGGAGGAGGAGGAGCTAGAGGAACAGGAGGCAATCCCGCAGCCGTGGCCACAGGGTAGGGTGCGTCCAGGCGCCTCCGGATGCGCCGCTGGTAGCCGGTCGCCTTGTTGGTCTGGGTGAGCGAGGTGAAGTCAATCCCATAGTTGTAGCCAAAGGGACCGAGGTCCACCTGGGGGCTCTTGAAGGCGAAGGCTTGTTCCATGTGGACACAGACGTTCATCTCGTACGGGAACCAGCCGCCTTCGTCGTTCTGCCACTCCCAGACCACGCCTTGCCCGGCTGCCGTGTCCAGTGGGAAAATGTGCCGCCTCACCAAGCGCATGGTCCCTGCGAGGAGGAAGAGGAGGGAACGCACATGAGCAAACATACTACAGGCAGTCCTTCACTTACAAAAGTCCGACTTACAACTGACTCATAGTTAAGAATGGGGCTGAGACAACAGGGAGTAAGAGGAATCCACCCCTCGGAAAGAAGGAAAATCCACTCCTGGAATAATTATTTTTATACACACACACTGTTTTTGATCACATAGGGAAGGGTGGACACCCCTGTTGAGTTTCCTTCGCTGTGTGTGTATGCGTATATATGTATATGTGCCTATACATATGCATATGGAGTTCCACTGTAAAAATGTCCCTGTTCCACTTTACAAACAAATTCAACATACTGTATATACTTGAATATAAGCCCTCCCTGGCTTATACTCGAGTCAAGGCTATTTATTATTTTACTATGTTGTTATCACCCAGTGACATCATTTTACTCTATTTACCATTATTATTACATTTTCATTATTTTACTCTATTATTATTATTACTTCTATTACATTTATTACTTTCCTCTGTTGTTAATATTATATTTATTATTTTACTCTATCATTATGATTACATTTCAATTATTTTACTCTATTATTATTATTACTTTTATTACATTTATTATTTTACTTATTATTATTACTTTTATTATATTTATTATTTTACTCTATTTATTATTATTACATTTCCATTATTTTACTCTATTATTATTTTCTTACATTTATTATTTTACTCTGTTATTATTATTACTTTTATTACATTTATTATTTTACTCTATTTACTATTACTACATTTCCATTATTTTATTATTACTTTTATTACATTTATTATTTTCTGTTATTGTTATTACATTTTTTATTTTACTCTTTTTACTATTATTGTTACATTTCCATTATTTTATTCTATTATTTTACTGTTATTATTTTACTGTTATTATTATTACTTTTATTACATTTATTATTTTACTCTATTTATTATTACATTTCCATTATTTTACTCTATTATTAATATTACTTTTATTACATTTATTATTTTACTGTTATTATTATTACTTTTATTAAATTTATTATATTACTCTACTTACTATTACTACATTTCCATTATTTCACTACTACTATTATTATTATTACTTTTAGTATATTTATTATTTTCTCTGTTATTATTATTACATTTTTTATTTTACTCTATTTACTATTGTTATTTCATTTCCATTATTTTACTCTATTATTATTACTTTTATTACATTTATTATTTTACTCTATTTACTATTACTATATTTCCATTATTTTACTATTATTATTTTTATTACATTTATTATTTTCTGTTACTGTTATTGTTACATTAATTATTTTACTCTATTATTATTACTTTTATGACATTTATTATTTTACTCTATTATTACTGTTATTGCATTCCCATTTTTTTACTCAGCAGGCGAACCATCAACTGATCAACGCGCACAAGTTACGCTGTTTACCGAACGGCTAGGAGACGGAAGTCCCTGTGGACATTACCTGTATCTTGTCGGAACTGCGTCAAACTGGGGAGGTCAATGACGTAGGGGGCCAAAGCAGGGTCCGCTTGCCCCAGAGGGATGCTGCCTTGTAAGGGCCAGGTCCCCAGCGAGCGCCGGCCCTTTGCCACCAGGGCCTGGAAGGACTGCTCGATGTAACCGCACACGCCGCTGCAGTACGGCCTCCAGCGCCCACACTCGTCCTGCCACTCCCACACCGCGGCCCCTGGGTCTGGTGGCAGAGGAAGAGGGGGAGGCCCGACAGAGGTCCCTG
Source organism: Anolis apletophallus (assembly GCA_030556195.1). Taxonomy (NCBI): domain Eukaryota; kingdom Metazoa; phylum Chordata; class Lepidosauria; order Squamata; family Anolidae; genus Anolis; species Anolis apletophallus. The sequence continues at coordinate 13,510,101 of JARBWK010000020.1, forward strand.
GGAAGGCGGACATATTCATACCACCATTCGAACCACGGGGCCTTCAGGACCTCAAAGCATTGCTGCAACGAAATTCATCTTCGACAACTAGAAGCGGGACAGGGAAAAGGAAGGAAAGGCCAAGCATGACATATTATCTGAATTGAAGCTATTCGGTCAGAAATGGAAAAGAATCGTAAAGGCTCATATATTATGACAAATTGTAGTTTTGTGTGAAGCTCATACATACACACAATATACTATAACATAACAATAAATAATAATGGTATAACTATGATATAATATAATAAACAATAATAACAATATAATAATAATCATATAACAATACTATATTATTATAATATACAATAAAAACAATCATGTAATAACAATATAACAGTAATATACTACAAGGTGTCTATAATATCTATCATTCAAATGGTAAAGTAACATTATGGACACCTCTCTCTATATATATATATACACACACATACATATACACACACATATATACATACATACACACAATATACAATAACAATAACTAATAATATACTATAAAAATAACAATAAATAATAACATAACTATACTATAATATATATACAATAACAATCTAGTAATAAATCATATAACAATATAATATAATAATATATAATAAAAACAATAACACACACACATATATGCATACACAATATACTATAACAATAACAATAATATAATAACATAACTATAATATAATATACAATAACAATCTAGTAATAAATCATATAACAATACAATATATATAAAAATATATATAATAAAAACAATGACACACACATATACACACACAAAATCCTATAACAATAACAATAACCAATAATATAATAACATAACTATAATATGATATACAATAATCTAATAATAAATCATATAACAATAATATAATATAATAATATATAATAAAACAATGATATAATAACAATGTAATATAACAGTAATATACTATAAGGTGTCTATAATGTCGCTTTATCATTTAGATGGTAAACAGACATTATGGACACCCATATATATATATATGCAGACACACACACATATATACATACATATACATACATACGCACATGCGTGCACACACACACACACATATACAGTATATACACACATACACAATGTATTATGATATACCAATAATAACAGTATAATACATCTAATGTACTATATCAATAATAATAAATAACAATATAATAAATCTAATGTACTATATCAATTATAATAAATAATTATTACAATAATATAATAATATAATATTATTATTATTATTAGGGCTAGCAAATTGAAACTTAATTCAATTAATAATGATACGATAATAATAAATAATTACAATGTGCTATAATATAATAATAAGAAATAACAATACAATAATTAACAATATAGTAACAATAAATAATAACAATATAATAATAAATAACAATATAATAACATATAATAAATAATAACTATATATGATTAATACCTATATAATAATAATAAATAATAATAACAATATAACAATCCTATAATATTATATAATAATATATAATAAAATCGTATAACAATGTAATATATAAATGGTAAAGAGACACACACAGCAACCATAATAATAAACTATAACTATAATATATAATTTATTTATTATTATTGTTATTATTATTTTAATTATCATACTATTATTTATTATATTACTTATTATGACTATGAGATCCCTATGTGACTCCTTCCCCTCTGCTTCAGAGCCGAGGCAGTTGGGCCCCTGCTTAACAGGCCTGGCCCAAGGCCACTGGGTGCTGGGAGTTGTAGTTTGCCAAGGCCTTGGGCCTTTCCCCACCGACGAGGCCTGGGCCCTGAGGCAGGGTCCTGGGGCTGCCCTTGTGGTGGCCCCTTCCTTCTCCCCCCCCCCTCCGGCCCTTTCCGAACTAGAACTCCCGCCCCGCCCGGGCCCCTCACCTTCCCCCCGCCTGTTGCCAAGGAAGCGCCTCTCTCTCTAAACCCCCTCGGCCTCCGTCGACAACGGCGGAAGTGCCGGGGGCGCCAAGTGCGCATGCGCGCGCTCTTCCCTTCCTTCCGTTCCTTTTCCCTTTGCTGTCCAGAGAGAGAACGTCCAACTGCGCATGCGCGCGCTCCTCCCTCCCTTCAGTCCTGTTCCCTTCGCTGTCAAGAGAGGGAACGTCAACTGCGCATGCGCACGCTTCTCCCTCCCTTTAGTTTACTCCCTTTGCCTTTGCTGTCAAGAGAGAGAACGTCCACTGCGCATGCGCGCGCTTCTCCCTCCCTTCAGTCCTGTTCCCTTCGCTGTTCAGTTTAGTTTACTCCCTTTGCCTTTGCTGTCGAGAGAGAACGTCGACTGCGCATGCGCGCGCTTCTCCCTCGCTTCAGTCTTTTTTCCTTTGCGGTCAAGAGAGAACGTCGACTGCGCATGCGCGCACTCCTCCCTCCCTCCCTTTCCCTTTGCTGTCAAGAGAGAGAACGTCAATTGCGCATGCGCACGCTTCTCCCTCCCTTTCCCTTTGCTGTCGAGAGAGAGAACGTCGACTGCGCATGCGCGCACTCCTGCCTCCTTTTCCCTCTGCTGTCGAGAGAAAACGTCAACTGCGCATGCGCGCGCTTCTCCCTCCCTTCAGTCCTTTTCCCTTTGCTGTCAAGAGAACGTCAACTGCGCGTGCGCGCGCTTCTCCCGACCGAACCTTTTGCACTGCGCATGCGCGCGCTTCTCCCTCCCTCCCGTCCCTTTCCCTTTGCTGTCCAGAGAGAACGTCGACTGCGCATGCGCGCGCTCTTTCCTCCCTTCCTTCCCCTTTCCCTTTCCTCTCCAGAGAGAACGTCGACTGCGCATGCGCAGGCTCTTTCCTCCCTTCCTTCCCCTTTCCCTTTGCTGTCAAGAGAGAACGTCAACTGCGCATGCGCTTCCAAGGCCTACTAAGAAAGGAGGACCAAAATGGAGTCGGGTTGGTTTCCTTTTGCAGGCCCCAAAAACCTTCTGAGCCAGGAAAGAGACATTAGAGAAGGGCCACATGAGCAGCAACCCACTTCTCTCCCCATAACAAGACAGGGAAAGGCTAAAGAAGGCTCAAAACTTTCATACAGTGGCTGTCATTTCTCATTCTCTTCTTGGCTTTACTTCGTGAACGAAGATTCAGATTCAGGAAGGGCTCACCATCAAAGCCCTACTGACAGATGGCCATCTGGCCTCTGCTTAAGAGCCTTCGGAGATGGACTCCAAGGTGGCAATGTATTCCGCTATCGAAGGGCCAAAACAGGTAGAATCTCTTTTCCTCACATTTGAATCCAATATTAGGTGGAACCTGGTGCATTTAGGCTCCTGGCATTGGGGGTCTCCAATAATAATAATAACAACAACAGTAGAAATAGACTCTCTCTCGGCACGAAGATTCTTAGGAAGGACTCATCCCAGACTTTCTACAAGCGCGTTGATGACTAAGAAGGCCAATCTGAGATAGGCAAGTCCGGTTGCAGAAAGCACAGCAGAAAGACTCCTTGGGTGATGTTTCCTCCAAGTTGCGGTTCTTTCTGCGTTGTCGAGACCCGTTCGGCGTGTCTTCTCAAAAGAGGCCGCAGCATTGTGGATAGTGCGTCTCCATGCCTCCCGATGTGAGGCCAGGGTGGACGAAGGTAAAGAAGGCGAGGGGGCAGCTCTTCTTCCCTCCTTGCCCCCTTTACCTTCGTCTTCCTGCTCCTCTTCCCCACCGTTCAACCATTTCAAAGCTCCTTGATTGAGCGGTGATGGCACAATCATCAGCATAGATTATTTCCTCGGAGGTCGAGATGTTTGTCTGTTCTTAAGGTGAAAAGCACACACCTATGCTTTAGATCAGTGTTTCCCAACCAGTGTGCCGGGGCACACTAGTGTGCCGTAAGCAATCATCAGGTGTGTCGTGGGAAATTGGAACCTCCAGGAAGGGAGGGGGAGTCTAGTGTGTTGAAGTATAAAAACCCTAAGAAACCTACCTCTATAAAGGCACAAAACTACAAACACCCCCCTCCCCACCCGTTGTCTACTTGGTCTCTCCCTCTCCATGCCTTTCCCCAAGTAGAGACCTCCTCTTGCCTCCTGGGGGGTTCTGTGTGGGAAGTTTGGCCCAGTTCTATCATTGGTGGGGTTCAGAATGCTCTTTGATTGTAGGGGAACTATAAATCCCAGCAACTACAACTCCCAAATGTCAAGGTCTATTTCCCCTGAACTCCATCTGCGTTAATATTTGGGCATATTGAGTATTCATGCCAAGTTTGGTCCTGATCCAACATTGTTTCAGTCCACAGTGCTCTCTGGATATAGGTGAACTACAACTCCAAAACTCAAAGTCAATGCCCACCAAACTCTTATAGCATTTTCTCTTGGTTATGGGAGTTCTGTGTGGGAAGTTTGTGTCTTTCTGCCATTCCTGCCAGGATATCTATGTTGAGTCCATCGAAACAGGCCCAGGTTTCACACTGAGTGTATAAATACATTTAAAAACACATTAACTATATGTATGACTGTGTTAGAGTGTCATTTTGTGTCATCTTGGTTGGTGGTGTGCCCCAGGATTTTGCAAATGTAAAAAGTGTGCCACGGCTCAAAAAAGGTTGGGAAACACTGCTTTAGATGGATGAGGAATAAGCTGGTTTCCCCTGTAATGGGCAGTAAGAGCACCTAAAGCTTCAGAGAACTGTTCAACCATTTCAAAGCTCCTTGATTGAGCGGTGGTGGCACGATCGTCAGCATAGATTATTTCCTCGGAGGTCGAGATGTTTGTCTGTTCTTAAGGTGAAAAGCACACGCTTGTGCTTTAGATCAGTGTTTTTTAACCAGTGTGCCACAGAACACTAGTGTGCCGTGAGAGCTCATCAGGTGTGCCGTGGGAAATTATTTTCAAACTTCATTCATACAGTATATAACAGGGCTGTCCAACTGGCGGCCCGGGGGGGCGTATAAGGCCCCCCAGCCCCTTCCCTACGGCCCCCTAAGCTTTTTAATAAAAAATAGAAATGACAAAAAAGTAAATTACCAGATTTTTTTTAAATTACCCACTTCCGGGTTTCGGAGCAGTATCGCGAGACTACGGAAGCCACACGGGATTTCGCTCTCAACGCGAAATCTCGCCTGCATTGAGAGCGAAATCCCGTGTGGCTTCTGTAGTCTCGCGATACTCCTGTTGCCGAAATCTCAGCTACTTAATCCCTGCGGCCCACGCAAATATGATTTGTACCTTCCCGGCTGCTGCCTCGGTCGGTCGTCGCCTCTACTCGTGGTCCGGCTGCTCCTGGATCCTGCGCGTTTGGGAAGGTAGGCTAACCTTTATGTTATTATTATGTAATTGTGTATTTGAATGCCCACCCTGCATTTAATGTTAGTAAAATATTATATTTGACTGTATGCATGCTTCTTATGAGTAGTAAGCCGGGGGCGGAGCCGGGGCGGAGCTGGGGCGGGGCCAGACCCTACGGCCTCCCAGGTCATCAGTGACTGGAATTCAGGCCCCTGGGCCGGTAGAAGTTGGTCAGCCTGGTATATAAACTATAAGGCGCATCTGTCCCTTTAAGAAATGGAACCATAGCACTCTTGCGTCACCTAAGAAGTGACGCGAGAGTGCTATGGTCACACCATCTTGGATTCACTCAGACGCGGCTAAGTAAACAAAGAGTTAGTGCTGCAGCTGCGCGTCAAGTGACAGTAGCAATTTGGGATCACAGCAAGACAAGCGAGTGGCAGTGATGGAGAAGTTTTTGAGAAGGAAAAATGCAAATGCCGAACAAGGCCCTGGACAAAATTATGACACAGATGAAGGCCCTAATATGAGTGGTGGACAAAAGAAAAAAGAAAAGACGGTGATCCCAGGTTTCACACTAAGTGAGTGTATAAATACATTTAAAAACATATTAACTCTATGTATTACTGTGTTAGAGTGTCATTTTGTGTCATTTTGGTTGGTGGTGTGCCCCAGGATTTTGTCAACGTAAAAAATGTGCCGCGGCTCAAAAAAGGTTGGGAAACACTGCTTTGGATGGATGAGGAATCAGCCGGTTTCCCCTGTAATAGGCAACAAGTTGTATAAGTTATGTTTATGACTCCGTTGTTGGGGTGTTTGGTTAGCCGTAATACAAAAGAAGTTACTTCTTTTCGCCCTGCAAGGAATCAGACAAGACCGGAAGGACTGGGGTGTGCAACTTTGCAAAGAATTGCGGAGAATTGTCATCTGTGTATCTCATTCGCTCTCCAAGCATCCGCCGTGGGTCTCTTGCAGAAGGTACTTGGCACAACCGAGACCCCCTTTTCAACATTGTGCCCTTGAGGCGGCGGCGGCGGTTGCTTTTCTCCACTGATCGGCGCAACGGAACAAAGGCCATCTTGTTCTCACGCAGCATATGTGCCGTTCAGAAATATTTTCTCTCGTGGGACGAACATAATCTTCCCTTGGAGGGAAACTCTCAGTTGGAACAGCCATTCAGTGAAGAGCGATGTCTTTTGTTGTTCTCACTTGCTGTCAGGTGAACTTAGATTTATAGTGGCCCTGCGGATGAAAACCATGGAATCAAGAGTTGGAAGAGATCGCATGGACCATCTAGTCCAACCCCCTTCTATCAGGCAGGAAAAGCACAATCAAAGCACCCCTGACAAAGGGCCATCCATTAGTGGCTTTTCTTCGTGAACAAAGATTCAGACTCGGGAAGCACTCATCCCACGCTTTCTACAAGCGCGTTGATGACTAAGAAGGCCAATCTGAGATAGGCAAGTTCGGTTGCAGAAAGCACCGCGGAAAGTCTCCTTGGGTGATGTTGTTTCCAAGTTGCGGTTCTTTCTGCGTTGTCGAGACCCGTTCAGCGTGTCTTCTCAAAAGAGGCCGCAGCATTGTGGATAGTGCGTCTCCATGCCTCCCGATGTGAGGCCAGGGTGGACCATTGTTGGTGATCAATCTGGCCGAGCCTGAGATGTTGTTTCAGGGAGTCCTTATATCTCTTTTTTGGGGCTCCTCTCTTGCGAGTTCACCATAGAGTAGCATCTTTGGGAGGCGGTGGTCCTCCATCCTAGAGACGTGCCTTGCCCAGTGCATCTGTGTTCTCAATAGCATGGCCTCAATGCTGGTGACCCCTGCTTGCTCAAGGACTGCAACATTCAACACATAGTCGGTCCAGTGTATATTTAGGATTGTGCGAAGACAGCGCTGATGAAAGCCTTCGAGGAGTCGTAGGTGTTGGTGATAGGTGACCCATGTTTCAGACCCATAGAGGAGAATAGACAGTACAATAGCTCTGTACACACTGATTTTGGTGCTTTGCCTCAGGTGCTTGTTGCTCCAGACTCTCTTGTGAAGCCTTCCGAATGCACTCTATGCCTTTGCTAATCTGTGATCTATCTCTTTGTCAATCTTGGCGTCTGAAGAGATGATGGTTCCCAGGGAGGTGAACTGCTGAACAGACTTAAGCACGGATTCACCTATGCTGACGCGGGGATGATGGTGTTCTTCCTGTGGTGCGGGCTGGTAGAGGACTTCCCTTTTCTTCAGGCTGACTTCCAGCCCAAACAGCTCTGCAGCTGTTGCAAAGCAGGATGTGAGGCGCTGCAGGGCTGCTTCTGAATGGGCGACAAGGGCAGCATCGTCAGCAAAAAGCAGCTCACAGACTAGATAGTTTAGAGTCTTAGTGCGAGCCCTCAGGCGGCTTAAGTTGAACAAGCTGCCATCAGTACGATAGCGTATATATATGCCGCCTTCTTCTTCTTCGAGACTGGAGCATCATGCTGAAGAAGATCGTAAATAGGGTTGGTGCAAGAACGCAACCTTGTTTCACTTCGTTAGTTATTAGAAAGGGCTCCGAGAGAGCATCGCCATATCTGACTTGACCGCGCTGGCCCTCATGTAACAGGATTTTGAGGAATTTGGGGGGACATCCTAGACCAGGGGTGGGCAATTATTTTTTCCAAGGGGCCACACGAGAGCCAAAAAATATTATGGAGGGCCGCACCTAATGGCTGAACTACATTCTAATCTACATAGTTTATTTATTTACTTACTATATTTACTATATATTACACATCATTAATATTAACATATTAATATATCAAGAAATATTCATATATTATTAGTATTAATATAATTATTATATTATAATATATATATTGACTATAATATATTGAAATTATAATATAATATAACATTATATTATATTATTTATTATAATAAAATTATTATAAAATAATAAAAACCACTAAAATAAAATTAAATTCAAGAAGACAAGGTGCGAACCAATATAGAGGCTCACATCCTCAAGAGAGAAAAGATCCCAAGATGGAATTGCCCAATGGACCCAGCCCAGAGGATGACGAAGCGGACCCAGCCGCCGCAGCAGAGCAGAGCAGCGGACGATCGGAGGCTGCAGGCCTCCACCCGCTCTCGCCCCCAGCCATTCCCCAGCTGATTGCCTTGCCATGGAGTGCCTGCCATCCTGGCTTTGGAGTGCCTGCCATCCTGGGAGGCGATCCGGGCCTGCAGCGGGAGCAGTCGGCGACCTGAGGCGGCTGATCGCCCTGGCAACCCGGAAGACGATCAAGTCTTCCAGTTCGCCAGGGCGATCAGGGTGCCGCAGGTCGCCGACTGCTCCCGCTGCAGGCCTGGATCACCTCCCGGGATGGCAGGCACTCCAAAGCCGCCGCTCCTATTGTTCTCCGGAGCGGTGGGCTGTCTGCCGATGCAGGCCCCACAACCCATGTATTGTGATGCCAGGTTTGAATGCCTGTAATATATTATAACTTTTATTCTACATGCTTTTGAACCTGTGTGTTTGTATAGTAGTTACTCTGCTCAGCACTAACTCCTTGGCTGTTTTGTATTAGTTCCCTTTAAGGGTTCTTAGCGTGGTTTATTATGGCTGTAATGTATTTGAATTACTGGAATTAGATTCCATCATGTATATGTTGCTCCTAGTTGACCCGGGTGGGGCAGTTCCCTCTGACTATCTAATTCACTGAGTCTTGGGTTAGCGCATACGTCAAACAAGTCACAAGACTAGAATATCAAAATCTCTATTTCATATTCATATAAAACACAGTCATGGGATATACAGGTGTATCATATGTACTCGGGCACGTTGTATACAGGATTCAGGGGGGCAAGCATAACACATACAACATCCAAATAATATAGATCAGAAGCGTAACTCCCCAAAGTAAATATAGAGAAACTCCGAGTATATCAGATATAAGGTCCCATGAGCCGTGAAGTCCAAACTGCTGGTGATACAAGGACAAAGGAGGCAAAAATGAGCTCCAAATAATAAGTTCAAAAGTTGGCCGACGGGCTGGCGATGCCAAACTTTTCGGGGCCACTCCCCGGGGCGGGGCTTTCTCAAGGCCATAAATGATGATTCCATAGTCCAAATATCTGAAGGAGAATATCATATATACATCACAATACATTGTAGTAGTCAACAGACAAACCCAATATGTTATATACATTAAAGGTAACATACCATTCAGCGAAGCGTTCAGGCTTAACCTTACTCGGGAAGCAAGGTGACCATAAAGGTAAGAAAGGAAGGATCAGGAGAGTGTTATAAAGTAACTCAGGTGGAGCAATTAGGTAATTAGTGATTGCACACTGATTACCTCGTTTAACCCATTTGGAATTTCTGAATTTAATCGGATTATCCATAGTCTTTCAAGTTTGCAAAGGGCCTTAAAGGGGTCAGTATGTGAATGCGGTTCTATTTTGTCAAGTACCCTAATGCGCAATGAGTCAGGATGATGTTTATGCTGGTGGCAATGTATGTAGAATGGTAGGTCAGTGTTCCCCGTGTTTATTCTACTTCTATGCTCAATGAAACGTTGGCGTAACGGTCTAGTGGTCATCCCGACGTAAACAGACGGGCAGGAACAACTGATCGCATACGTGACGTGTGAACTAGCGCATGTCGCAAAACAGCGTATTTCAAACTTATTCCCTAACGAGGGACAGTCTATAGTGGTATCACTACAGATGTTTTTACAAATAGAGCACCGGCCACAAACCTTCGTGCCCTTGCTAAGGTTGCTTGTGATATGTGTGTAGGCATGGTTAGAATGGGTCAGAGTGTCTCCTAAGTTACGTGTGCGCTTATAAGCGATAAGAGGGGGATGCTCTAGCCCTTTGATGTGAGAGACCATCGGCCAGTGTGTGCGTATAAGTTTAACCATAATGTTAGTATGTGGTGTAAGTGTTACGGGCCACACCAGGCTGTTGGATTGAACCTTAGGTTTACTCGCAAGAAGGCTGTTTCTGTCTGAGTGTCTGGCTTTCATGAGAGCTTTAGAGACTATGTGTTCAGGGTAGCCTCTTTGTAGAAAGTCCTTTTTCATAGTTCTAGCTTCTCTTTCAAAATCATAGGCAAAAGAGGAGTTACGCTTAAGTCTCGAAAATTGAGTGTAAGGTAAATTAGATTTCAGAGAATGTGAATGAAAACTATTGAAATGTAAATATGAGTTCCTCTTCACCGGTTTGTTATAATTCTTTGTTTTGAGGAGGCCCCTGTCGGCGAAAATGGTCAGGTCAAGGAAATTTACTTTCTCTTGACTCGCATTAGTAGTAAAGCGGATGTTGGTGTCCCAGGTGTTCAGCCAGTTTCCCAAGTCATTGAGGTTAACTGTATCATCAATAAGAAATATTACATCATCTATATATCGATTCGTTTCAATTACCTAATTGCTCCACCTGAGTTACTTTATAACACTCTCCTGATCCTTCCTTTCTTACCTTTATGGTCACCTTGCTTCCCGAGTAAGGTTAAGCCTGAACGCTTCGCTGAATGGTATGTTACCTTTAATGTATATAACATATTGGGTTTGTCTGTTGACTACTACAATGTATTGTGATGTATATATGATATTCTCCTTCAGATATTTGGACTACGGAATCATCATTTATGGCCTTGAGAAAGCCCCGCCCGGGGGCGAAACGGGGGAGTGGCCCCGAAAAGTTTGGCATCGCCAGCCCGTCGGCCAACTTTTGAACTTATTATTTGGAGCTCATTTTTGCCTCCTTTGTCCTTGTATCACCAGCAGTTTGGACTTCACGGCTCATGGGAGCTTATATCTGATATACTCGGAGTTTCTCTATATTTACTTTGGGGAGTTACGCTTCTGATCTATATTATTTGGATGTTGTATGTGTTATGCTTGCCCCCCCCCTGAATCCTGTATACAACGTGCCCGAGTACATATGATACACCTGTATATCCCATGACTGTGTTTTATATGAATATGAAATAGAGATTTTGATATTCTAGTCTTGTGACTTGTTTGACGTATGCGCTAACCCAAGACTCCGTGAATTAGATTGTACACGAGTGTTACTCGTTGAGTCCCCCCCCCCTATAATACTATTCCATTATGGCTACTAATAGAATACAATCGTTTTTACCTGAAGCTAGACAGGAGATCATATCAGATTGGACTTTGGATCCAGATGCTGAGGAAGATGAGACAGATAATGAAGTTACACCTACCCTTAAGCTACTAGAGGAAAAAGAACTGAGACTTATTAGAGTAGAGCTTAATGCGGCTTCGTTGTCGGACTACGTCCGAAAAGAAATTATCCCTAGAGGTATGAGAGTACAAATCCCTCAGGGTGTTTATGTTAAGGATGAGACCTTTACTAATAATTGGAGAGGAATAATTGAACGTTGCAGCTTAGACTTGATGACCTTGATAGTGCAAAGAGCCACGGTGGAAGCCAAGGAATTGCGTACTGAGATTGCCTCATATAGAACAGTCTTAGAGGTTGACACCAATGTACCGGATTTAACCCGGATTAAACAAGCCTGTGACGAGCTGTACCGTGAACTAAAGAAAAGGAAACTTAATAAGTTCAAACGTGATGATAAGGACTTCAAAGAGGGAAATGTGTATAGAGAACCACAAAGACCAATATACTACTCCAGGCGTATCACATTTTCCCAGGACTCGCTGAAATCCAATTCCTCAGGTGAAAGTCTTCCCCCGAGTAGAGAGGAAGCTCCCTCCACTTCTAATGCTGCTGCTGCCGCTCCACCTAGACAGAACCAGAAAGTAACTTCCCAATACTGGTTCAGGAAGAACAGACCCCATAACAAACAAAATCAGAATCAAAATTTTCGGAGGGCCCCAGACAAACGCAACCCGACATAGTTATGAACCTTTCGAGCCATATCCTCTCACCTCTAGAACTACGGGTTTTGAACAAAGGCTTGACATTCGTCCCTACCCCGAGATGTGATGCCCTTAATATTAGAACTGACTTTGCCACCCTTTTTCGTTCGATGCGCCTTAGAGAACATTTTGCAGAATCTGGGCCTAGGAATGATCCTGTGTTACCCATTTTCAAACCTAAGAGTACCTTTGTACCCCCTCTGGTATCCTCCTCTATTAGAACATTTGAAAATACCATAATCAGAGAAGCCAACAAAATTGACCATACACAGGATTTGCATAGATCTAATTTGACCAAAGAAGAATGGCTGACAGCTAAACAATTGGGCAATAATTCGGAAATTATTATCAAAAAATCCGATAAAGGAGGTTCCATTGTGGTCTTAGACAAAGATGTATATGTAAACGAATGTAAACAACAACTGCAAAATGCCAAATTCTATAAATTGTTGAGTTATGACCCTACCACACGATTTTCCTCAGTTATTAGAGATACCATTGAAGAGGCTGTTGCTACTGGTGTAATCAGTGAAAAGACTGGTGAATATCTCTTTGTAAAATATCCTAAAACGCCCGTTTTCTACGTTCTCCCAAAAGTGCATAAATTAATTTTTCCTCCGCCAGGGAGGCCCATTGTAAGTGGATGTGGCGGCATTTTAGAAACATTGTCCAATTTTTTGGACTCTTATCTTCAACCCATAGTTCGTCAAACTAAGGCTTTTGTGAGAGACACCACGGATGTAATCCATAAATTAGAAAACCAACCCATAGCAGTGAATCAAACCATTATAGTGGCGGATATTGTTTCATTATATACTTGCATACCTCTACCAGAATTAAGAGCTGTAATATATGAATATCTGGTGATGAATGTACAGGAATTGGAGATGGTTGGTTTCCTGATACAGATCCTTGACATCATTTTGGATTACAATTATTTTGCATTTGAAAATGACATCTATTTACAAATTTCCGGGGTCAGTATGGGCCAAGCGGCCTCACCATCACTAGCCATACTGTACATGTCGCACTTGGAGGACACATATGTCTTCCCACCCTCACATAATACCTTTTCTAGAGCTATTTCCCATTATCATCGATATATAGATGATGTAATATTTCTTATTGATGATACAGTTAACCTCAATGACTTGGGAAACTGGCTGAACACCTAGGACACCAACATCCGCTTTACTACTAATGCGAGTCAAGAGAAAGTAAATTTCCTTGACCTGACCATTTTCGCCGACAGGGGCCTCCTCAAAACAAAGAATTATAACAAACCGGTGAAGAGGAACTCATATTTACATTTCAATAGTTTTCATTCACATTCTCTGAAATCTAATTTACCTTACACTCAATTTTCGAGACTTAAGCGTAACTCCTCTTTTGCCTATGATTTTGAAAGAGAAGCTAGAACTATGAAAAAGGACTTTCTACAAAGAGGCTACCCTGAACACATAGTCTCTAAAGCTCTCATGAAAGCCAGACACTCAGACAGAAACAGCCTTCTTGCGAGTAAACCTAAGGTTCAATCCAACAGCCTGGTGTGGCCCGTAACACTTACACCACATACTAACATTATGGTTAAACTTATACGCACACACTGGCCGATGGTCTCTCACATCAAAGGGCTAGAGCATCCCCCTCTTATCGCTTATAAGCGCACACGTAACTTAGGAGACACTCTGACCCATTCTAACCATGCCTACACACATATCACAAGCAACCTTAGCAAGGGCACGAAGGTTTGTGGCCGGTGCTCTATTTGTAAAAACATCTGTAGTGATACCACTATAGACTGTCCCTCGTTAGGGAATAAGTTTGAAATACGCTGTTTTGCGACATGCGCTAGTTCACACGTCACGTATGCGATCAGTTGTTCCTGCCCGTCTGTTTACGCGTCGGGATGACCACTAGACCGTTACGCCAACGTTTCATTGAGCATAGAAGTAGAATAAACACGGGAACACTGACCTACCATTCTACATACATTGCCACCAGCATAAACATCATCCTGACTCATTGCGCATTAGGGTACTTGACAAAATAGAACCGCATTCACATACTGACCCCTTTAAGGCCCTTTGCAAACTTGAAAGACTATGGATAATCTGATTAAATTCAGAAATTCCAAATGGGTTAAACGAGGTAATCAGTGTGCAATCACTAATTACCTAATTGCTCCACCTGAGTTACTTTATAACACTCTCCTGATCCTTCCTTTCTTACCTTTATGGTCACCTTGCTTCCCGAGTAAGGTTAAGCCTGAACGCTTCGCTGAATGGTATGTTACCTTTAATGTATATAACATATTGGGTTTGTCTGTTGACTACTACAATGTATTGTGATGTATATATGATATTCTCCTTCAGATATTTGGACTACGGAATCATCATTTATGGCCTTGAGAAAGCCCCCGGGGCGAAACGGGGAGTGGCCCCAAAAGTTTGGCATCGCCAGCCCGTCGGCCAACTTTTGAACTTATTATTTGGAGCTCATTTTTGCCTCCTTTGTCCTTGTATCACCAGCAGTTTGGACTTCACGGCTCATGGGAGCTTATATCTGATATACTCGGAGTTTCTCTATATTTACTTTGGGGAGTTACGCTTCTGATCTATATTATTTGGATGTTGTATGTGTTATGCTTGCCCCCTGAATCCTGTATACAACGTGCCCGAGTACATATGATACACCTGTATATCCCATGACTGTGTTTTATATGAATATGAAATAGAGATTTTGATATTCTAGTCTTGTGACTTGCAGTTCCCTCTGACCCCACACCTGCTGCTCCAGCCTCACCCTACGTGGGCTGGCCCAGTTGCGTGCATTTAACACCAGGGGTCACTGTGTACTGCACCCTCTGGGTCCACAGGAGCAATGGTGTATTGGATCTTTCTCCCACCTAGGTAGGCGAGCCGCCCTCCCCACGCGAGTGCTGGCAGTGAATGGTTCTCCCTTCTTGATATAATGTTTTGTCTTGAAACTAGGATTGTTCTCCTGTGACGCTGCATTCAGCTTTAAATGAAATATGTTGCCGCTTGAAGAAGCTCCTGGCGAAACAGATCGAGGCCCCGTTATTATAAATTCTGTTGCGGCCCCTCTAAGTGTCTACAATGGCTCCGTGTTGGGTATCTTGCACCCCCTTTCTTCAATCCAGAATTGCTCGAGACCTTGGTGAACTACACATGCAATTGGAACTTTGGCCTTATTTTGGAATGGGACCATTATGCATTTGCTTCCCTCCAGATGTTCCTGCCTACATTGTTTGTTTGCCTTGACTAGAGCTTTTGATACCATTTTTGCACTTATATCATGTATTATGTATTAGGGCAGTGTTTCTCAACCAGTGTGCCGTGGCACACTAGTGTGCCGTGAGTGATCATCAGGTGTGCCGTGGGAAATTGGAACCTCCAATACCCTTTCTTCCCCTTCCTGCCGAATACTTTTTCTTCTCCACTCGGGCTACCTTCTTCCCAGCCTCGCTCTGCTTGCTTTGCCTTGCCTTGCTCACGTTGCTCAGGGGGGAGGGAGGAAGACGGGACCCGTGCGGGCGCTACAGCACAGACTCGCCCCACATCTTCCTCCCTCCCCTCCGCAGTGCTCTCTGGATAAAGGTGAACTACAACTCCAAAACTCAAGGTCAATGCCCACCAAACTCTTATAGTATTTTCTCTTGGTTATGGTAGTTCTGTGTGGGAAGTTTGATTCCATTCCATCATTGGTGGAGTTCAGAATGCTCTTTGATTGTGGGTGAACTATAACTCCCAGCTGTTGAGCAAGACCTTTGTGTGTGTCTTTCTGCCATTCCTGCCAGAATATCTATGTTGTGTTCATTGAAATAGGCCCAGGTTTCACACTGAGTGTATAAATACATTTAAAAACATATTAACTATATGTATGACTCTGTTAGAGTGTCATTTTGTGTCATTTTGGTTGGTGGTGTGCCCCAGGATTTTGTAAATGTAAAAAATGTGCCGCGGCTCAAAAAAGGTTGAAAAACACTGTGTTAGGGGGTTGCACCCATGTATTGTGATGCCAGTTTTGAATGCCTGTAATATATTATAACTTTTATTCTACATGCTTTTGAACCTGTGTGTTTGTATGGGATGGTGGCAGCGGCACCCCTTCCTCTTGGCCCCGCCCCCGACACCCTTCTCCCCGGGCCAGACAGAATCGGCCGGGGGCCGCATCCGGCCCGCGGGCCGTAGGTTGCCCATCCTAGGCGTTCCAGGATCTGCCGCAGGCCTTTTCTGCTCACAGTGTTGACAAATGTTACATAGAGTCCTTTGTTCTGCTCTCTACATTTATCTTTTAGTTGTCCTGGAACGTAACCCCCGCAATAAGTGAGGGAACACTGTAAAGCATCTCGGAGATCTGATGGCAGTTCACCTTTTTCCCAGCAACTCACAAGGAGCTCCTGGAATTCACCCCGCAATAAGTGAGGGAACACTGTCAAGCTAAGGATTCTCCTTCTGAAGCTACGTCACGCTGCTGAAAGCCGTTGTCTTGTAGCTCTAACCACTCGTCCTCGCTGTCAGAGCTGACCAGGACAATCATCCAAGACGGCCTGGAGTTGTGAGCACGTCACGGCCAGAAAGAGAAGAGGTGTCATGTCGCCCTTCTGACTTTCCCATTGCTAGCATGTTGGAATCACGGACTCCTCCAAAGCCTTCTTAGGCCAGGATCGCAGATCAGTAATGACTTCCTCTCAATTGAGATACAGAAGAAGAAGAAGAAGGGGCTCCCGGGAAGGGAGCGGGGAGATCGTCCGCCATGTCTCCACCGGCCTCCGAGGTCTGTCATCGCCTTGGAGCAGGTACAAATACTCAGCTTTTGCCGTCCTTTCCCTCTCTTTGGAAACCTGACCCATTCTCTGGAGAAGGATGGATCTTTAGAGGTGTCTCGGTCGAACCTCTCTGCAGGTTTCGGGCCGTTTTTTCCACCCCGACCCGCATCCGAACGATGCGCTCCTGCGTCCTGAAGCTTCCTGCCATGGGAAAGTGGGACCCCACGGTTGACGGACCCCACGATTGACGGATGAGGGACTTTTCTCGGCGCCTTGTGTTGCTTTGCAAGGAAAGCAGGGCGAAGAAGAGGAGGAGGAGGAGGAAGAAAAGTCTGGAGCATCCTTTGGCATAAAAGAAAGCATTCGCCCCGTATTTTGGTTCCTCTCTCCTCCCATGGACTCCTCGCTCCCTTTGATATTCCATTTGGGAAGGTAACCCTGGCACTCTTTCGGAAAGGGGAACGTGGAACGGCCAAAGAGGTAGGTGCCGTAATACTTGGACCACTTTGCCCAACCAACCAAATAATAATCTGAGTTGAGAGTCATGCGTGACATGATTGTAAACATTGTGCATACAGTGGGGTTGTTGTAAGTTTTTCGGGCTGCCTGGCCATGTTCCAGAAGCATTCTCTCCTGACGTTTCGCCTGCATCTGTGGCAGGCATCCTCAGAGGTTGTGGGGTCTGTTGGAAACTAGGAAAGTGGGGTTTATATATCTATGCAATGATGTCCAGGGTGGGAGAAAGAACAACATTCAGAAACAGGGGAACTCCAGACAAAAAACCATCAGGGACAGCTAATCACCTCTCTACAAAAGATTCCCCCAGGCAGTAAGAAGCCACACCTTGAAACTGCTAGGCCATTCAATGCTAATCAAGGTGGCCAATTGATATATTCACGAGAAAGAACTCTCTGTTGAAGTCAAGTGTGAATGTTTCAATTGGCCACCTTGATTAGCATTGAATGGCCCAGCAGTTTCAAGATGAGGCTTGTTACTTGCCTGGGGGAATCCTTTGTTACGAGGTGGTTAGCTGTCCCTGATTGTTTCTTGTCCGGACTGTCCAGGGTAGGGGGAAAAAACTCTTGTCTGTTGGAAGTAAGTGTGAATGTTTTCATTGGTCACTTTGATTAGCATTTAATGGCCTTGCAGTTTCAAGGTGTGGCTTCTTACTGCCTAGGGGAATCCTTTGTTGCGAGGTGATTAGCTGTCCCTGATTGTTTCATGTCTGGACTGGTCAGGGTGGGAGAAATAACTCTTGCCTATTAGAGTCAAGTGTGAATATTCAACTGGCCACTGATTATCATTGAATGGCCTAGCAGTTTTCAAGGTGTGGCTTCTTACTGCCCGGGGGAATCCTTTGTTGCGAGGTGATTAGCTGTCCCTGATTGTTTCTTGTCCAGACTGTCCAGGGTGGGAGAAATAACTCTTGTCTGTCGGAGGCAAGTGTGAATGTTGCCATTGGCCACCTTGATTAGCATAGAACGGCCTTGCAGTTTCAAAGCCTAGCTGCTTCCTGCCTAAAACAATCAGTACCAGCTAACACCTCCCAGCAAAGGACAAAGAGGTAGGTGCCGAATATAAGGTTTCCTGGATATATAGTACAGGCAGTCCCAAAGTAATGGACAAGATAGGTTCTGTAGGTTTGTTCTTAAGTATGTAAGTCGGAACAGTCACATTTCAAAAATGTAACTCCATATATATATATATATATATGTGTGTGTGTGTGTGTGTGTGTGTGTATGTGTATGTATATGTATATATGTATATATATATATTCACACACACATATACATATATACATATACACACACATACAGATATACATACATACATAAGCTCTGGATAGCATGAGTAAAAGTTAACACCTCTGTGTAACTCCATCTATCTATCTATCTATCTATGCGCCTCTTGAGCTCTCTTGCTGAAGTCCTAGTGCATCCGAATCCTCTCCCTGCTTCGCTCTCCTCGCACAGAGCCCACAACTGGCACATTGGCCTCTGAGGGTGAAAAATAATCTCACACCGAAGTTTGTGCCCCTGAATGCTCCATTCATCCATCCCGGTGCCAGGCTCCTCCGGCGAATAATGTCGGCTTTTGTGCCGAGGTGCCTGGCCGACTCTCCCTTTCTCCTGCCAGTCGCTGAGAAAAAAGTGCCATGATGGCAGACGAGGTGGCTCCTCCGTGCCAACAGCCGCCCACTTGTCCCGGCTCCAGGAAGGTGTGCATTAGGTGTGCTTTGTGAACCCAAACTTTTTTGGCTTACCGCCCCCTTTCCAGAAAAAAAATTTACTCACCGCCCCCCTAGACATTTTTTTTTTAAATTTAATAGCAATTAAACAGAAAGATATATGTATGAATGTTTCTACCTTTTTCGTAAAATTAAATGTTTTAACGTGTTTTAATTTTAATTTAAATGTTATTTTAATTGCATTTTGTTTTTATGGCATTGAAAAAAGAAGGGGCCGGTACTGGACAAGCAAAGCCCACCTTGAAAAGTGCCTCCTGCTCGCCCCGCCGCACGCCGGGACCAGCAAGGTGCGCTTGCAAGGATGTCCCCATTGGAGGAAAGAGGCAATACACAGAACTGCGCAGTGGGCGTGGTTAACGAGAAGAAGGGGGCACGTGCTGCGGTTTCCACGGCAACGCCTGCCCAGGGATCGTGTGCTTGCGACTGTGTCCCTGCGAGTTGGAATCCCCGGGCAGGCAATGCCGTGGAAACCGCAGCGCGCGCCTCCTTCCTCTCGTCAACCCCGCCCATGGCGCAGTCCTATGTATTGCCTCTTTCTTCCAACGGGGACGTCCCCGCAAGTGCGCAACCCTGCAAGTGGCAAGCAAGCCTGGCTCACGCCACAGGGGTTCAGCACCCCCCAAATTCTCCTGAGCTTCCCAGCGCCCCCTTGGATCACCCCACTGCCCACCATGGGGCGGTACCGCCCACTGTGGGAACCACTGATTTAAAGAAACCATACAGTTTGTACCAATATTTGAAACCGTTAAGCTTTAAGCCCGCTTTGTTCAAGTTCTCATAAATAAACATTCACTGTTTGGTAATAAACGGACACTTCTCTGGGTGGAAAGAGGTGAGAAGTGGCGTACCCCAAGGTTCAGTTTTGGGTCCGTTACTTTTTAATTTATTCATTAATGATCTGGATGTAGAAGTAAATTGTGAGGTAGCAAAGTTTGCAGACGACACTAAATTGTTCAGGGTAGTTAAAAATGAAACTGACTGTAAAGAGCTCCAGAAAGATCTCTCGAAATTGAGTGAATGGGCAACAAAGTGGCAAATGCAGTTTAACCTAAACAAGTGTAAAGTCATGCACATCGGGGCAAAGAACCCCAACGACACCTACCAATTGATGGGGTCAAAGCTTTCCGAGACAGACCAGGAAAGGGATCTTGGGGTTTTGATGGACAGCTCAATGAAGATGTCAACCCAGTGCGCAGCAGCAGCGAAAAAAGCAAATTCTATGCTTGGCATGATCAGGAAGGGAATCGAAAATAGGTCGGCAAATGTTGTATTACCTCTCTACAAATCGATGGTAAGGCCACATTTGGAGTACTGTGTACAATTCTGGTCTCCGCACCTTAAGAAGGATATAACGGAACTGGAAAAGGTACAGAAAAGGGCAACAAGAATGATCCAAGGGATGGAGCGGCTCCCTTATGAAACCAGGTTGCAACGCCTTGGTCTTTTCAGCCTTGAAAGACGGCGTCTAAGAGGTGACTTGATCGAAGTGTACAAAATCATGCATGGGATAGAAAAGGTGAATAAAGAAAAAATATTTTCTTTGTCACAAAACACTAGGACTAGGGGGCACTCCCTGAAGCTCCAAGGTAGGAAAGTTAGGACAAATAAAGGGAAATATTTCTTCACCCAGAGGGTCATTGGGTTATGGAACTCACTTCCAGAGGAGGTTGTGACAGCGGTCAGCCTGAACAGCTTCAAGGCAGGATTAGACAGATTCATGGATACCAAGTGTATCGGTAGTTACTGAAAAGGACATTCAAGTGCCACCTCGGAGTTGGTTGAGGTAGGCAGGATTTCCCTGGGTACTGGTTGTGGGGGGTCGGGAGCAGGTCAGGGTTTTGCCCTCCCTTCTGCTCGAGATCCCCGTGTACAACTGGTGGGCCACTGTGTGATACAGAATGCTGGACTAGATGGGCCCGATTCAGCATGGCTCTTCTTATGTTCTTATGTTCTTATGGTTCACAATTTCTGCCTCATGTGCACCTCTGTCAAAGAAGTTTAAAAGCAGTTTACTAAAAAAACAAAAGTCTAAATGGTGACAGTGTGTAATTAAGCAGAATCACCTCAGTGTTACTTTAGAGTAAAAAGCCTGTGTGTGTGTATCCAGCCACATTCAAACCCATTCAAGTCCCAGATTAGGCAAGGGCTAGCCGTTTCATTTAATTGTGGTGACGGCCAGAGAGTGTTTCTCTTTTAGAGACGGTTTAATTAATTAATTAATTAATTAATTTACTATGCTTCTATACCGCATCTCTCACGAAATGTCAGGAGGGAGGGGGCTGATCTGATGTCACTAGGAAGGGCGTTCCAAACGCCGAGGAGCCACCACTGAGAAGGCACTGTCTCTCCAAACACTTCTTTACATTTACATTTACACTTCATGAATTTAAAATAGAGGCTACCCTATTTTTTTAAATGAGCATTTCAAACACTGGAGTCATGAAGACATGATGAAAATACATAATACACATATTGAATATATATATATATATTGGATGTAACCATATTAGGAATAGAAATTTGAAAAATATATGAAATTACAAAAAGAAATGTATGTATGCATGAATTTCACCTGTCTTGGAAAAATATACTCTTCTTAAAAGCTGCAAATTAGATGTCTCAGAGAAGCCAGGGTAAAGGAATGTATAGATCTGACAAATTTCTATATTGGTACCAAGGGTACCCTGGTGGCCAGAGTTTGCCTCTGTTCGTCTATATGTTGTGTATGTGGAAAATGGCAGGGATTGTCTGCTAAGTATGTGTACCTGTAATCCGCCCTGAGTCCCCTTCGGGGTGAGAAGAGCGGAATATAAATAAAGTAAATAAATAAATAAATAAGAAGACCTTATCGTAAGATTAATGAGCTGGCTATCAAGAGGCTTCAGGAAGAACTTATTTATTTATTTACTTACTTACTTCATTTCTATTCCGCCCTTCTCACCCCGCAGGGGACTCAGGGCGGATTACAATGTACACATTACATTTAGACACACAAACACACAAGACAGACAGAGGCAATTCAACATCTGGCCACCAGGGGGAGCTGTGGCAACGGCAACATTCACACTTGCCTCAATTTATTTATTTATGTATGTATTTATTTACTTCATTTCTATTCCGCCCTTCTCACCTCGCAGGGGACTCAGGGCGGATTACAATGTACACATTACATTTAGACACACAAACACACAAGACAGACAGAGGCAATTCAACACCTGGCCACCAGGGGGAGCTGTGGCAATGACAACATTCACACTTGCCTCAATTTATTTATTTATTTATTTACTTACTTCATTTCTATTCCGCCCTTCTCACCTCGCAGGGGACTCAGGGCGGATTACAATGTACACATTACATTTAGACACACAAACACACAAGACAGACAGAGGCAATCTGACATCTGGCCACCAGGGGGAGCTGTGGCAACGGCAACATTCACACTTGCCTCAATTTATTTATTTATGTATGTATTTACTTACTTCATTTCTATTCCGCCCTTCTCACCTCGCAGGGGACTCAGGGCGGATTACAATGTACACATTACATTTAGACACACAAACACACAAGACAGACAGAGGCAATTCAACACCTGGCCACCAGGGGGAGCTGTGGCAATGACAACATTCACACTTGCCTCAATTTATTTATTTATTTATTTACTTACTTCATTTCTATTCCGCCCTTCTCACCTCGCAGGGGACTCAGGGCGGATTACAATGTACACATTACATTTAGACACACAAACACACAAGACAGACAGAGGCAATTCAACATCTGGCCACCAGGGGGAGCTGTGGCAACGGCAACATTCACACTTGCCTCAATTTATTTATTTATTTATGTATTTATTTACTTCATTTCTATTCCGCCCTTCTCACCCCGCAGGGGACTCAGGGCGGATTACAATGTACACATTACATTTAGACACACAAACACACAAGACAGACAGAGGCAATTTAACACCTGGCCACCAGGGGGAGCTGTTGCACTCCTTCATTCTTCAGCGTGTTTCCTGGAGATCTTTTTTATGGCCTCGTAAATCAGTTAAATTTAGCCTCCCCACAATGTTTTTCCTCTCCTTTCCAGGTGTGGCTTTGAAGTTATTTCCCCGCGAGACCACTGAGAGATCTACTGCAAATCCCGGTGAGAAGCAGAAATGAACATTGGTCCTCGTTCAGGACACAGGAAGAAAGATCGGAGGCCTGGACTCTGGGTACCACCTGCCTTGCTGATCCTCTCAACCCTCCTCTACCTTTTCCCAACAGGTGAGCTTTAAGTCTGATCTTCTTCCTTTCCCTCGTATAACTTTTCCCCTCTTCCTTCCCTTCTCTTCCCTCTCTCTCTTCATTCTCCCTTTCTTTAACATGTTTTTTCTTTCTTTCTTTCCTTCCTGTTGAATTGGTTAGACCAGGGGTAGGGAAGCTATGGCTCGGGAGCCAGTTTTGGCTCTTATCATGATTGCATCTGGCTTTCCAGAGCAGCCCAGGCCTCGGTTTCCCAGCATGCAACCTTTCCTTCTTCTTCTCTCCTTCCTTCTTTCCTCCATTCCCCCTTCCTTCCTTCCTTCCTTCCTTCCTTCCTTCCTTCCTTCCTTCCTTCCTTCCTTCCTTCCTTTCTCCCCCTTCATCCTTCCCTTCTCCTTCTCTCCTTCCTTTCCCCTCCCTCTCTCCCCTTCCTTCCTCTTTCTTTCTGCCCTTCACCCTTTCCTTCTCTCCTTCCTTCTTTCCTCCATTCTCCCTCTCTTTTCCTTCCTTCTCTTCCTTCCTTCCTTTCTCCCCTTTACCCTTTCCTTCTCCTTCTCTCCTTCCTTTCCCCTCCCTCTCTCCCCTTCCTTCTTTCTTCCATTCTCCCTCTTCCTTCCTCTTCCTTCCTTCCTTCCTTTCTCCTCTTCACCCTTTCCTTCTACTTCCTTTCTTTTCACTTCCCTCTCTCTCCCCGTCTTGCTTTTCTTCTTTTCCCTTCATTATTTTACTTTTTCCTCACTCCCTTTCCTTTCTTTTCCCCTTCACCCTTTCCTCCCTTCCCATTTCCTTCTTTCTTTTCCCCTCCTTGTCTCTCTCCTGCTTTTCTTTTCTTTCTTTTCCATAGTTTGTTCTTCTTTTCTTCCTCTCCCCCTCCCTCCTTTATTTCCTCTGTCTTTCTTTCATTTCCTCCTTCCTTCCGCCTTCTCTTCCTTCCCAGAGTCCTGAGCGTGCCTTTTTCAGAGCCAGGTCTGAATTGTCCCGTCATTCTGCCGGGGGAATAATCCTTTTCTCATCGTATGTACATATAGACTCACATTTAGTTGAATTCAGTCTTAAAATATATTATATATATTATATGGCTCTCATTGAGATAAATTTCCAAATATTTTGCTTTCATGGCTCTCTGAGTCCAAAAGGTTCCCGACCCCTGTTCTAAGAGCATATGCCGTGGCAATAAAGGCTGCAAAGAAAGCCTTCTTTGCAGCCAATATTGCATCCGCAAAGAATCATCCAGCTGAGCTGTTCCAGGTTGTCGGAGTACTGTTAAATCCCTGCCTTATACATATAGACCGAAAGCCATTTTATGCATAATATTTTGCATAATTTTGTGCATGGAGCAAAGTTTGTGTCCTTTGAACTGTCAGAACCAGAGAATCAAAGGCTGATCTTTTTCATCACGTAATAGTCGCACACTTTATTTCCCAATTAAATAATGGGATCAAAGGTGTGACTATTATGCGATGAAATACAGGTAAGTTATAACTCTGCATGAAGCAAAGTTTGTTCTATTTGAATTCTCATAAAGCAAAGATGTCACTGGATGCGCCGCCCTTGTCGACCAATGTGGGATTTGGAAGGAATTTGGGATTCCAGATTAGCAATGTCCTTCTCGTTGCTTGCGGGGAATCAGAGCACAAGTGACACGTCTCGCCCGCTCTGTGGTTTGACCGGGCCTCAAATTCCCCTCTCCTTCCTTCCTTTCATCCGCAAACACATTCTCCGGCTCTAAAACCCAAGCCAAGGTGCTTTGCCCGGCACGTCGCTCTGCGAGTCTCGGGTATCTAATCAGCGCTGAGTGATCCTGACGACAAACCCTGGCTGGAAGCGGTACAGCCGCTTTCTGTACAGAGCAAGGAAAAGTTACATCCGTGTTCTCATTCCTTTCCCTTTTCTTTCTTTGCCTTCTTCCTTTTTTTCTTTAGTTGAGGATGTAGTACATCTTCTTGAACCATCTTCTTTTTCCGTTCCAGCTCGAAGCTCGGAGGCTGAGCAGATGCCTATCGCAGGTGAGGCGCATGACACCATCCGATCCCTCCTGGCAGATGGCCACCTAGCCTCGGTTAAAAATAAATATCCTAGAATCCTAAAGTTGAAATGAGTCCCTAAAGACCATCCAGACCGACCCTTTTGTGCTAGGCAGGAGGACACAATCCGAACCCTCCCAACAGATGCCCATCCAGCCTCTATTAGAAATACATATTGTAGAATCATAGAATTCTAGAGGTAGAATAATAATCTATATATATAAAGGAAGAGTCGTCATGGAACGACCGTCCCAAACAGAGAAACCTTACAACGCAGAGACACCAAACTTGCCAACAGAAATAGGCCTCAAGCAAGGTACGTTTGTAGCAAAGAAACTTTCCCCCCAAAACCTAAAAGGCCCCCAAAACAACGAGTAAAAAAAACTACATTTCCCAGCATCCTCCGGGGCTGCCAACGACTCTCCCAGCCTCTATATTCTGACAACATGATTGGCTGCCAATAAGGGCGGATTTTCATAACGCCTGTACTGGCCAGCCAACATGAACATTTCGACCCATAATAAACTGTCAGAGGAGGATAAGGCAAAGGGCTGAGGCACAAACACAAACACCCAAATCACTTCCCACGGAAAATTTACACCCCTACAAATCACAGACCACGCCCAACATTGACAGTAAGGCTTCGTTAACTTAATTTCCCTGACTAGGCCTCACTTAATGGAATGCTGTTTACGCTCTGAATTGACAGTAAGGCTTCATTAACTTGATTCTCCCGACTAGCCCTCAGCTCATTGGACATTGTGTATGGCCTGAATTGACAGTAAGGCTTCATTAACTTGCTGTTCCTGACTAGGCCTCAGCTCATGGGACATTGTGTATGGCCTGAATTTACAGTAACCTACCTTGGCACACAGAGCCCCTATGACCCACGCTACATTCTACTACAGTTTGGAGGAGGGTGGACTATGGATTATGGGACTTGAAGTACCTCCATGGATAATGGGATTTGTAGTACTTTAAAACCCATCATTCCCCACAGACCACTGTGTCCAAGAACCAATACCGATAAAGACCAAACTTGGCAAACAATGCACCCCATGACACACACTCCCTCCGACTGCAGATTAGAGGAGGACACACCATGGATAATGGGATTTCAAGTACCTCCACTCACTTCCAAAGTACCCCACACACACACGCATCAACCTCTACATCAACACAGCAGATGGAAAGACAAAAAACATTGTATATCCACAAGCTATGCAGAACACCAGCAACACCACACAACAACAACTCCCCAGGACTTCAACATCCCACCCACCAGAACAACCCACAACAACACAGCCATGACCCCAACAGCACCATAACTAACAACAACTCCAACCCTTACATACTCAGACTTCCTCGCATCTCCAAAATAAGGCACAGCAACGCGTGCCGGGTACAGCTAGTAATATATAAATATAATATAAATAAATATAAATGTATTTAATATGTAATAAAGTATTATTATTATTATTAGAAGGGACCCTAAGGACTATCCAGACCAACCCCTTTCCGCCAGGCCAGAATAGACAATCCGATCCCTCCCGAAAGATGCCCATCCAGCCGCTATTAGAAATACATATTGTAAAATCATAGCATCCTAGAGTTAGAATAATAATAATATAAATATAATATAAATAAATAAATATAAATGTATTTAATATAATAAAGTATTATTATTATTATTAGGGACCCTAAGGACCATCCAGACCAACTCCTTTGTGCCAGGCAGCAGGACACAATCCGATCCCTCCCGAAAGATGCCCATCCAGCCTCTATTAGAAATACACATCATAGAATCATAGCATCCTAGAGTTAGAAGGGACCCTAAGGACCATCCAGACTGACCCCTTTCTGCTAGGCAGGAGTACACAACCCGATCCCCCCCTGACAGATGGCCATCCTGAGAAGGATGAGCTTCCAAGGAGGCATCTTCCACTGTCCTTTCTCTTCCAGAGATCCAGCTGGTCAACGGGCGCAGCCGGTGCCAGGGCCGGGTGGAGATCCTGCACAACAACACCTGGGGCACGGTGTGCGACGATGACTGGGACATCGTGGACGCCAACGTGGTTTGCCGCCAGCTGGGCTGCGGCCGGGCCATTGCCATGCCGGCCACCCTCTCCTTTGGCCAGGGCCGGGGCCCCATCTTCCTGGACAACGTGGACTGCAAGGGCACCGAGGCGGCCCTCAGCGAGTGCAGCAGCCACGGATGGGGCATCCACAACTGCTACCACTACGAGGACGTGGCCGTCACCTGCAATGGTATGACGCCTTGGGCGCCGTTGGGTGGACCATGACACCTGCTGGAGGTGCTCTTCTTGCATCGTTATAGATAATATCCTTTGCTTCTGTCTGCAGAGCTCTTGCCCACCCCGGTTCCAAGAGGCCCGACCAGCAAAACCTCTACGGTCTCCTTACAAAATGGGGAGAGTGAGTATTTGGGCGAGAACCCCTTTTGTTATCCCTTTGTGAGTCTTTCTTATAGCATCATAGGGTGAGAAGAGACCCCCAGGTGCCATCTAGTCCAACCCCTTTCTGCCAGGGATTGAACGGAGAGAGGGGTAGCCCTCAAAAGTTGTTGAACCTCTCCAGGGCCCTCCGACGGCCAACCAGTGCAGCCCCGTTCTTAACTAGGAGTTGTTGGTAAGCCGTACGTCTGCGTTATATCTTATATCAATAGTATTATATTATTATTTTATATATAATATAATAATAGTATTGATATATGACATAATATAATAACTTATAACATATAACACAATATAATAATACCATTGATATATAAAATAATAACATAATAATATGATAACATATAATAGAATATAATAATAGTATTGATATATGACATAATATAATAGCACTGACATATGACATAATATAATAACATATAACACAATATAATAATGCTATTGATATGTAAAATAATAATATAATAATAGTATTGATATATGACACAGTATTATAATAATATAACATAATATAATAATACTGTTGGTATATGATATAGTATAATAATAAAATAACATATAACGTAATATAATAATACTAGCTGACCCGGCCACGCGTTGCTGTGAGATGTTTGTAAATTGGGACTGTTTGTGTACTTATGTATATGTGTGTTTGTATATGTATATGTGTGTATATGTGTTGATGTGTGTAAGTACAGATGTGTGTATGTATGTGTGTATGTGTATATTTGTATATTTTTGTGCATGTATATATATGTGTGTGTGTGTGTATGTGTTCCTTTCTTCTCCCCTCCTTTCTTCCTTCCTTCTTTCCTTCTATCCTTTCCTTCATTTCCCCTCCCTTCCTGCTATCCTTCCTTTTTTCTTCCTTTCTTCTCCCCTCCTTCCTTCCATCCATTCTTCCTTCCACCCTTCCCTTCCTTTCTTCTCTCCTCCTTCCTTCCTTCCCTCTCTCCATCCTGCACAGCTCACCTCTGTTTGTAAGGCAAAGAGCCGGCACTGTTCATAGACATCTCCAAGGCCATTTGGCCTGCTTGCCTGCAGAGCTTGCGGCTGAGGCGCTGCACCAGCCATCTCGCCCCTCCCCCGGAACTTCCTTGACGATGTGTCCGAGGGGTGACAGACCGTGACAGGGGCGGACCATCCACTTGCAAGCCCCTGTCCCGGTGCAGGAAAGCACTTGGGGAGCGCGATGCCGCGCCGCCTCTGCCCTGGGAGCCTTGGCCCTCCCCTAGGCTATAGTCCCCAGTGTCGGGAGCATTGGGAGCCATTTCAGGGCTGGCAGCGGCGATCCTCTGATCGGGCCCTGGTACCCATAAGGGCTGGTATGGAGGGAGTCGCCAGATCCTCCTGTGCCCGTTCCGGCGCTGTGTGTGCACCTTCGGCACTTCAGAAGGGACCGCATTTGCAAGCGGAGGCGAGAGGGCGGCCGGGCAGCCTGTGGGAAGATGGCGGGCCCTCTTCTCATTTTCTCAGTGGTGGCGGTTGGGGGGGGGTGAAGGAGGGAAAGCCGTTTTGCGCGCGCGGGAGTTGTTTACGCGCATGTGCTGTGCTGCATTAGCGTGAAGGATCATGGGAGTTGTAGTTCTTTTTATTTTTGTTTTTTGAGCTTGTTGTTTTATTTTTTTTAATTTTTTTTGGTTGGTAAATATACCTCATAGGGTTTTCTGGGTATGTGGGCTGTTTTTGTGTGTCTGCCTTGTGTGGTTTCTTTGTCTATAAGCTTGTCAGGACGACACGAAGGATTATATATATATACTAGCTGTACCTGGCACGCGTTGCTGTGCCCTATTTAGGAGATGCGAGAAAGTCTGAGTATGTAAGGGTTGGAATTGATGTTACTTATGTTCTTTGTGGGGTCATGGCTGTTTCGTTGTGGGTTGTTCTGGTGGGTAGGATGTTGAAGTCCTATGGAGTTGTCGGTGTGTGGTGTTCCTGGCGTTCTGCAGAGCTTGTGGATATACAATGTTTTTTGTCTTTCCGTCTGCTGTGTTGATGTAGAGCAGGGGTGGGCAATTATTTTTTCCAAGGGGCCACACGAAAGCCAAAAAATATTATGGAGGGCCGCACCTAAAGGCAGAACTACATGCTAATCTACATTATTTATTTATTTATTTATTCACTTACTATATTTACTATATATTACATATCATTAGTATTAACATATTAATATATCAAGAAATATTCATATATTATTAGTATTAATATCATAATTATAGTATATATAGAGAGAGACATTATAATATATTGAAATTATAATATATCATATAACGTGTTATATTATTTATTATATTATTTTATTATTATAAAATTATTATACAATAATAATAAAAACCACTAAAATAAAATAATGCTTCCTTGTAGTCCCCTTCTCTGGAGAGTTTTATCCAGAGGCCAGGCGGGGGAGGCAAGGCAGGGGCCCTTAGGAGGGCCGGAGAGAATCAGCCAAAGGGCCGCACCCGGCCCCCGGGCCGCAGTTTGCCCACCCCTGATGTAGAGGGTCTGTGGTTTCCCAACTCTGGGGCACACTACATAGAGTTGTCCGTGGGAGAAGCATTCTGTGTCAAGGTCTGTGCCACAGATTTGTAGTGTTTGTCCTTGAGCCTTGTTTGTGGTGATGGCAAAAGCTAGTGTAGTGCAGTGTCTTTCTGTTCTGGCGTTTGTTCTGCCCTTTTTTGTGTGATGTATGTAGCTTTGCGAGTGTGTCGTCCGATGCTGTTCTTTTTAGGAGGCATGGCTTGTCTTTTGGGTCAGCTTATGCCTGTGTGGAAGGAAAGAATGGCATACAAATGGGTTGAGCAGTAGATGCAAGGTTGTGTTATGTGCGTATTGTGTTGTGTGTAGGTATTACTTTTGTGTTATTCTGGGGGTATGTGTTTGTCAGTGGTGCCTGTGTCCCCGGTGCCCTATTTGTCTCCCTCCTAGATCTTGGCCGTGGCAGTTTAACCCTCAACTGAAATCACCCAGCATTCTAAGTGGCTTTGCCCACCGTTACTATGGTAACTGATGTTGGCCAATGGGTTTCGCTTGCTGCCGCAGAGGATGCTGGGAAATGTAGTTTTATTTTTACTCGTTGTTTTGGGGGCCTTTTAGGTTTTGGGGGGGAAAGTTTCTTTGCTACAAACGTACCTTGCTTGAGGCCTATTTCTGTTGGCAAGTTTTGTGTTTCTGCGTTGTAAGGTTTCTCTGTTTGAGGTAGTCTTCACATGACGGCTCTTCCTTTATATATATATAGAAGATATAGACTATTGATATATAAAATATTTTTTTAATTTATTATTCACTTTTATACACTCCCAAAGGCTCGGAGCGGTTTACAAATTATAACACAATACTATTGATATATGACATAATCTATTATATAAAGGAGGTCCCGTCGTCGAACGACTGACAGAGACAGAGAAACCATCCAACGCAGAGACACCAAACGTGGCAACATAAATAGGCCTCAGGCAAGGTAGGTTTTTAGCAAAGAAACTTTTCCCCCCAAAACCTAGAAGGCCCCCAAAACAACAATACAAAAAAACTACATTTCCCAGCATCCTCTGCAGCTGCCAACGAATCTCCCGGCCTCTACATTCTGACAACATGATTGGTTGCCAGTGAGGGAGTATTTGCATAACGCCTCCATTGGCCAGCCAACATGAACATTCCGACCCACAATAAACTGTCAGAGGAGGATAAGGCAAAGGCCTGAGGCAGTCACCAACACAAACACCCAATTCACTTCCCACAGAAAATTTAAACCCCTAAAAATCACAAACCACACCCAAAATTGACAGTAAGGCTTCATTAACTTGATTTCCCTGACTAGGCCTCACTTAATGGGATGCTGTTTAAGCTCTGAATTGACAGTAAGGCTTCATTAACTTGATTTTCCCGACTAGGCCTCCGCTCATGGGACATTGTGTATGGCCTGAATTTACAGTAACCTACCTTGGCACACAGAGCCCCTATAACCCACACTACATTCTACTGCAGTTTGGAGGAGGGTGGGCCATGGATGATGGGATTTGATGTACCTCCATGGATTATGGGATTTGTAGTACTTTCAAACCCTTCATTCCCCACAGACCACTGTGGCCCAGAACCAAGACCGATAAAGACCCAACTTGGCACACAGTGCCCCCATGACCCACACTCCATCCAACTGCAGTTTAGAGGAGGGCACACCATGGATGATGGGATTTCAAGTACCTCCACTCACTTCCAAAATACCTCACCTGCACAAGCATCAACCTCTACATCAACACAGCAGACGGAAAGACACAAAACATTGTATATCCACAAGCTCTGCAGAACGCCAGCAACACCACACAACAACAACTCCCCAGGACTTCAACATCCCACCCACCAGAACAACCCACAAAGACACAGCCATGACCCCACCAAGACCATAAGTAACATCAATTCCAACCCTTACATACTCAGACTTTCTCGCATCTCCTAAATGGGGCACAGCAACGCGTGCCGGGTACAGCTAGTATAATAATATAATAACATATAACATAATATGCTAATGTCATCCTCCCCTCCCGGCCTGTCGGCTTCCCAAACAGGTTCACTCTCTCACTCTTGCTCCAAAGGCCCTGAGCCTCCAAACCCCTCACCTTTACCTGGCTGAACCATACATATAATAATGCGATGTCGCCTGGGTTAGCCGTGGATGGGGGGCCGCCCAGGGATTCCATCGGCCCCCGTTTTGGCTCTTTTCTCTGACTGCAGCCGACGGGAGTGTCCGGCTGGTGAACGGGGCCAACTCCTGCCAGGGCCGAGTGGAGATTTTCTACCGAGGGCACTGGGGCACGGTCTGCGACGATGACTGGAACCTGCGGGACGCCGGGGTGGTCTGCAAGCAGATGGGCTGCGGGCGGGCCACGGGCTTCCGGACCAACGCCTTTTTCGGCTACGGCACGGGGCGCATCCTCCTTGACAACGTCAACTGCGACGGGAGCGAGCCGCACCTCTCGGCCTGCTACAGCCTGGGCTGGGGCATCCATAACTGCGGGCACCACGAGGACGCCGGTGTCGTCTGCTCAGGTGAGCGGTACAAATACCACCAATAGACTAATAGAGGAAGGTATATGATAGATAGCAGGCTAGTTGTCTAATCAATATGGCATTTCCTCCCCCCGCTTTCTGTTCTGTCCTTCCAGGACTTGGGGTGACGACGGTCGCTCCCATCACAACATCAATCGCCCACATCTATGGCGAGGTGTTCACCGATTTGGTGACAGGTAAGACCGAAGAGCATTGCCTCAATCTATCTATCTTATCCCTCCCTCTATGTCTGTCTATCTGTCTCTCCCTCTATCTATACCTCTCTCTGTCTATTCCTCGGTATATTGCTCGACTTACCCATTTATTTATTTAAAACTTT